>OY728121.1:1280310430-1280923485 GCA_963277665.1 Viscum album | reverse complement strand
GAAAAAACCATTCTCCCATTACTACCTAAGAGGAACATACCTCATGGTTTATAACCCAAGTGATAACCATGTGATTAACCACTATCCAAAAACATCACATGACCACATAATTAGTTGGGCGAGGGAACACAATTTTCCAAACCGTACACCACCTTCTCTTCACCCAAAAATCCCATTTTCACTAAAACTCAAGGGAAAACTAAAGGACAATAATAATGCTGAAAATAAACAAAGGAAATACCTCAAAATTCAAACATGTAACACCCATTACTCAAGAGAAAAACTGAGATCCAAAAAATCACTATGAAAAATGACGAAAAAGAAATATTGGGTGTCATAATTGTCCCCACCATAATGCTTTCGACCCCCAAAAAGACATACCATGGTTTGATCCAAAATAAAAAAATAATCCTCCACAACAAATATTGAAGATCCATCACAAAAATAAAAATGAGGAGAAATAAAGAATACCCTGAACTGAAATATAGGTTCACAAGATTTAACTCGAGAGGCCAGAATGGGATCCCCACTATATTCCTTCTTCCCCTAAAATCCATAACACATCTAGTTGATCGATCAAATGAAAATGAATTCTCATAATGAATAATAAAACCTCTCAAGAAAATAACACCTCATACATTACAAAAATATACTCATACATTTTACTTGAAATAAACAAACAAACTCAAACCAATTCTCAGAAAAATACCTCCACAACCTTACTTCAACAAAATCCTTGGGAGAACTCCATCCCAGAAATTTACTCATGGGTGGAAATATAATTTAGCTTACTCCAAATGAGAATACTAACTACTAATCCAACCACAGAAACTAAACCAAATTATTATCATGGGGAGGACTGAATTAAATCTACACAATTATAAATGAACTAGCACCATTTTTCTCCTAAAGTAATCTAAACGAGACCTACAGTGATTATACCCACCATAAGAACCATCCAGATTAACCAATAAACATAGAACAACATAGGAAATCCAACATTGGATAACTTAAAAACTTCCTGGTAAGACCAAAATACACATTCCTATAAACTCTCACACATGGAGAAAAACTTAACAGGGGAAACACCCACCCAAGAAATATGCTATAAGTGAAACCAATTAGCAAAGGACAACTACACAAGGACAACCAAACATGAATTCACATAAAAAATATCAACTAATATAATCTCAATAAATGAGACTACCTAGCCTATTTATGACCAATTAATAATCCTTAGACTGCAAGAGTTACAACAAATTAATGATGCCACAATTCCATTTATGTAAAGGGTAACTTTCCGTGGAGAGGAAACTACCATAGGGAACTTAAAATTTCCCAATTATAGCACTGAATACAAAATTCCAACTTTGGTCAATGAAACCCCTAATGCTTCTTGACTACACGCGAACTTCACTCTAGGGCCTATGGCTGGAGCCCTGATGTTTGAAGCATCTCCTTGATTGCATTTAGGAGCTAAAGATCCACAGTTGGAACTCCTTTTTTTCCACAAGTAGCCACTTGATAATTCAAGCAGAACCAATAGAGCATAACACACCATGGAACTCACTTCACCCCAACTTGGGAATTCACAGATATGGGGATTTAGGGGAAATATACCCATCATCAGGTTTTATCCTAATGATAAACAGTAGAAGAAAGGAACACATTGAAGACACCTTCATTTAGAATAGAGATATTCAAGATTTCTGAAAGGAAAAAATGATCCCATTAAAATGGATGTTCTCAAAAGATTCCACAACATCCACTTTTTCTTTTCAAGAGAGGAATGAAATACCAATAGACACCACCATACATAACCATTACAGCAGGGTAAGCACACATATGAAGGGATTTCAAATTGATCCTTAACAATACCCTCCTTCTATGGACCAGTTCCGCATTTCTTCTTGGAAACACCCTGACCAAATAATTACCAATGGATTAGGAATCTATATGCATAGAAGGTATTTGAAGCATTCAGACATGAAAAATTCATATGAACATAATTTCCAGACTGATTGCATAGTATGATCCTACAATCAAAGAATCTGATAAAATATAGAGATGTCCTTTTAATTCCACACCCATCACAAAAATCTTCATACTAATTCCCCATTTCCTTAATGGAACATCCTTAAAAACTTCCAAAGATTGGGGGAAAATTGGCTGCATCAAGTAATCCTTCTTCATTTCACCTCAACATGAACTGCATGCCTTACCACACTGATAAAAGAGAACTAATAAAACTATAAAACCTTCAAAAATAAAGGTAGTTAAATTCATCTTTAAAGATTAAAGAAACCTAAGGAAACCAGTTTTTTTTTCGGCATCCACTATTCCACTTCGAGGTGATCCACTTGACCACAATAGAGAGGAGGATTTGACTTCCAAAATTCAAGAATAAAGTCTATAGATTGATAAACTGGATGGTATACCAATAGTGAACCACCCATGGCCATAATTTAAATTCCCATCAAATCATATGGGAGAGTACACTATCCAAAAAGAAATCTAAGAACCCAACGAAACAAATCTATTGGCCAAAACTCACCGCAAACACCACTGAACACACAAAAGAGAACTAACTTGAAGGATTCCAAAAACATATTTCAAAATAAGCCACTAACCATTTTTTGAAAACCAACTCACTTAAAAGAACTAAAACTTGAAACACAAAGAATTATCAAATTCAAAAATCCTCACAAGAAACATTACTAAATCACAAGGATACACACTACACAACTATTGGTTATGAAAACACCCCATTTTCTCCTAAAAGAACTTTTGAAAAGAAATAGGCTATATGAGATACACACTCACTAATGGTATTCTATAGAGCCTCACACATGCATATTCTTGTGCCAAACCAGGAACTCATCAACTTTTCTACATATATCCATGAATGTTGTCACTCCTAGAAATACCAAAGGTTAAAAATTTTCCACATTCAAAGAAAAAACATTCAACTCACACTTTCAAATTCTCAAACCACATAAAATTTTAAAAATTCATAAAAATTTTCAAAAAAATCACTAACCATCAAATCCAAACCCTTTTAATACTCCAATAATCAATAAAAAATACCTCATTTCATTCAAAATCATTTTCAAATACCAATTAATCCAATTCATAACATTTTAAACAATGCTACAAACCCCATTACATTAAAAACCATTTTTTTAAAACCCATTGATTCTCATTTTTTATGAATTCCCAAAACCCTTTCAAACACAAGTTCTATTTTTTCTAAAAAAATCATTTCAATAAATCATAGGTTTTGGTTATAAAAAATTAATTCTCAATAAAATCATTCCCACTCTACCCAAAAATCATTTTACAAAAATCCAACATTCTAAATCTTCCTTTAAAATGATTCTGAAAATCAATTTTTCCAAAACCAAACCATTTCCACTTTAAAATCCAGGTTTCACAATTCCAAAACAAGAGTTTTCAAGACAATTTTTAGAATCAATAAAGACTTAAAAAAACTTAACAATAGGAAAACTAGTGTCAATGGTCGACTTGGCCATATGGTTGGCACCCACACACCAATTACACCATCATCAGAGAGGGTTTTCTAGGACTATTTCCCCGACTGTACATGTCTTTCCAGGGCCTTTAAGCTCAAAAAGACCACTAGACCAACTCCCAATTCATTTCCCAAATATCAAACAAACCACAAGAACCGAATGACCAAAATAAAACCCAAATTCCCAAGGAAACTCGAGTCTATTCATGATGTGTGCTTGCCAGGCACCCAAATCACAACCATAAACTCAAGTCCCAATAGTACTAGCTTTGGTCTATCCAGAATCTTCCCCAAATAACATTAACTAAAAATGATCATGACTGTAGAGAACCGAAGCTTGACGTACATGAATATTACATTACTTTTGCGGAATACTTAATACATAAAAAAACAGACACACAAGGACCGTAATAGTTTAGTGTCTTTGGAAACTTGGAACGTAATCTTCTAATCGTGGTGAAAGATCTTCAACATCTCCCATAAAGATCTTCCCCTTTTTTTTCTTACCTAAAACCTTTCTTTATATCCTGGGGAAAATAAAACATAAAAAGGGTGAGCTCAAATTCTCATTACGGGTAAACATGGATAAAATAAAACATACCATATACATTTGAACTTAAAAACATGAACATAATGTTTAAACATCAAAAGCTTGAGAAATGACATAAAACATGGAAGTACACATGGCATAGATCATAATTAAACATTAAGAATGATAAAATAGCATGGGAATAAAACATGTAATTGTGGAAATCATTAAGCACATGTAATGATTTCCATAGTAGCCAAGGCATTTCTTCCAAGACCATCTTAGTGGACAAAATCCCTTTCTGAATCGAGTTCACTCCTCGTTCCAATCCTGTAATACTGAACCAGATTAACTTACCATTCTAGCCATGTATATATCATGAGATATAAATATTTACCCAATGCATTGGAGGGAGATATAGGTCCCTCCCATCTCATAATGAAATCATTCTTACTTGTTCCACAAAATAAACTTGAAACATTCATCATAACCCAAAGAATAAAATGGGTTTCATAAACATCATCCCAACATCAAATAATCCATATAAAACAAATGGATCTATCAACATTAGAAAAGTGAAACCATGTAAATCATAGAGACATGATACTTGAAACATACACATGTATAATAATGTCATATTATATGAAAATGTTTTTGATAATACACTTGAAATGAATTCGTGAGGAAAATATCCTTTTTTCGTCAAAATCATTTCCTTTTCACAAAATGTCATGAAATTTTAGAAGAAAAGGTTTTTTTTGAATATAGTCATGAAATATTTTGGAGGAAGATTCATGAAAATAAGGCTTTATAAAACTATAAAAATCTCTTCACGTCGTATAAGTTAAAAATAACATTCTCCTCGTACTTTTGTCGGAAAAGTCAAAAAAGTACCTCATAATAGAAAGATTCCATACATACCATTTAGTAAAAGTAAAAAATGGGTAAAAAGGACATTAAAAATACATAAAAAAACTTTTAGAAAACATGGACATGGATGATAACAATAACCCCAGTAAATAATTACGTATAAGCAATCTCGGATAAAAAAAATGAGATTTGCAAAATTATCCCTTACCTTAGGTCCGATATGCTTTATACATATCCAAAACTCTTGTATAATGATTTAAATAATGTCATTGACTTATTCCAGAATAATACTAATTTTTATGATATCATATATGGTTCACTTATGACTTTATTTTACCCGTTCTTTTGTAAATTCCATGTTAAAGAGCGTTTTGGGTAAAATTATTTCATTTGTCGTCCGTGTTTTGAATTGTAATTATTCATATGATTACTTAGATCATGATTACTTAATTACAGAATATAAGACATGATTTATATATAATATATATTCAGAATATACATATATATAATAGATCAGTAAATGGAAGGAAATACACCGTTCATGGAGACGGTAGGCCGTACGTACGCATGAACGCTGTTTTCGTTTCCTTATTGAGTTGAATGGAATTAAGTAGATGACATACATATATATACACATAAATCCAGTATCATTATTATGTCATATATTTCATTATTACTTATTATATATACTTTATAATCATTCATGAATGGTTAACGTGGAGAATGAATCTCATCGCGTCGTGGAGATGGTAATCCGTACGTACGCACGAGCGATGATATCATTATCATGATCCTGGAATTGTATTGGAGTGTATGTATACTATTTCATAATCAATATCAATTTACAATAATCATATATAGTTATTATTTACACCATTATACCCATCCAAGTAAGGTGGTGGTGGAAAATAGATTACACCACGGCGTGGAGACGGTATTCCGTACGTACGCACGCACGGTGATTTCGTTTTCCGTAGGATGGATAGATGGTGAAATAGGGTTGTTTCATACTTATAATAACATATCAGTATATGAGTGATACTGATGTTATTACTTAATAATGAAACAATCTAATAAGAAGAAGTGGAAGAAGAAATAAAGTTGAAAGAATCGGTAACAGACATTACCTCTTCTTTGAAGTGCTTCTTTGAGACCTCCTTTTAGGGCACTAAAATTTGTCTTTGAAGAAGACAAGGACATCTAGGATGTTTATAGGGAAGTTAAGAAGAGAATTTTTCAGGGGTTGGCCGATCTTGAAGGCTCAAAGTGGTGTGAGGAAGAGAGGGAGGAGGTGCCCTTTTATAAGGGAGGAGAGGGGCTCATTTGGAAAAACTAAAACAATTATTTTATTATAAAGCCAAATTCGGTTTTAAATAGCTCCAAATTGATTTATTTAGAAGCTAAGGTGGGGATGGGTAGAAATACTCTCATCCAATAGAATTTAGACATGTTTAGGTTCCTATTTTAACCTTATCATTTAGATTTAACATTAAGTTAAATAATTTTACTTTTACCGTGTCTTCTTGTGTTCTTATACTATAAGGTTAATAAACTTACTATAACAAGACAAACTAACCCCAAGTTGTTTATTATTAATATATATAACCTTATATAAGTCATTTTGCCGAACCTTATATTTTTATGAATAAAATAACAATTAATAATATAATATTTGTTTTAAAAACTATTTTATGTCAATTTTGGCACTATTTAGTAATTGATTTTTGTAAAAATCATAAAATAATGATTAGTTAAAAAAAGTTAATTAAATCAATACTAACATGTCATATTAACCTATAAAATTATAATAATTCATAAAAAGTCTCAAATTACATTTATTTTGGTATTTATAACATCAATTACGTCAATATTTAATTAATAAGATAATTACTGCATCATCTTTGTGTCGTAAATACATTAACTTATTTAAAGTATAAAAATTAAAAATTAAAAATAATTATGTAGGAAATCTTTTTATCTTTCTAATGAATATTTATAGTCGAATTTATCTTATGTATAACCCTATATTAAAAATGATTTTCTTATTAAACTTTGATTTTAACTATTTTAACCATTCTTTAAATAAATTAATAATAAATGTCCTAATCTAATCCAAGTGGGCCTAAATGGTCAGATTTTATTCCTAATGTTGTTTTTTGGTTGAATTACACTTATCCAATAGAATTAGGACATGTTTTAGGGTAATAATAATATCATTTTTACCATTAATTACCCTATTTACTTTTAACCGTGGTAAATAAAAGTAAAAAGTTACTATTCACCAAAAATTATTTTCATCTCATTGAACCACATTTTACTTACTGACATCAACCGTGTCTCTAGAATTTTTGAAATTCCACCCACAGAAGCGGTAAAATTAAATTTTATGAAAAATTCAGTTTTTTTAACTACCACTTAGTGGTTTCACTATTCATCAAAAATTGAAAGTTTTCAGAAAAATACCAAAATTTCACCCTAGGCTAATTTCGATATTCTGAATCCAAAAATGAAGTCCATTTTGAAAAATAAAATTTACAAAATTTCAAAAAGCGGTTATTACTATTCATAACGACTAGTTTTAATAGTATTTTAATAGCATATCGTTGTTTAGTGAAACTCGGTATTGCTTACTACACACGCTATCGAGGAAGGTCGCGATTGCGTGTAATGAAAGGAAAGTCAAGGATTCATGTTGTGCAAGATCCTTTTGGTGTAGCATACAAAACAAGACATTAATGAAATTAAAAAGAATATTTTTCGTAAAATCTTGGGGTGTTACATTCTACCCCCCTTGAAATGAATTTCTCCCTCGAAATTCGTCGGGGTTATAAATGGTTTACTACTCGAAAGTTTGTTTAATAGAAACCCACATCATAAAAAGGAATACCAAAACTAGGATTTAAAAACTAAATTATGAAATTTAACAGTTACCCAAATTAACTCATCACTGGGTTTCCACGTAGGAGAACATAGGTGAAAATATGGATATGGAAGAAAAATCTAACCAGCAAGTTCTGATGGAGAGTGGTAGAGAACATGGATATGAAATAGCCAACAATCACAAAGCCATAGATTTGCGATGATCTAAGGTACCATCTGATTCATCAGATATAAGGGAACTAGGACAACATTTTTGGTTTTCAAGATCATTTCCCTAAAGTTGATGAATTAAAAGAAATACTTACATGATTTTGGTACAATTTCACTGTTGTTCGTGAATTGAACAATTTCCACTTCATCCCTTAAAGAAATGAAGTTGAATTTGTTATTCGTGATGTGTTAGCAGATCATGTGATAGAATGATGGGTCATTCCGTCTGTTTCAATCAAAAGGTTAGCAAAAGTTATAAGTCCATCTTATGGTTTGATTAATGGTATATGGTTCCAAAAATGAACTTATACATCATATATCATACCACTTAATACAATAAAACTTGTTTCTACTAACCAGGGACTTCCTGTATGCCAGTGGTAGGCGATAAAGGCCAGTCGCACTTCGGTTGTGGGTTCGATTCCCACAGCCTTGTCCGACGCGATGGGCTGTCGCCCGTCCTACAGGTTGTCCTTTTTCTAAAACTACATTACTATAACATCACATAAATAATAGAAAAAAAAGTTTTATCCTTAAACAATACTAACTTATTTCCAACATAATCCATTCTAATCTTTAGGCTTATCTAAAATACTTCAGTCCACGCTCATAGTATAAAGAAAATGATTACTTGAAATGTCATCAACCAAGCATGTGAATACCATCATTTATCCCCCATATATCTTGTTGGTCACATTCCAGTCATGTGAATACCTTAATCATGTATTCTTTTGAAAAATTAATACCCATTAAACCTTAGTGAAAACATGAATGCTGTCAAAAGTTAACTCTTTCCACATACCAAAATACAAAAATTCTATATACTCAAACCATGATATAACCTTATCCTTATATCAGTCATGAGCTCATGAATACTATCAAACATTTAATTTTCTCCTTATCCCTTCATTATGCGCATATCATCTATATTCCAAAAATATCTGAATAACCTTTAATGGATACTGGTACCATTAATCATACACTTTCAAAACTCAAGTAAAGACAACAGTGTAACAATCCTTAGATTACTCTTTATTCCATAGTACCATGAGATTACTTATACAACATTACACTTGATAAACATGTAATCATTCCACTACCTTCTTAAACCATTGACCGAGCTTCAACAATTCTTTCATCTCACATATCATTTGTAGTCTTTTCATCATCATCAACATAAATACTACCCATACGGCCGTACTGATTCTCTTCATGAGACTTTACCTTAGGGAATTGGTTTGCATAATGCCCGTACATTCCACATTTAAAACATTTAACCATTGTTGATGTCGTAGCAATACCATTATCCTCATCCATGGTGTTAACTGAACCTTTTCCTTTGCACTTACTGGATTTATGTCCTTCTTTTCCACACCCAAAGCATCTTCCAGTTCCCTTGAAACAATCTCCTCGATGCCTCTTCTCACATGATTTACATGAGGGAAATTGAACTTTGTTTCCTCTATGATCATCATGAAACTCCATCTTTCTCTTATTATCTGAGTCGGGAAACTTACCAAAGTTGAGATTATTGATCATATTATGAGATTTCTGATTACAGATAATAACGATGTTTGGACTTCCAAATCCCATTTCATTTGGTTTCTCATGAAGAATATCATTCCATTGTCCGTCATATCCTCCATTATCATGAATCTTCCTGTTTCCAGCCATTTTCTAAAACCCAAAAAGAATAGTGTGAGAGGAAAAAATCATGTTAGGGAAAAAAACATAGTAAAGGGGGAGCACCATAAATATCTAACATCTTAGGTTAAATTCTAATATCGTTACCGTAGTTCAAGGACTATATCCTATACGTATACTTATCCTTAGGGACATCCCTAGACATACCTTAGAAATATCTCTAGGGATCTCACTAACATTTTCGCATCCTAGTTTCCAAAGTTTGACTAAACCTTTCCTATGATACCAACTATAGCGGTCTGGAATTACTTCTAGTGGACTATAATTGATACCTATCAGGGCTCTCCATGGGTGGCTACACCCCCTGGGCGGGACACACCACTATCCCCAGTGGCAGCCATTTCCTCATGAAGCCCTTGGGCGGAGAGCCATGCTTCGTCCAACGCTCACATGTGAGAGTTCCCAAGGATCGGATACATTTTTACCTCCATTGCCTCTGATACCAACTTTAGAGACTCGAAGCTTGACGTACACGAACATTACATTACTTTTGAGGAATACTTAATACATAACAAAAACAGACACACAAGGACCGTAATAGTTTAGTGTCTTTGGAAACTTGGAACGTAATCTTCTAATCGCGATGAAAGATCTTCAACATCTCCCATAAAGATCTTCCCCTTTTTTTCTTACCTAAAACCTTTCTTTATATCCTGGGGAAAAGAAAACATAAAAAGGGTGAGCTCAAATTCCCAGTAAGGGTAAGCATGGATAAAATAAAACATACCATATACATTTGAACTTAAAAACATGGCCATAATGTTTAAACATCAAAATCTTGAGCAATGACATAAAACATGGAAGTACACATGGAATAGATCATAATGAAACATTAAGAATGATAAAATAGCATGGGAATAAAACATGTAATTGTGGAAACCATTAAGCACATGTAATTATTTCCATAATAGCCAAGGCATTGCTTCCAAGACCATCTTATTGGACAAAGTCCCTTTCTGAATCGAGTTCACTCCTCGTTCCAATCCTGTAATACTGAACTGGATTAACTTACCGTTCCAGCCATGTCTATCTCATGAGATATAAATCTTTACCCAATGCATTGGAGGGAGATATAGGTCCCACCCTTCTCATAATGAAATCATTCTTACTTGTGCCACAAAATAAACTTGAAACATTCATCATAACCCAAAGAATAAAATGGGTTTCATAAACATCATCCCATCATCACATAATATATATAAAACAAATGGATATATCAACATAAGAAAAGTGGAACCATGTAAATCATAGAGACATGATACTTGAAACATACACATGTATAATAATGTCATCTTAGATGAAACTGGTTTTGATAATACACTTGAAATGAATTCTTGAGGAAAATATCCTTTTTTCGTCAAAATCATTTTCTTTTCACAAAATGTCATGAAGTTTTAGAAGAAAAGGTTTTTATTGAATATAGTCATGAAATCTTTTGGAGGAAGCTTCATGAAAATAAGGCTTTATAAAACCATAAAAATCTGTTCACTCCGTATAAGTTAAAAATAACATTTTCCTCGTACTTTTGTCGGAAAAGTAAAAAAAGTACCTCGTAATAGAAAGATTCCATACATACCATTTAGTAAAAGTCAAAAATGGGTAAAAAGGACATTAAAAATACATAAAAACACTTTTATAAAACATGGACATGGATGATAACAATATCCCCAGTAAATACATACGTATAAGCAATCTCGGATAAAAAAAATGAGATTTGCAAAATTATCCCTTACCTTAGGTCTGATATGCTTCGTACGTATCCAAAACTCATGTATAATGATTTAAATAATGTCATTGACTTATTCCAGAATCATACTTATTTTTATGATATCATATATGGTTCACTTATGACTTTATTTTACCCGTTCTTTTGTAAATTCCATGTTAAAGAGCGTTTTGGGTAAAATTGTTTCATTTGTCGTCCGTGTTTTGACTTGTAATTATTAATATGATTACTTAGATCATGATTAATTAATTCAAGAATATAAAACATGATTTATATATAATATATATTCAGAATATACATATATATAATAGATCAGTAAATTGAAAGAAATACACCGTTCATGGAGACGGTAGGCCGTACGTACGCATAAACACTTTTTTCGTTTCCTTATTAAGTTGAATGGAATTAAGTAGATGACATACATATATATACACATAAATAAAGTATCATTATTATTTCATATATTTCATGATTACTTATTATATATACTTTAAAATCATTCATGAATGGTTAACGTGGAGAATGAATCTCATCGTGTCGTGGAGACAGTAGTCCGTACGTACGCACGAGCGATGATATCGTTATCAAGATCGAGGAATTGTATTGGAGTGTATGTATACTATTTCAGAATCAATATCACTTTATAATAATAATATATAGTTATTATGTGCACCATTATACCCATCCAAGTAAGGTGGTGGTGGAAAATAGATTACACCACAGCGTGGAGACGGTATTCCGTACGTACGCACGCGCGGTGATTTCATTTTCCGTAGGATGGATAGATGGTGAAATAGTGTTGTTTCATACATATAATAACATATCAGTATATGAGTTATACTGATTTTATTACTTCATAATGAAACAACCTAAGAAGAATAAGTGGAAGAAGAAATAAAGTTGAAAGAATCGGTAACAGACATTACCTCTTCTTTGAAGTGCTTCTTTGAGACCTCCTTTTAGGGCACTAAAATTTTTCTTTGAAGAAGACCAGGACCTCTAGGATGTTTCTAGTGAAGTTTAGAAGATCATTTTTCAGGGTTTGGCCGATCTTGAAGGCTCAAAGTGGTGTGAGGAAGAGAGGGAGGAGGTGCCATTTTATAAGGGAGGAGAGGGGCTCCTTTGGAAAAACTAAACAAATTATTTTATTATAAAGACTAATTCGGTTTTAAATAGCTCCAAATTGATTTATTTCGAAGCTAAGGTGGGTATGGGTCGAAATAATCTCATACAATAGAATTTAGACAAGTTTAGGTTCTTATTTTAACCTTATCTTTTAGATTTAACATTAAGTTAAATAATTTTACTTTTACCATGTCTTCTTGTGTTCTTATACTATAAGGTTAATAAACTTACTATAACAAGACAAACGAACCCCAAGTTGTTTATTATTAATATATATAACCTTATCTAATTCATTTGGCCGAACCTTAGATTTTTAGGAATAAAATAACAATTAATAATATAATATTTTTTTTAAAAACTATTTTATGTTAATTTTGACACCATTTAGTAATTTATTTTTCTAAAAATCATAACAGAATTTTTAGTTCGAAAAAAGTTAATTAAATCAATACTAACATGTCATATTAACATATAAAAGTAGTTTAATTCATAAAAAGTCTCAAATTACATTTATTTTGGTATTTATAATATCAATTATGTCAATATTTAATTAATAAGATAATTACTGCATCATCTTTGTGTCATAAATAAATTAACTTATTTAAAGTCTAAAAATTACAAATAAAATATCTTTATGTAGGAAATATTTTTAGCTTTCTAATTAATATTTATAGTTGAATTTATCTTATGTATAACCCTATATTAAAAATTATTTTCTTATTAAACTTTGATTTTAACTATTTTAACCCTTCTTTATATAAATTAATAATAAATGTCCTAATCTAATCCAAGTGGGCCTAAATGGTAATATTTTATTCCTAAGGTTGTTTTTGGTCGAATTAAAGTTATCCAATAGAATTAGGACATGTGTTAGGTTAATAATAATATCATTTTTACCCTTAATTACCCTATTTACTTTTAACCGTGGCAAATAAAAGTAAAAAGTTACTATTCACCAAAAATTATTTTCATCTCATTGAACCACATTTTACTTACTGACATCAACTGTGTCTCTCGGATTTTTGAAATTGCACTCACAGAAGCGGTAAAATTGAGTTTTATGAAAAATTCATTTTTTTTAACTACCACTTAGTGGTTTCACTATTCATCAAAAATTGAAAGTTTTCAGAAAAATACCAAAATTTCACCCTAGCTTAATTTCGATATTCTGAATCCAAAAATGAAGTCCATTCTGAAAAATAAAATTTACAAAATTTCAAAAACTGGTTATTACTATTCATAACGGCTAGTCTTAATAATATTTTAATAGCATATCGTTGTTTAGTGAAACTCGGTTTTGCGTACTACACACGCTATCGAGGAAGGTCGCAATTGCGTGTAATGAAAGGCAAGTCAAGGATGCGTGTTGTGAAAGATCCTTTTGGTGTATCGTACAACACAAGACATTAATGAAATTAAAAAGAATATTTTTCGTAAAATCTTGGGGTGTTACAATGACCTACCTCTGATACCGTTTTGTCAAAGAGCTAGCTAGAGTTCCATCCAACGAAACACCCAACTTGGTCCTTTTCATGTCCCAAAGGGCATTCCTAATCCACATAGGTTGGAAACTAGTGCCTAGGTGTAAAAAATAAAATGTGGGAATGATTTCACCTATTATTATAATCATAAACAACCCACAATAATAAACTTCACAAGGCTGAAAAAACCCAACCAAACTTGGTAAAACTGTTTTTAGATTCAAGGTTTACTATTTTAAATGAAACCCAAAAGGGATACAATAAAAAGAGAACAAAAACAATATCCCAAAAACCTCCATGTAGCAAGAGGGAATCATAGTTAATCCACCACTAATAACACATGAAAGGGGAAGACCACTTGAAAGCGAAACCACTATCACCATAACGACACATATTTCCTTTACTTGGGTCATACATAACAAAATCTAGATATAACCAAAGGTGCTTATAGTTTGTGATCAAAATCCTTGTAGGATTCCACCCAAAATAAAAGGTTCCATGTAATAACATCAAATGACAAATTAACATTCACATTTATATAAAAATCCTTTGTAAAATTTTCAAGAAAACATTTTAAGGGAAAACCATTCTCAAGGAAACACTTTTGAAGGAAAACATTTCTAAAAGATAATATTTGAAAAAAATAAAATATATAAAAATTCCACCATATGATGAAATATGAAATAAAATATAATAAGAATCGTGTATCAATAGATAACCATGGGTAAATTCCAGAGGGTAACCAACACGAGCGAGACCATAGAATCCTCATACCTCTGTGAAAGGTGGTATAGTAACCACAACCAACAGATTTCTCATGCATGATCCATTAGGAGGGAGAATAACATGGGACCAATGGAATCTGATCATGTAACATGTGTAGTTGGTGTTATAATAATCAATAATGCTATGTGAATCCAGGATTTTCTACTTCTGAGTCAACTAGTGTTAATATAATAGAAGTATCTGTCTTTCCATTTTTGAATGACTAGTGCATTAGTTACAGTTCTCCCATCTAGATACCTAGGATTACCTTTTTTCTCAATAAAAACCCACATATCACAAAAATCACCACTTTTACATATACATGTCAAGAATTAGAAACACATAAATAAATCAACACTTTAGAAAATCATTATATTAAAACAACCATTTTCCATAAATGACCCACTTTCCATTGTACACATAGAAAAACCATTTGTAAAAGTCTTTTTTACCACTTAAAAAACCATAGAAACCCATTTGGGAAGATCCCAAGAAAATGATACAATTAATTACAACCATTTCCATAGGCCAATACCCTTTCAATTTCAAACATAATCCAAGTTCACTTTAAAACATGCATCAAATCATTTAACTAATTTACAATTCATATTTAAAGGTACATTGAAAAATCTAAAATTCCAAAATAATCCATTTTACATGGAAAACCAACTTTAAAACATGTTTTCACCATAAGTCCCTTTTAAAACCCATTTCTCACCTTCCACACAAGGCATAACACACTTTCAAGAAACACTACCATTGAGCTTTCATAAAATATAACTATTTTTATTTATAAATTCCACTTTTATTATTTATGAATCATAAAACCCTTCCAAATCATGTTTCACACCACATTATCAATTCATTGATCACATTCATGGAGATAAAAATTATCATATTCATCTAAACATGTTAGATCATAGACCCACCCACCACAAGTGTAGAAAATTATAAATTTTTTTTCTAAACCACAACCACCCCACTAAGGGACCCAATAAACGAATGATTGAACCAAATACATAAATATTGAACCATAATAATCAAGATCCAACCCTAAATAGGTCACCTAACTAACTAGATATAATAAAACCAAGAAATATGAAGAGAAACCCATGAAAAGAAGAGAAATCAAGATGGAGAACCACTTAATTAAAGGTTTATTAAATAATCCTCCCAAAAAATATCAAAGGATCAGAGTATAAGGGAGATAAGAGGGATAGGGGGATGTGCCTATGGCCAGAGAGATTGAATGGGGAGAGAAAGGGTGGATTTGGGATTTAATACTAGGAGGACAGAAAGGGTATTTCCCAATTTTTGATGACCTCGACCAGTTGCATGGTTTTCCAGAAAAAGTTTACAACCTATGTCGCAACTGTGAACCAATTACTTCCTAAGAGGAAAATTACACATGGTTAGGTGGCACAATTTATAAACCATGAAGTTAGCCTCTCTCCAAAAATACCACTTCTCTACATGGTTACTTGGGAAAGGGTGCACATTTTTCCAAACCTTGCGCCACCTGCTGTTAACCCAAAAGTACAATTTTTCACTAAAACTCAAGTTTTAAACTCATGAAAAAACACAAGACTAAAAATAAACAAAGGAAATAACTCAAACTTAAACCTTTCACACCCGGAACTCAAGATAAAAATAGTGTTCCAAAAATAAACCTGTAAAAATGATGAAAAAAATCCTAAGTGTGACAGAAACCTTCATGATTATGTGATTGGAGTACGACAATGTATCTATAAGTGAATAACTCAATCAAGATGAATAAATCTTGGTCTCTTCCATATCCTATGTCAAAAATTCTCCCCAAAATAAAATATAAAATTACAGTCCAATACACATTAGCAAAAACATATATATAAAAATAGACCCTTTTATCAAAATCCCATTACCATTATAGCCTCAATCCCCCACAATAAAAATGTTTAAGATCTCATCCATTTACTAAAAGCTATATCATCATATATTCTTTATCATCACAAAGGAATACAACATCCCTCCATACCACTTATTTATGACATAAAAAAACAAACTTCATGGGATAGCAGTTGGGGGAAATGTAATTTTTTATGTAATACAATATGGATTCTTAGTTATATTTGATACCAAAACAAGTGGTTGTTGCATTGAAATTAGTAAAATACAACATAAACATCACTCAAATAACATAATATAATTTAATATTACTCCCAATTATCCTAAAAAATGTATGTTAATCCCACCACCATCTTGTCAATATCACTCCACTATTATTCCCAATCATTCTTTCCCCCATATCCATCATCATTTTTCTTCCCCTAATCCACCACATATCCAAATTTTGTAACACACTTCCCTTCACCAAAAATTAGCCACCTCAAAGGGTCCCAATGATAAATAACCCCATAAAAAAGTTTATATGTATCTTGGGAATAACTATGAAGTGATATAGAATCTATATTATCTATTTGGAATAAAATATTTGATTCTATCAATTATAACACCTTGGAAAATAAAATTCACATATAATTGATGGGATACAAAATTTTACATAAATCCAGTTCCATCCTTATCATCAATATATCAATTGACCTATATTCATTAATTTTATCACCAAAATTCAAGGATTTGAAGAATAATTAGAGATCTATAATATAGTACAACTCCTTGTAATAATATGAAAGAAAAAAGAAATTGGTGGAATTATACCCATACAGATTGTACATCCCCCCTACAACAATAGAAAAAAACCATGATATATGTGAAAACCCCTCAAGATTCTATTGGATAAAGTTTATTAATACCAATAAGTGTAATGAACCTTGTGGATCCTAGAAGAACCTCCATTCTAGAAAATATCTCATTACCTGAAGGAAAATATTTATCATGGTTTCCTTAAAGGAAGTAGAATAACCCTAATTCCATTAGGTATGAACTTATTAAAAAAATGAAAATCATTGTATTAAAACCACATAGAGTAAATAATTTTTCTTTCAAAACATTCTCAAAACCACCTTCATGACTTCAGAAAAGAATTACATGAATCAAACATCATGAAAATCATTAAAATAAAATAACCATGATTTCCCTTTTTAAATATTTATAACTATATAAAGAAAAAATTCCTTAAAATATATAAATTTATTCTATAATAACCCATTATTAATCATATATCATCCATAAAATTTTATTTCTACCAGAACATATATTTATTTCTTTTTATAATATTCTATCGATATACAAAAATTCGATCATAATTTCATTTTCATTCAATATATCTCTTATTAAAGATTTAACATATCTATATTATATACAACACTCTAATGAGATATTTTTTGACTAAAGATATCAAAGATATTCTTCACCTATATGGATTAAATTAGGAGATAGTTTAGATTCACCTCTCTTAATTAAGAGAGAATTATTATATTCTACTCACAATCTTCGTTCATATCTTATAGTTCATCACTCCTTCCTATTTCACTACTAATTAACATAAATAAAACTGCCATGAAAATATTATATGGTAGGGTCTTAGTTATGTAAAGTATTTGATGTCCCAAACCACCTATTTTAGTTTAAAATTCATCCTCCATCACCAGTTTCCTCTCACACAATGTTTCCAAAATTTTTCTAAAAATATTTGAATTCAAACTTTGAATTATACATTTTACTTTACAAAAAAGTTGTTATATTAAAATAATTATCCAATGTAACATTCCACACCTATTTTCCTTTAACATTCAATATCACCCCGAAAATAATAAAACCTTATTTATTTATGTAATTAAGTTTACAAAAAATAAATAATTTAATATTTAAATAATTATTAATTTCCAAAAATTTTGATATTATAAATAAATATTTCCAATTTTTTTTTACCAAAATCATATCCAAGAATAATAAACCCATTATGAGTTTAATGAAAAATATATAATTTAATTATAAGATAATAAAAATTATCATTTTACTGATCTTATGTCAAATGAACAGAATTAATCTCAACAAATTTCATAGCTGTCAGATAAGAATTTATAGGTATCTATGTTTTGTACAACTTTTAAAAAAAATTATCCTAGAAAAACATTGAGATTAATCTGTGACTCAAAAATTTAGGAACTTTTTTCAATACCTTATTCCCCCTATAAAAATTCTACTAAAGAAATAAAATGATCTCACTAGACATTTATTCTATGATTCTATACTACCATTAGATGTTCAAAAAACATCACATCTCCCTCTATGCCTATATCATACAAATAAATCACATTCGTCTCATCATGAATATATCTTGCAACCAGGACACATGAAAAAAAATCAAAAATCCACTCAAATTATGGAGGAATATCTGATAAATAAATCATAAACCTAATACAATGAATTACCATGAATGTTTCAAGAATTCATGGGTAAATATTTATACCTCGTTCAAACCTAATTTTTACATGATAGAGTTGGAACCCTAGAACCAATTAACATTTTTAATCTTGATTTCTGAATCATGTATTTAAAAATGTAAAATTAATATCATATATTAAATTTTCTTCTACATAATGTATTTAAAATTTCATTAGAATATTTCTCACATCCATGAATTATAGTTGTTCCCAAAAATGATGATAAAATAGTGATTCAATGATAATATTTTTAAATATATCTCCTACTTTCAACATACACAAGTCTAGTATGAACCAAATATTGTTTGACTATAAAATTTTGGGGGATTATAAGCATAGATAGTTCTTTTTGTAAAATTCTAAATTATTGGTCTTCAAGAAGGGTGATCATGTAGATGAACCATCTAATAGAAACACTAGATTATTAATATTTCATTGAATATTTCATTCTACAATCACGTGTATTCTTCCTTTCAATTGAGATCCTTATTAATGTGTATTAAGATTTTTATACTTACGAATAATGAAATCCATGATATTATTATTCTTGTAAAAGAATATCGTGTAAGGCGTATCATGATTGATATGTCAATAATTTACTGGTTAAGATAAATTTTGTTCCTTGTGTGTTAGGGAAGAAGATATCTCTAGCCTTTTGACTAAGATAAATGTTTCAGTGTTAAATATATATACAAATTATTTTAAAAACAAATTTATAAAATAATTTCAATTAAATAAGAATAAATTATAAATGTGTACGACACATGTGTAAATATATTTTAATGAGATATAAATTGATAAAAGGAATATATTTCAAATTTTCATTCATTGGATGTTGTCATTATAATGAGGTATCTTCTCTTGAAGGGTCCATATTGTTGTGATAAATACCCCTCTTAGTATGTGGGTTGGTCATACTTTCATTAAGAAAGGTTACCAAAAGGCCACACATAAAGTATATCCATAACCAAATTAGATCCAATGGAATATATTTTAAGAATAAATGTATTCCATGTTTATAGAATAATATTTATTTAATCTATATTGATTATAAATAAAATCACAAGGACATTAAATATAGGAAAAAATTATTTAAAAATTATATTTATTTATTTATTAGATTACTAAATATAATATTAATTCATGAGATGAGTGAATATTATATTTATTTATTCATTTATAAGTTATTTTAAAAGAATAAATATTTATTCACATGTTATGTGAATATAATATTTATTTTATTTAATAAACATATATTTTTTTCAAAGGTTTGATAACAATTATTAGATAATTTAAATAGAGTTAAAAATTTAATAAATATATTTAATATCATTTAAATAAATAAATATTCAATTATTTAAGAAATTATATTTAAATAATACATGTGTAGAGACCCCATCCCTAATAGCCCAAAGTTGGTGGTTACTTTATTACATTGGTACTATGTACGAGTGATCACTTCCCAACGAACCAAATAGTTTAGTAGATTTGGAAAACTAGATACAAAATAAGTTTTACAATACAAATTGAATTGAAATACAACATAGTAAGTCCATTTGAAACACCCCCCAAAATCCTATATTATCCATGGATGTTAATCATAACATTCATCTTGCCATCCTGGGGAAAAATAAAACATAAGAAATGGGTGAGCTCAAAAGGTCTATAAGGGTAATCATACAATATGATATATCATAAATAAACATAAATAATAAGGAAAGGTAAACAACTGAAAACAAATTTCATTAAAACACAATCTTGATCATAATATTGAATGAATAAAAACAAATAAAATCATTCCATATAAATAATCAAATGGGAATGAAACATAACCATGGATATTATAAAAGTATAATAATCACAAGAATTATCAATAACAAATCTTATAATGTGGTAATTCAAAATTTGGTACATCATAAACATATAGTCAAGGATTCGTCCAAAACACCGTGCATAATTGGGCAAGACATCAACAATTACCCAAACTAGTTTTTCGCATAAGACCTATCGATGCCTCAAAAGGATATAATATACCCCACCCATAACTTAATATGTAAAATTAATTCCTAAAATTAATGGTGTGAAACATATTCAGCATATAAATTCATATTTTAACTATTATATGAAATAACTTTCCCCAAACAGTAAACATAATCATAGACAATCTAGTATAATATAATGAATGGTATTAAAATAGAACATTCATAGTCAAATAGATCATAAAAAATAAAATATGATAGATTTAATCATAATTTATCATCCTAAATTAAGAATATGATCCAAAAAAGGGTGTTTACATAGATGAAAATACTCAAATAAAATCATCGAGAAATTATTGAGAGAAATACCACTTTACATTGAAATGATTTATTTAAAAATACATGAAATTATAAAAGAAAACATTTTCTTTCAATTTTTTTTTAAAATTTTAAAATATTCCATAATAAATTATTTCATCATGAATGTGGTAAAATCCTCTCATTCCATATAAGTTAAAAAAACATTCCATTTAAATTTTTAAAAAGAAACATTTAAAAGAGTATTTTTAAAAGAAAGGGTGTTCGTTAACCAAATGAACTAATTATGTGTATCAGTTATAAATCCACATAATTTTTTTAAATACAACCTACGATAATAAAAAATCATTTCACAATAATCATATCATGACATAATCAATGGAGTATAATTTTAACCCATAGAATTGAAATTGGGTTAAGAATTCCCTTAACACTTTATAATCAGTCAAATCGTATAACCCATAAAATTAATGGAAATAAAAATAAAAATTGAATTCCATAAAGATAAATATATTCATTATATAATATATTAAAGGGTATTATGTACAACACACATAAGAGATAAGGTTTAAATAAGGAATATATCTCACAAAAGTAAAAGTGAGACGGGAAAACCTAACCTTATGCTCGAAAGTGTTATGAAATTATATTTAATTTGTTGGATAATAAAATTATATTCATTAATTACATAATTATGAAACTATTATACAATTATTTTATTTATTATAATTTTAATAATTTCATTTTGGCCATTTTTATGAGTTATAATGTTTAATTTCGTTGTTCCGAGATCATTCGTTTCATGGTTTTATGGACAGTTCCCTTGAGTATAAATATGGGAGTTATTTTCAATTAGGAATAAAATATCTAAAAGTTAAATGAATTAGTATTAATGAAATTAAATAATTATAAATGGTCTCATATATCATTTGGTTATATGGGTTGAGGATGATTTATTAGATAAAATGTTGATGAAAATGTCTTAATTTATTTTGGAGGTTTTTTATGACCATCACAAACTTGTTCCATTTTACTTAATATTATTTTTATATATTTATTATAGAACATGAAATAAATTATAATATATATATATATATTAAAATATTATTTTACCATAATAATTATTTTAAGACTATCCTTTTAGGAGTTAATGAAAAATGAAAACTCGTCATCCATGAAGGTGGTGAATCGACACATCACAAACAATATTTCATTTTTAAAATAAAAAGAGAGGAGAAGGGACTTGAGGATGGATAATCCATAATCATGGTAAAATTAAATTATATATATTATTATATAGTTAAAATGACACTTTTTATAGGAGAGTTTAGTAGTGGGTAATCAAAGAAAAGAAATTAAAAGAGAAGGAAGGAGAATTTTACCTGTTGAATATCATCTCCTTGGAAACATCCTTATGGAACTTCGATTTGGTATTTCAGTAATAATAGTAGATCCTAGACATGGGTAAGATGATTAATAAGGTAATTGAGCATTATTTATACGATATTTAAGGCTTATAAGGCATTAGGAGAATGGGTGGGGGTGGTAATTATAGGGGAGGAGAGGGGTGTTTTTTATTATTTTATTTATTTATTTATTATTCTGGCTCAAGACTATAAATAGTGTTAATTTTTGTAACTAAGTACAGTAAATAGTTCATGTGAGTTCAAAATACTAGGTTCTTACTATAGTAATGACTTAAAAATTAATGTATTTAACTTATAATGTTAAATTCTATAAATTACCATATTTCACTATTCAAAAAATTAAACTATTTTATAAAAATACAAAAAATTAATCCTACCCATTTTTTGACATGTATTTTTCCAAAATTGAATCCATTTTATGAAAATTATTTTATAAATATAATTATTTTTTAAATAAAATCATCATTTATTGAAAACATCCAATTTTAATATTTCAACTGATTTTACGACACTTTAAAAAATTAATTATGGTCTCATAAAATTATCTTATAATTATAATGCAACAAAATATTAATTTATGAATATATTTTGAGAAAATAAATTTCCTTTTAAATCATTATATTAATTATATAATTTTAAATAAACATTTATGTTTCACAAAAATACCAAAACTTAATTTATCATTTTTAAAACATTTATTTACTTATTCAGTGATATAAATATATCATATTTTTCTTTATGAGATACCTAAATTTTATTCATAGTTTCATAGGTGAGGTTATTATTCTAATGGCCAAATTACTATTCCCAATAGTCACTTTACTCCAATGGTTATGTTAATATTTAATATTATATAGTGGTTTGTTTATGCTCAGTGTGGTGTGAAATGCAAGCTATCAAATAAATTGAATTTATTAAAGAAGATACATACTATAAAACATTGGGGTGTTATATTCTACCCTCCATAAAAAAATTTCAACCTTGAAATTTTCATGAGTATTACCTTCTAAACTGATGGGGGTGGTTATTTTCATAGTTTTCTCAGGATCCCACATTGCTTCTTCCATTTTGTGGTTTCTCTAATTAAATTTTACTAGTCGAGTCATCTGATTTCTCTATAATTGCTCTTTAGTGTCAAAAATATCGATATGATCATAATAATAAGACAAATATGGTTCCAGTTCTATTTCTTCATAGGTGATAACAAGAAATCTATTTGGAATGTACTTCTTTAACTAGTATATGTGTAACACATCGTGTAATCTCCAAATGATAAGCCATGGGTCCAATTCTTTCTTGAATTTAAAATGTCCCATTGTACCTGGGGCTCAATTTTCTATTCTAACCGAACCTCATGACACCCTTCCATGGAGATACATTTAGAAGAACATGATCTCCCACTTCAAACGCCAAATAGTTTCTCCTGTTGTTAGCATAACTCTTTGGCCTATATTTAGTTACTTTAATATGGGCAGAAATAGTATTAACCTTTGTCATTGTCTCTTATATAAGTTTTGGGCCCATATGTTTCCTCTCACCAACTTCATCCCAATAAGTTGGAGTATGAAATATCTCTATATATAATTCTTAATATGCCCCCATTTGAATAGTCTTATGAAACTATTATTATAGGAGAACTTTACTAATGGTAAATACTAATCTCAGATACCATTAAATTTCAAGTATGATATGGACATTTATTCTATGTTTGAATAGTACTTTGATACTGTTCATCAGTTTGAGGTTCATAAATAGTGGTGCACCATGAATTATTATAAATTCACTAATATAGATTCCTGCAAGGCGCTCTAGTGTAAAATCCTCCCATATAGCAAAGAAATGTGCAGATTTGGTAATTCAGTCCACAATTACCCATATTGTATCCTTTTTTCTTGGAGTCTAGGGTAATTCAGTGAAAAATCCATAGTAATTTCAACCCATTTCCATGTAGGAATAGGTATAGTTTACATATATCCTCTAGGATGTTGTCTTTCAGCCTTAACCGGTTGAAAAACTAAATATCTTGATACATAATAAACTATTTACCACTTTATATTATCCCACAATAAATGTTCCTTCAAATACCTATAAATATTAGTGATTCCAAGGTTTATAAAGAAATTCTAGATATGAGAATAATCCAATAATTACCTTTTTATCTAGGGTATGGAGGAAACACAAACCATCTTCCCAAATTTGAAAATTCCTTCTTCATATATAAAGTCTACCAATTTCCTATCATTCATAACTTTAATTTTCTTTTGAAAATTCTTTTCTTCAGACAGATAACTTTTTATCTTTTCCAATAAAGATGATTTGGAAACCATTTGAAAATGTACTAACATTTCAACTTCCTTGATAATTTCCATATCCATTTTTACAAGATCTAAGTACATAGGATCCATATCAATCCTCAATTTCTTTATAACTCCATGATCCTTCTGGATCAATGCATCTTCTACCTTATTTTCATTACTTGGGTGGTAGTGTATTGAACAATCATAATCATTGAGTAGCATGATCCATCACCATTACCTCAGGATGACTTCTTTCTATGAGAATATAAATTTCAAACTATAGTGACATTTATAATTTTCACATATTTCACCATATATATTATGTCTCCATATCTTCAGAGAAAATATTACAACCGATAAATCTATATCATGAGTTGGATATTTCTGTTCATGAGTTTTTAACAACCTTGATACATAGGCAATAACTATACCATTCTTTATAAGGACGCAACCAAGTCCTTTCTTCGATTAATCACTATAAATAACAAATATTCCATTTCCCAATGGTAGAGTCAAGACCATAGGATTCACTAATATCCTCTTCAATTCTTCAAAGCATTCTTCACACTCCTTTTTCCAAATAAACCTAACCCCTTTTTGAGTAATATTGGTTATGGGTTGTATAATCTAGTTTTTTTAATGAAAAACCGATAGTAACCTGATAAACCAATGAAAAAACATACCTAAATTATATTCATTAGTGTAGGACATTACTAGAATACCTCTTTCTTTAAAATATCAACTGAGATTCCATCATTAGAGAAAATATGGACATGAAAATAAACTATTTGAAGTAAGAATTCACAACTTCTAAACTTCCCATATAACTCTTTTCATTAAGAGTTTCTAAAACAATACCTAAGTGGTTATCATAGTCCAAGTAGATTTCAGAGTACATCAAGAGATCATCAATAAATTCCACAAAAAAATTGTCAAGATATTCCTTGAATACTCTGTTTATTAGTTCCATAAATATAAAGGGTATATGAGTCTATACAAATAGAATTAATGTAAACTCATAATGCCTATACGTTGTTCAAATAGCCGTGTTCTGAATATATTATTTGTTTACACAAAATTGGTGATATCCATAATGAAGATCAATATTTTTAAAATAATTATCTCTTTGAAATTGTCCAAATAATTCAACAATACATGGTAGAGAATACTTTCTCTTTATCATAATAACATTAATCTTCATATAGTCAATTCCCAACCTCATAGTTCCATATTTATTCTTTGTGATAAGAATATGAGCTCCCCAATGTGAAACACTATGGGTGTATGAATCCATTACCACTCAATTACTCTTGTTGTTTTGTTAAATCTATTAACTCCACTATATCCATTTTTAGGGAGTATTTGATATAGGTATTTCTTTAGGGATTAAATCAATAGAAAAGTAAACTTCTTACTCTAGATTATGTCTTTAAAATTCCTTTAAAAATATATCAATGTAATCCCGTAAAATAGCTACATCCTCAATTTTAAGATCACCTTTTTTTTTAGGTTTCATTTTCTGTTCTTCTCTAATAATCTCATTTAAAAGAGTTACTAGAGGTTGATCCTGGTATGAAATAGACATTGATTTCTCCCCTCTTAAAATGATAAGTTCCATATCTTCTTCATGAATCATAATTTAATTATCTTTATAATAATTTTTTTCATTATATTTTGAAATCTAGTCCATACCAAGGATTATATCAAAATAAACCATTGGTATGATAATAGAATCATCAATTAGAGGATGTTTATTTTTCATAATAAAAACTTATTCACACATATTTATTGTAATAAGGTTTCAACTATTAGTTTTGATTTAAAAATCCCTTATTAAGGTGAATTGGAACTCTCTAATTTTTATAGTAAACTATGAAGATACAAATAAGTGTGATGATCCATAATTAAATAGATATGTAACTAACTTTGTCGAGATGATTAAAGTTACTTCCACCATATCATTATGAACTTTAGACTCAACTTATGCGACTGTATAAGTATGGACTTGTTCACTTGGAATTTTCTAGGTAATGTTTCCTTGATGTCTAGGATAACCATGTGAATAGTGTTCCATCTCCTTATAGCTAAGGAATTTCACATTTCTGACTTCTTTCTTTCCCTTAAAATCATGAGGCTAGTGGTCTTTTCATCTAAACTTGTAACAAAATCCCATTCCCAATAGGCATGTTCCATGATATTTCCATCCATATTTATTTCAAGATGGAAAATATATTTTTACCTTCTTCCCTTTTTCATTATTTCCTTTTCAAGAGTAATCAAAAAACCTTTTCTTATCTTATGTCCATTCAATTCCATATGGCTTGGAAAATTATATCACTAGCATAATGACACATAATAAAATATATTTTTATGATGATAATGTTTGGGAGACTAGTGACCATTATATAATTGGATTAATGACATCAAATAAACGGTTAATATTACTATTTTTTTATGGATGTAGTTCGTGAAATGCCTTGTAACCTTGTAAAGTTGGATTCATGCTTAGCAATTTTTTCATCATCTTTCTATCTCAGAATCAAGAATTTCCTCTCCATATCTGCTCACTTCCCATGAGGGAAATATATTTCCATGAAAATCACCTTTAAATCCTTCTATTATATATTTACAATTTCTTCCTCCTCTATTGTGGTTTGAATTAATGACCACCATTAATCATAATTTCTAGAGAGATGATAAAATTCTATAATAAACTCCTTCCTTTAGTTACTTCCCTAAGAAATAATTATATTCTCAAAGTAACATATCCATTTATTAACTAAAAATGGGTTTATAGTCCCATTGAATGATGTAGGTTGTTGTTACGTGAAGTGGTCTAATATTGTTACACCCGATTGTGGATAAGGATTATCCATGTGAGTAAGGTTGTTACTCATAACCCAAGTCTGTTATTCCATTATAGTTATAAGTTTTTCAGATCTAGTTGTATCTTTAGCTTCTACATCATTATTTTTAAAAGTATGGGAATACCTACAAAAAATACTTGTATTTATATAGTTTCTATTCCTTCCTCTAGGAAATAGTTTTAAATTGTAGAATACACTAGATTTGATTATGAAATCATAAAACTAATGAAACACTAAAAAAAACATATGTATAATAAATATAAAAATCATTGTCTCAGTTATCTTTTGAATATTCTAAAAGTTATTTAAATTTTTATATTTACCTGAATGTTTTACTAAATCTAGTTTTCATAGTTTCTACTAAACATTCTCTAATACCAACTGAAAAGACCCAATACACAGTATCCCATAGTTTGTAGTTGCTTTATTAAATTGTTACTAAGTACAATTTATTATTTCCTAAAGGGGAAAATATTTTAGTAGCTTTATAAAATAAGATACAAACATAAGTATTACATTAAAACTTGAAATGAAATAAAACATAACAACTCCATTGGAAACACACCTATTATTATAGATTATCCCTGCATATAAATCCTAATATACATATTGGAATTCCAAGGAAAAATAAAACATATCAAATGGGGTAGCGCATATGCTCATAAAGGGTAATAATATAATGAAATATTTCATAAACAAAGATAAAAAATAAGGAAAATCAGATAACTGAAAACACATGTCATTAAAACATAATCTTGAGCATAATATGAAATAAATAAAAAGTGATCAAATAATTTCATATAGATAATCACATGATAATGAAACTTGAACATGGATATTCTATTAGTTTAATAATCACAATAATTATCAATAACTAATATCATAATGATGGAATTCATAATGAGTGACATCATAAACATACTATGAAGGCTTCTGCCAGGACACCAAACATTATCAAGTAAGACATCAGCCAATACCCAAACTAGTTTGTCTCATGAGACCTACAGGTGTATTGATGAGAAAAAGTAGGCCATAACTATTACTTAATATGTACAATTAATTACTTATATGATAGTGGTGAAACATATTCAATTTATTTATTCACATTGAAGCTGAAATATGAAATCACTTTCCCCAAACAATAAAAATAATCATAAACCATCCAGTGCAATATAACGAATGGTATCAAAATAGCACATCCATAGTCAAACTGATCATAAAAAATAAAATATGATAGATATTATCATAAGAGATCAACCTAAATTAAGAATAATATCCAATAATGGGTGTTTACATAGATGAAAATTCTCTAGTAAAATCATTGATAAATTATTGAGTGAAATACCACTTTACTTTGAAATCATTTATTTACAAAAATTTACAATTATAAAATAATTTTTTTCTTAGAAAATAACTTTGAAAAATTTTAATAGATTCATTAAGACATTAAGGTGTCATGAATACAGGAAAATCCTCTCATTCTATATATGTTAAAAAATATTCCTTTTAAATTTTTAAAAACAAACATTTAATATAATATTTTTAAAAGAAAGTGTGAGAATTAACCAAATGAATAGATTATGTGTATTAGATTTAAATCCACAAAAAAGTGTAAATACCAAATAAGATAATAAAAATTTATTTCACACAAAATAATGTCCTAAAATAATAAATGGAGTACAGACTTAAGCCAAATAATGGAAATTTGGTTAAGAATTACCTTACAACTTTGTAAACAGTCAAACCGTAGGACCCATAATATTAATGTTCATTAAATGAAATGTTTAATTCCATAAAGATAATTATATTATTTATATGATATATTAAAGGTAATTATACAAACCAAACATAAGAAATAGTCATTGAATACAGAATATATCTCATATAATTTAAGTGAGATGAGAAACACTTACCTTATGTACCAATGCATTTTTTTCCTGTACTTAATTTACTGGATAGATTATTTAGATTAATTAATTACTTAATTCAGAGCCTATTAAACATATTTTTTTTATTTGTTATATTTTTATTGAGTTAATTTATGGTAATTTTGATGAGTTTTAATGTTTAATTTGGTTGTTCTATGAGTATTCGTTTCATTCTTTATGGTTGTTTCCCTTGAGTATAAATATAAAATTCCTTTTAAAATGGGAATAAATTCTATAGAAGTGAAATTATTTATTATTAATGAAATTAATATAGTTTAAATGAAATAATATATCATTTGGTTATATAGTATGAGGATGATTAATTAGATAAAATGTTGATGAAATTGACCTAATTTATTTTGGCGGTTTTTACGACAATCGAGAACTTGTGTCATTTTATTTAATATAATGTTTATATTTTAATTGGAGAAATGATATAAATGATATAATTTATATTAATATATTATTTAACCATAATAATTTTTTATGACTGGAATTGAAGGTGGAAATGGAAAATGGAAACTCATTGTTCACGAAGGTGGTGAATTGACACATCACATATGATGTTTTCATTTAAAAAAATAGATTTAAAGGGATTTAATGATGGATAATACACTAGAATAATAAAATTATAGTACAATTATGATATTTGAATTACCATTATTCTTTTTATTATGGGTGTTAGGATAGGATAATAAAAGAAAATAAATTAAAAGAGAAAGAAGGTGGATTTTACCTCTTGAATATCGTATCCTTGGGAACCTACTTAAGACAATTGGATTTGGTTTTTTGGTAGGACCATAAGGTCTTGGAAATAGGGATTTTTTTATTAAGGTAATTGGTTATAATTTATATAATATTCATAGCTTATATTTTGTATATAGAAGTGGTGTTGAATGGTGATTTGTATAGGGGAGGAGAGGGGTGTTTTTTTGATTATTTTATTCATTTATTTATTATTTTGGCTCAAAACTATCAGTAGTATTGATTATGGTGACCATATATAGTAAATAGTGGATGTGATTTCTAAATAATGGGTTCTTACATCATCAATGACTAAAAAATTCTTGTATTTAACTTATAATGTTAAATATCGTAGATTATAGTATTTCACTATTCATAAAAATCAATTGTTTTAGAAAAATACCATAAATTAACCTTAACCATATTTAATTGTATATATTAAAAAAATGTAATCTATTTTAGAAAAATAATTTTCAAAATATTATAATGTTAATTTTTAAATAAAATCTTCAATTATTAAAAAAATACCAATTTTAATATTATAACCGATTTTTGACACTTTAAAAAATTAATTATTATATCATAAAATTATATTATAATTATAAAGATAAAAATATATTAATTTATGAATATATTTTAGGAAAATAATTTTTTTAAATCATTATATTAATTATAAAATTTTAAATAAACATTTAAGTTTTTCAAAAATACCAACACTTAATTTATCATTTTTCAAAGAAATATTTACTTATTTGATGATATAAAAATATCATATTTTCATTTATGAGTTACCTATATTTTATTTATACTCGCTGTGGTTATTATTCTAAGTGCAAAATTGCTATTCCTAACTGTCACATTAGTATTCCAACAGTCATGTGAATATTTAATCATATATCACAGTTCATTTTAGCTCGGTATTGCGTGAAATGTAAGATATAAAATAAATTGAATTTATTTAGTAAGTCACTTACTATATGATATTGGGATGTTATATTATTCCATCTTTCAAAAAAATTCATACCCAAAATATTTATGAGTATTACGCTCTTAACAGATGTGGGTGGTTCTTATTAATAACAGCCTTAGGTTCCCACATTTATTCTTAAATTTTATGGTTTCTCCAAAGAACCTTTATCATTCGAGTCATCCTATTTCTCAATACTTTCTCTATAGTATCCATAATCTTGATAGAATCTTCATAGTAAGAAAAATCAAGTTTCATTTATCTTTCTTTATAGGTGAGTACATGCGTTGGGTATAAAATGTACTTCCTTCACAAAGAGATATGGAACCCATATTTTACTTTATAAAGTCTTGGTGGCATCCCCAAATGATAAGACATGACTCCAATTATTTCTTGATTTTCAAATGTTCTGATGTAAATGGGGCTCATTTTACCTTTATTACAGAATGATATAAAACCCTTTCATGGAGATACTTTTAAAAATACATGATTTCCCACTTGAAACTTGACATCATTTCTTTGGTTGTTAGCATAACTATTTTGAGTACATTAATATGCTTTAATATAAGCCTAAATAGTATTTAACTTTATTATTTCTCTTTAATATGTTATTATCCTATACGTTTCCTCTCACAAGCTTCATCCCAATAAGTTGGAGAATGAAATCTCTTTCCATATAATGCTTTATATATCACCATTTGAATAATATAATGGAAACAATTATTGTAGTATAAATCTACCAAAGGTAAATACTGATCCCACATACCCTAAAATTTAAGTGATCATGATCTTAACATGACTTATAATGTTTTAATATACCTTTTAGACTATCTATCAGTTTGATAATGATAAGTCAAACTTCAATGTTTCTTAGTATCCAAATCCATCTAAAGTCTCTTCCATATTTTTGATGTAAAACTGGGATATCAATTATACATGATTAATATAGGTTCAACCTGATATCTTACAACTTGATTAATATAGAGTTGTGAAAGGATATCCAATGGAGAATCCTCCCTATAGAGAATAAATGAGCATATTTGGTAATTCTATCAATAATTACCCAAGAATTATCTCTCCATATCCACTCGATGTTTGTGAGGGAAATATTTTTCTAATAAAATTTCCTTAAAATCATTTCATTCCATGTTTTCAATTTATCCCCCCTATTTTACGTTTTTAATTAATGATCTCCATTGATATATATATCCTGAGAGATAATTAACTGCCATGATAACCTTACCCCTTTTGTTACTTCCCAAGGTGAGAAATATTGTAACACCCCAAGCTTCCACGGTACGTTTCCCTTCGAATAATGCAATAGCGTGTGTTGTACGCAACCTCGATCTCTAACACACACCACAACTAATTAAACTAGCCGTTGTGAATAGTAATACCTAATTTTTGAAATTTTATAAATTTTATTTATCAAAATAGACTTCATATTTGGATTCGGAATATCGAAATTAGCCTATGTTGAATTTTTGGTATTTTTTTGAGAACTTCGAATTTTTTATGGATAGTGAAAAATACTTAAAAACAACTTTTTAAATCAAAATAATTTATAGTATTTAGTGGTTTTAAATTATAATTAGAATATATTTTTACCATTTTATCCAATGGTGGTCATTAGAATTAATTTAACGTTGAAATCAGACATAAACAAATGCCAATCTTTTGATATAAATTGTTTCTTAGAAACACGCCATTTTTTGTAACAGAGGGAATTAATTATAAAATTAATTAATGAAACTTATATGTTTGGAATTTTGTAAAATAGAAATCATTTTTGAATTCGGAATATCAATTATAGCTTAGGGTGAAATTTTGGCCTTATTCTGAAAAACTTCAATTTTTGATGAATAGTGAAAGCACTAAGTGGTTGTTAAATAACTGATTTTTCATTTAAATGAAATATTACCACTTCTGTGATTTGATTTTCAAAAATCCGACATACATGGTTGTCATTAAGAAGTAAAATGTGGTTCAATGAGATTAAAATAAATTTTTGGTGAATAGTAACTTTTAAGTTCTTAATCGCGATTATAGGTAATTAGTGTAGTTTAAGGTACAAATAATGTTTTAATAATATGAGATGAGCATGACACTTGTTCTACTCCTATTGGATGAGTCATGGCCGACCAAGACAACCCATGGGTCAACTTGGGGACCCCATGGAGCCACTTTAGTTGGAAAATGACATTAATATATATTTATTTAATGTTAAAAGTAAATTGACACAAACATGAGTTGTCTTACTAAAACAGTTTTTTAGTGGGGTTACACAAGTCCACATTTTTATTATAAATATTCATTATAAAGATAAAAAGATTTCCTACATCATAGTATTTTTTTTATAATTTTTAGACATTAAATAAATTAAATTAATTATGACATTATTATGATGCAGCGATGACCTCATTATTTAACGATTTAAATAAAATGAGAAGATAATGAAAAATCCAAGGCTTACACTTGTCCAAAGCCTATTGGATGAAGATATTTCGAACCCTTATCACCTTAGCCACGAATTATATAAGTGTGGGACCTTTATAATCCTAAAATCATGGTATAATAATGTAACATTTCAATCTTTCCAAAAGAGACCCTCCTCTCCTCTTATAAAAGGCCCCCACCTCTACCATCTTATTCACAATTAGAAGCCTTTTGGTTCGGCCAACCTCTGCCCAAATACTCTCCCAACTTCTCTCCCTTCATCCTAGAAGCTTTACTTTAGTCAGAAAGCCATCCTAAGGAGTCCTTTTGATCAAATCAAAAGGAAGAACCCGAAGAAGAGGTAACATTTTCATCACCCTCTTTCATGTTGCTTTCTTCTTCCACTCCCTCTTTGTCTATTATTTCAATTCTAAAATTATAACTCCAGTATCTTCTATATACTGTGATGTTATTATAAATATGGAACAACCATATTCAGTATTCTACCCATCATTTGAATGACATGTCACCATACGTGCGTACGTACGGCTTACCGTCTCCACGTCGTGGTGTAATTGTTATTCAATATATTATTATTTAGATGGGTATAATAATGATATGTAATTCATGTAAATAATAAATATAACATGATAATGATTCTGTATATATGATATAATATCCAATTATATATTATTTTAATATCAAAATAATGATATTGTCGCTCGTGCGTACGTACGGACTACCGTCTCCACGAACGCGATGAGATTCATTCTCCGTCGTATCCATTCAAGTATAATTATCATTTGATAATTTAAAAATAATGTTTAAGGACATGATATCATTCTGGATATGAATAAGATACAACCTATCCATGAAAAACATGACTTACGTAACAAAACATATAAGAAAACGAGTAAGTTAACACCCGAAACAACGATAAATCTAAGATATTGTTAACAAAGCAATGTTAAAAGATCATATATGATATCATATGAATGTATATGATTCTCGTATAATTTAATAACAATTATTTCACCATTATACAGGAGGTTAACCGACCCCAACCAAGGAAAAGTACAAGGTAAGGGTTTACTTCACAACCTCTTCATTATCCAAGGTTGTTTATACATAATTATCTACTGGGACCTCGTTATCATCCACATCCATGTTTCTTCAAAATGTATTTCAAAACATTTTTATTATTTACAAGAATATGGGTTAAAGTCATTTATACCCTTTTTGACTTTTTATAAGAGGAATCTTTCCGTCGTTTTCAAAACAAGGTCCTTTTTAACCTTTTCGACAGAATTGAGGTAAGAATGTTTTTTTAACTTATACGGCGGGTGCGGTTATTTTCCGCCGTTATAAAATCTTCAAAGTTTTCCTTACAAGCTTATAAGAATATTTTCAAGAAAATGTTTTGTATGGCTCTTAAACGATTTCAAAAATAGAAAGTGATATTTCTCTAAAAAATGTTTTGATTTCATCTATGTCAACATCCTTTGATGGATTTTACGCTTATTTGAAGTTGATTTATTATAATAAAAAACTTCTATATTATATTGAAGGTTTTTGTGATATATTTGACTGTGGATGTGCTATTTTATACCATTCATAGTTTATGGTGAAATTATTGACATTTCGTATGCTAGTTTTAATACGAATGTTTATGTTATGTTTAAACCTTTTCATATGGGAATGCATTGGACTTAACATGTGACGGGTGGAGCCCGCTATAGCTCCTCGATGCATCGGTAGGTCTCATGAGACAAACTAGTGTCTTGGCACAAGGCCTTGACAAAATCTTATTTGTAGTCTTGGCACGAGGCCTTGGCTATGTGGTTATGATAGTCTGGCATTATGCATTCCAACATTATGAAAGTGGTTAGTGATTTTGCATGTGATTACTCGATTAGTAGAATATCAATGTGAATGAGTAAATGACGTTATTTCATTTTACTTTTGCCATATTATGTTGATATTCAAGTTTAAAAGGCTTTTGTTTGAGTTATACATTGCCTTAAATGTTTATTCTTATTTATGAAAGTTTCCGCTATATCGTTATCCTTACTGGGCATTTGAGCTCACCCCTTTTCTATGTTTTATTTTTTCCCAGGAAGTGAAGAAGTAAATTATGAATGACCTGCAGGGATATTATGAGGGGATAATAGTGTGGACTGTGGAGACATTATGTTGTTGTAGTAGTTTTTCATTTTATGATGTAATGTAAAACTTATGAATGTATCTAGTATTTCCAAGGCTACTAAACTAATCGGTCTTTCGAGACTTGATCTTTTGTGATCATGCCAATGTTACGAAGTAATGCACCAGCTCTGGGTATCTGGGGTCGGGGCGTTACAGTTGGTATTAGAGGAAGTTTAGTACAAACCTTGGAAGCTAGATTTAGATAATCTCTGATTAGAGCACATAGACCTAAGATGAACTTTGAGGATTAGTATAGAAGAACTTCCTAGAATTTTGGTATTGTAGAGATTTTGTGAGTTTTCCGAGCAATACATCCCTGTATGGATACGAGCAGGTAGAGGATGCTCTGGCACAAATGTTCCAAGGGGTAAAACCCGAAAACACCGCTTTGAGCTAGACTTGAACGGGAACTGGTGCACGACAACGGGCCTTGCTGCACTCTTGGTTACGACACTCCCGGGGGATATGCTTAGGATAATTCCCATTTTCTTTACAAACCACTATGAAGGGTTATGAGTACATACTTCCTCAAAGAAAACATTTCTTTTTATGATTATGTATTATATCCATAAATAGTTCAATTTATGTTAAGTGTTTTATAAGTATAAGATTATGTATTTTGATTCATAAACTGATCTAGTTTATGCCATTGTTTAGAAATGGCGCCTAGTGGAAGAAATGGAAACCGTATCAATGCACGAACTTCGTGTAGGGATTGACCTCCTGCTAAAGATAATTATTGTGGATCTGGAGATACAACTGGTGCTGATCAACTTATTACCATACTGGGACAACTCACTCAGGTTATGAATAATAACCTTACTCGTATGGAGCACGCTGATCCGCAACGTGGAGGATCAATGCTAGAACGTTTCATGAGGCAACAACCACCAACCTTCAATGGGAGTACAAATCCTATAGTAGCTGAGCAATGGATAAATTCCTTAGAGAAAATATTCCATGCCTTGGGGAGTAGTGAAAGGGAGGAGGTTGTCATGGCAGTTTACCGCCTCACTGGAGATGCTGATCAATGGTGGTCACTAATTCAAAACACAAAGGAAGATGATGAATTAACAAACATGGAATGGCAGGAGTTCAAAGAGCTGTTCTTGGAAAAATACTTTCCTCGAGACCATCGAGCGGATATGGAAAGGCGATTTCTGAGTCTGAGGCAGAAGGAGGATGAGAATGTCGCAAAGTATGAGGCTAACTTTACAAGGTTAGCAAGGTATGCTGCAGATTACATACGTAACCCAAGAAGTAAGACTGATCGTTTCTTTGATGGGTGAAACCATTTCTCCGCCGAGCTTTAGTATCACAAACCTTCTCTTCATACGAAGGTATTGTCTCGTGCGCTATCAAGACGGAAAAGGAATTCTCTAAGTCTTATGACTTTAAATCGAAGCAAGAGAAGAAGAGACCTGCTGATCAATCTGGGAATGGAAATAAAGGGAAGAAGGGAAAGGTTGAATATCCATCTTGTGGTAAATGCGGGAAGAAACATCCTAGTACTTGCTTGAAGGGAATGGGAGTCTGTTACAAGTGTGGTGAAAAAGGCCACCAAGCTCATGATTGCAAGGGGAATAAGGAAGCTACCAACATTCGGTGCTACAATTGTAGGGAGATGGGGCATTATGCAAATGAATTTCCTAAGCGTCAGGAGAACTTACCTCAGAAAAGGCCAAGGGATCAAGGCCAGGCTTATGCTATCACTACTGCTGAGGTAGAAGCTCCGAAAGACGTGGTGGCAGGTAATTTAATGGTTTCCTCAAGATTAGCAAATGCATTATTTGATTCTGGATCATCGCATTGTTTCATATCTTCCCAGTTTGCTAAGAAAATTAGATATTTCCAATTTGATTTAACAAGGGAGTTGTCGGTCAAAACCCCTAAGGGAATTATTATTGCAACAAAGTTTTTTCGATTAGTTCCCATTAGAGCACCTAAATGTTCTTTACCTGCTGATCTCATCGTCATACCCATGATTTAATTTGATATAATCCTTGGTATGTATTGGCTTTCAGACCATGATGCAAAAATTTATTGTAAGAAGAAAGAGGTTACGATTCTTGATGATGATGATAAGGAACACCTTATCTTTAGAGCCGAATCGTCACCACATAATTCTTATCTAGATCCACCCCTAGTAGCTCAACTGAATTCAATTATTGGGGAGGAAGAGAAGGAAATTACTGAGGGTGAGGAAAGGAATATTCAAATAGAGGATGTACCTATTGTGAGAGAATATGTTGATGTGTTTCCGGAAGATTTACCTAGACATCCTCTAGAACGAGAAGTTGAGTTTTCCATTGATTTAATTCCTGGATCAAGGCCCATATCGAAGACCCCTTATAGAATGGCCACTGTGGAATTAGTTGAACTAAAGAAACAACTAGAGGAATTGAGTAATAAGGGATTTATTCTCCCTAGTGTTTCTCCTTGGGGAGCCCCTGATCTTTTTGTTAAGAAGAAAGATGGTTCTATGAGGTTGTGCATTGACTATAGGGAGATCAATGCTATAACAATAAAGAACAAGTATCCCCTACCTCGCATTGATGATTTGTTTGACCAACTGCATGGAGCTCAATACTTTTCAAAGATTGACCTTCGGTCTGGATACCATCAGTTGTGTGTGAAGAAGGAAGATGTTCCAAAGACAGCATTTCGAACAAGGTACGGGCATTACGAGTTTACAGTAATGCCTTTTGGATTGACTAATGAACCCTCTGTTTTCATGGATCTGATGAATAGAGTTTTCAAGGAATATCTTGATGACTTTGTAGTGGTATTTATTGATGATATCTTGGTATACTCCAAAAGCCACGAAGATCATGAAAATCACTTACGCATTATCCTGAAGACTCTTAGAAGACATGAATTATATGGGAAATTTAGCAAGTGTGAATTCTGGCTTCATGAGATTTCTTTTCTTGGCCATATTGTCTCTAAGGATGGAATTTCCGTTGATCCTTCTAAAACCAAGGCAATCCAATAATGTCCAGCACCGACAAGTATAACTGAGGTACGCAGTTTTATTGGTTTAGCAGGTTATTATCGACGTTTCGTCCAGAATTTTGCCAGATTGGCTAACCCATTGACAAAGCTCACATGTAAAGGGATTAAATTTGTCTGGACAAAAGAGTGTGAAGAATGTTTTGAAGAACTAAAGAGAATATTAGTCAATGCCCCTGTATTGAATCTACCATCGGGGAATGATGGGTTTGTTATTTATAGTGATGCATCGAAGAAAGGACTTGGTTGTGTCCTTATGCATAATGATAAGGTCATTGCCTATGCATCACGACAGCTAAAAATTCATGAGAAAAACTATCCTACTCATGATCTTGAGTTAGCAGCTGTGATCTTTGCTTTAAAGATATGGAGACATTACCTCTATGGTGAAAAATGTGAGATTTATACTGATCACAAGAGTTTGAAGTATATTTTCACACAAAAATAACTCAACATGAGGCAAAGGCGATGGCTTGAACTACTCAAGGATTATGATTGCACGATACATTACCACCCGGGGAAGGCAAACAAGGTGGCAGATGCTTTGAGTAGAAAAGACCATGGAGTTTTGAATGTGATGAGAATTGAAAGGGATCCAATTTTCTTGGATCTAGTGAAGATGGACATGGGAATAACTAGGGAAGGTGAAACATCAATGCTTTTTCAAATGGTTGCAAAACCATCATTACTAGAAAGGATTAAGAGTTCTCAGACCAATGATGAAGAATTTCAGAAGAAGATTAAAGATGTGAATGATGGAAGATTGAGGGACTTTGTGTATAAGGATGGAATTTTGAAATTCAGGAAGAGACTTTGTGTTCCCGATATAACTGATCTAAAAAGGGAATTGCTGGATGATGCTCATAGTTCCAATTTCTCTATACACCCTGGGAGCACCAAAATGTATAGAGATTTGAAGGAACATTTTTGGTGGGACAATATGAAGAGGGAGATTGCTGATTTTGTGTCGAGGTGTATGGTTTGTCAACAAGTGAAAGCTGGAAGGCAACATCCTGGTGGAGTATTGCAACCTCTTCCCATACCTGAGTGGAAATGGGATAATATTACGATGGACTTTGTCATGGGACTACCAAAGACTCCTAGAAGGAATGATGCAATATGGGTCATTGTTGATCGACTTACTAAGTCAGCACATTTTCTGGCTATACGGGAGGATCTACCACTTGAACGTCTAGCAAGACTATATATTAATGAAGTTGTAAGACTTCATGGAGTACCCCTATCGATTGTTTCTGATCGTGATCCTCGTTTTACTTCAAGATTCTAGAAAAGTATTCAAAAGGCCTTGGATACTGAACTTCGTTTGAGCACTGCCTATCACCCTCAAACAGATGGACAATCAGAACCTACTATTCAAACCTTAGAAGACATGTTGAGATCATGCTCTCTTGACTATCAGGGTATGTGGGATCAATATTTACCACTGGTAGAATTTTCCTATAACAATAGCTTCCATTCGAGTATTCAGATGGCACCATATGAAGCGTTATATGGAAAGAGATGTCGTACACCAACCTGTTGGGATGACGTTGGTGAAAGAAAACTTGTAGGCCCAGAACTGGTGGAGGAAACGGTGGAAAAGGTGAAAGTAATCCAAAATCACATCAAAGCAGCTCAAAGTAGGCAGAAGAGCTATGCCGATAATCGAAGGAAGGATTTGGAATTTCAAGTCGGTGATCATGTTTTCCTAAAGGTATCTCCATGGAAGGGAGTTATACATTTTGGTAAGAAGGGTAAGTTGAGTCCCAGGTACATCGGACCTTTCGAAATTCTAGATCATATTGGGGCGGTAGCTTATCGTTTGGAGATGCCGCCAAATCTCTCCAAAGTTCACGATGTTTTCCACGTATCCCTGTTGAGGAAATACATGCCTGACCCAACGCATGTACTCACCTATGAGGAGTTAGAACTGGAACCCGATCTTTCCTATTGTGAAGAGCCCGTCAGGATTCTTGATGTGAGGGAGCAGGTGCTGAGAAACCGGACGACTCGTCTGGTGAAGGTTTTGTGGAGAAATCATAAAATGGAAGAGGCAACGTGGGAACCTGAGGAACTTATGATGAAGAACCACCCGAGTCTTTTTATACCCTAGAAATTGCGAGGACGCAATTATTTGAAGGAGGGGAGAATGTAACACCCCAATCTTCCACGGTACGTTTCCCTTCGAATAATGCAATAGCGTGTGTTGTACGCAACCTCGAGCTCTAACACACACCACGACTAATTAAACTAGCCGTTGTGAATAGTAATACCTACTTTTTGAAATTTTATAAATTTTATTAATCAAAATAGACTTCATCTTTGGATTCGGAATATCGAAATTAGCCTATGTTGAATTTTTGGTATTTTTTTGAGAACTTCGAATTTTTTATGGATAGTGAAAAATACTTAAAAAAAACTTTTTAAATCAAAATAATTTATAGTATTTAGTGGTTTTAAAGTATAATTAGAATATATTTTTACCATTTTATCCAATGGTGGTCATTAGAATTAATTTAATGTTGAAATCGGACATAAACAAATGCCAATCTTTTGATATAAATTGTTTCTTAGAAACACGCCATTTTTTGTAACAGCGAGAATTAATTATAAAATTAATTAATGCAACTTATATGTTTGGAATTTTTTAAAATAGACATCATTTTTGAATTCGGAATATCAATTATAGCTTAGGGTGAAATTTTGGCCTTATTTTGAAAAACTTCAATTTTTGATGAATAGTGAAACCACTAAGTGGTTGTTAAATAACTGATTTTTCATTTAAATGAAATATTACCACTTCTGTGATTTTATTTTCAAAAATCCGACATACATGGTTGTCATTAAGAATTAAAATGTGGTTCAATGAGATTAAAATAAATTTTTGGTGAATAGTAACTTTTAAGTTCTTAATCGCGATTAGAGGTAATTAGTGTAGTTTAAGGTACAAATAATGTTTTAATAATATGAGATGAGCATGAAACTTGTCCTACTCCTATTTTATGAGTCATGTCCGACCAAGACAACCCATGGGTCAACTTGGGGACCCCATGGAGCCACTTTAGTTGGAAAATGACATTAATATATATTTATTTAATGTTAAAAGTAAATTGACACAAACATGAGTTGTATTACTAAAATAGTTTTTTAGTGGGGTTACACAAGTCCAAATTTTGATTATAAATATTCATTAGAAATATAAAAAGATTTCCTACATCATAGTATTTTTTTTTATAATTTTTAGACATTAAATAAATTAAATTATTTATGACATCATTATGATGCAGCGATGACCTCATTATTTAACGATTTAAATAAAATGAGAAGATAATGCAAAATACAAGGCTTAAAATTGTCCAAAGCCTATTGGATGAATAGATTTAGATCCCTTATCACCTTATCCACGAATTATATAAGTGTGGGACCTTTATAATCCTAAAATCATGGTATAATAATGTAACATTTCAATCTTTCCAAAAGAGCCCCTCCTCTCCTCTTATAAAAGGCCCCCACCTCTACCACCTTATTCACACTTCCAAGCCTTTTGGTTCGACCAACCTCTGCCCAAATACTCTCCCAACTTCTCTCCCTTAATCCTAGAAGCTTTACTTTAGTCAGAAAGCCATCCTAAGGAGTCCTTTTGATCAAATCAAAAGGAAGAACCCGAAGAAGAGGTAACATTTTCATCACCCTCTTTCATGTTTCTTTCTTCTTCCACTCCCTCTTTGTCTATTATTTCAATTCTAAAATTATAACTACAGTATCTTCTATATACTGTGATGTTATTATAAATATGGAACAACCATATTCAGTATTCTACCCATCATTTGAATGACATGTCACCATACGTGCGTACGTACGGCTTACCGTCTCCACGTCGTGGTGTAATTGTTATTCAATATATTATTATTTAGATGGGTATAATAATGATATTTAATTCATGTAAATAATAAATATAACATGATAATGATTCTGTATATATGATATAATATCCAATTATATATTATTTTAATATCAAAATAATGATATTGTCGCTCGTGCGTACGTACGGACTACCGTCTCCACGAACGCGATGAGATTCATTCTCCGTCGTATCCATTCAAGTATAATTATCATTTGATAATTTAAAAATAATGTTTAAGGACATGATATCATTCTGGATATGAATAAGATACAACCTATCCATGAAAAACATGACTTACGTAACAAAACATATAAGAAAACGAGTAAGTTAACACCCGAAACAACGATAAATCTAAGATATTGTTAACAAAGCAATGTTAAAAGATCATATATGATATCATATGAATGTATATGATTCTCGTATAATTTAATAACAATTATTTCACCATTATACAGGAGGGTAACCAACCCCAACCAAGGAAAAGTACAAGGTAAGAGTTTACTTCACAACCTCTTCATTATCCAAGGTTGTTTATACATAATTATCTACTAGGACCTCGTTATCATCCACATCCATGTTTCTTCAAAATGTATTTCAAAACATTTTTATTATTTACAAGAATATGGGTTAAAGTCATTTATACCATTTTTGACTTTTTATAAGAGGAATCTTTCCGTCGTTTTCAAAACAAGGTCCTTTTTAACCTTTTCGACAGAATTGAGGTAAGAATGTTTTTTTAACTTATACGGCGGGTGCGGTTATTTTCCGTCGTTATAAAATCTTCAAAGCTTTCCTTACAAGCTCATAAGAATATTTTCAAGAAAATGTTTTGTATGGATCTTAAACGATTTCAAAAATAGAAAGAGATATTTCTCTAAAAAACGTTTTGATTTCATCTATGTCAACATCCTTTAATGGATTTTACGCTTATTTGAAGTTGATTTATTATAATACAAAACTTTTATATTGTATTGAAGGTTTTTGTGATATGTTTGACTGTGGATGTGCTATTTTATACCATTCATAGTTTATGGTGAAATTATTGACATTTCGTATGCTAGTTTTAATACGAATGTTTATGTTATGTTTAAACCTTTTCATATGGGAATGCATTGGACTTAACATGTGACGGGTGGAGCCCGCTATAGCTCCTCGATGCATCGGTAGGTCTCATGAGACAAACTAGTGTATTGGAACAAGGCCTTGACAAAATCTTATTTGTAGTCTTGGCACGAGGCCTTGGCTATGTGGTTATGATAGTCTGGCATTATGCATTCCAACATTATGAAAGTGGTTAGTGATTTTGCATGTGATTACTCGATTAGTAGAATATCCATGTGAATGAGTAAATGGAGTTATTTCATTTTACTTTTGCCATATTATGTTGATATTCAAGTTTAAAAGGCTTTTGTTTGAGTTATACATTGCCTTAAATGTTTATTCTTATTTATGAAAGTTTCCACTATATCGTTATCCTTACTGGGCATTTGAGCTCACCCCTTTTCTATGTTTTATTTTTTCCCAGGAAGTGAAGAAGTAAATTATGAATGACCTGCAGGGATATTATGAGGGGATAATAGTGTGGACTGTGGAGACATTATGTTGTTGTAGTAGTTTTTCATTTTATGATGTAATGTAAAACTTATGAATATATCTAGTATTTCCAAGGCTACTAAACTAATCGGTCTTTCGAGACTTGATCTTTTGTGATCATGCCAATGTTACGAAGTAATGAACCGGCTCTGGGTAGCTGGGGTTGGGGCGTTACAAATATATACTCGAAGGAACTTATCCATTACTTAACTACAAATCGGTTTGTAGTCACATTGAATGATGAAGGTTGTTATCTCATGAAGCAGTCTTACATTGTTACACCATTTTGTGGATTGAGTTGCTCCATGTGAGTAAGGTTATTTATCATGAACCAAGTTAGTTGTCCAAATATAATTATAAGGTTTTTAGTGATAGTTTTAGCTGCATCTTCATCATTATTAGCATTCATAGGAGGAAAATACCTACATGGAACATGTTCATTATTACAGTTTCTATTCATTCAACTAGGTGCCTTTTTGAAATAATGGAATACAATATATTAGATTATTAGATCTTAAAACTAGTGAAATACTTAAAATTTTTTATGTATAACTAATATCAAAATCCTAAGCTTGGTTACCTTGGGAATATTATAAAATTTAGTTATAAGGGTTAATTTCCTTAATATATGTTTTCCTAAATCCAGTTTCCAAAGTTTCTACTAAACTTTATTTGATTCAAACTCTAAAGACCCCATACCTAATAGCTTAGAGTTGGTGGTTATTTTATTACATGTTACTAAGTACAAGTGATCACTTCCCAAAGGACCAAATATTTTAGTATCTTTTGAAAACTAGATACAGACATAATTATTACAAACTACTTGAAATGAAATACAATATAATAACTCCATTGGAAAACCCCTATTCTCTTAGATTATCCCTGCATGTAAATAATAATATACATTATGGAATCCTAAGGAAAAATAAAACATAAGAAATAGGGGAGCTCAGATTCTCAATAATGGTAAACCTACAATGCAAGCTCTCATAAATAACCGTAAATAATAAGTCATTATGGATAACTAAAAACTATTTTTCATTAAAACATAATCATGAGCATAATACAGTAAGAATAAAAATTGATCAAATGATTCCATATAAATAATCACATCAGAGTGAAAATTAAAAATGGATATTCTACTTGTTGAATAATCACATAAATTATCAATTACTATTCTCATAATGAGATAATTCATAATACATGACATCATAAAAATACTGTCAAGGATTCAGCTAAGACACCATACATTATCAGGTAGTACATAATCCAATACCCAAAATAGTTTCTCTCACGAGACCTACCGATTCATTGTGGGGATATATTGGGCTCTATACATCACTTACCGATTCCAATGTATTCCTCATATTAAAGGGGATAAAAATATTTAACATATACATTCATGTTGAAACTAGAATATGAAATAACATTTCCCATACAATAATCATAATTATAAACCATCTACTGTAATATGATGAATGATAGAAAAAAATAACATCTACAGTCAAACTGGTCATAAACAATAAAATATTGTAGATGGTATCAAAATAATAAACCTCAATTAATTAGAAGATCCAACACAGGTTGTTGAAATTTATGAAAATACTCTAATAAAATCATTGATAAATTATTGAGAGAAATTCAACTTTATATTGAAATAATTTATTTAAAAATATGAAAAATTATAAAGGAAAACATTTTCATTGGAAAAAAATTTCAAAATTGTAATGTATTACTCAATAAATTAATGCATCATGAAAGAATGAAAATATGCTCATGCTGTATAAGTTAAAACACATTTATCTTAAATTTTTAAAAAGAAACATTTAAAAGAGTATTTTTACAAGAAAGTGTGACCCTCAAAAAATGATTCAATTATGTGTATCATATGTTAATACACATAAATAAAGTGGAAATACAAAAAAAGATAACCAAAATTCATTTCACATATAATCACATCACGAAAAAATCAATGACGTAAAAGTTTAACCCAAATAATGGAGACTGGGTTAATAATTCCCTTACCACTTTGTAATCAGTCCGATTGTATGCCCCATAAAATTAATGTTCATCAAATGGAACATTAATAAATATAGTTTAATGAGGAATATATCTCATATATGTTAAAGTTAGAAGAGAAACCCTTACCTTATGTCCAAAAGTATTCTAAAATTATAGTTAATGGCATATATAATCAAATTAGATTAAATAATCACCATATTAAAAAACTATAAAACATATATTTTATTTATTATAAATTATTTAAATTCATTTATGGCCATTTTGATGAGTTATAATGTTTAATGTTTTTGTTTTGAGAGAATTCGTTTCATGGTAAGTTCCCTTGAGGATAATATGAGAGTTATTGTAAAATGGGAATAAATTATCCAGAATTGAATTTATTCAGTATTAATTAACTTCAATAAGTTTAAATTTCCCCATATATCATTTATTTATATGGTATGATGATGATTCATTATATAAAATGTTGATGAAAATGTCTTAATTTATTTTGGATATTTTTATGACAATCACAAACTTGTATCATTTTATTTAATGTAATGTTTATATATTAGCACCAAAACATTATATAACTTATAATAAGTATATTAAAATATTACTTATCCACAATAATGGTTTTATTAATATCATTGAAGGCATTGATGGAAAATGAAAACACGTCATCCAAGAAGGTGAGAAATCGACACATCTTGGATGATGTTTTATTTTTTAAAATAAAAGGAGAGGAGAAGGAATTTGATGATGAATAATCCTTTATAAAAATAAAATAAAATTATACATATGATACTAGAGTTTCCATCCAACTTTGGATATGGTCGGTGATAAGAGGATAATAATAAAAATAAATTAAAAGAGAATGAATGATGATTTTACCTCTTGAATATCGTCTCCTTGGGATCCTCCTTAATACACTTAGATTTGGTATTATGTCAAGACAAAAAGGTAATGTATTTTTGGAAGAGGTTTAAGAAGGGAATTGAGTGAAATTTAGACAATACTCAAGGCTTAGAATGTGTGAGGATAAGAGGCAGTGAGGGGTGGTTTTTATAGGGGGAGAAGGGCGTTTTTTTGACTATTTTATTCATTTATTTTATATTTTGGATAAGAACTATAAATAGTGTTAGTTATTATGACTAATTAAATTGAATAGTTTGTGAGAGTTCGTACTAATTGGTTATTTCAGCATAAATTACTAAAAAATTCATGTATTTAACTCATAATGTTAAATACCATAAATTATCATTTTTCACAACTCATAAAAAAACAAACTATGTTAGAAAAATTTCAAAAATTCACCCTAAAAAACTTTTATGTTTAAATTTAAAAAATTAAATCCATTTTATTAAAATAATTTTCAAATTATGAGACATTTAATTATTAAATAAAGTCATCATTTATTAAAAAAATAATGATTTTTATATTATAACTGATTTTACAACACTTTGAAAAATTATCTTTGACCTAATAAAATTATATTATAATTATAATGAATCAAAATATTAATTTTATGAATCTATTTTATGAAAATAAATTTTCTTTAAAACGATTATATTAATTATAAAATTTTAAATAAACATTTACCTTTCACAAAAATACAAACACTTGATTTATATTTTTTAAAATATTTATTTACTTAATCCATGATATAAATATATCATATTTTAATTTATGAAATACCTAAATTTTATTTATATTTTCATAGGTGAGGTTATTTCTCTAATGACCAGATTACTATTTGTAATTGTAAAACTACTATTCCGAAAGTCATGATAATATTTAATAGTATATCAAAGTTCTCTTAAGCTCAGTGATCCGTAAAAAGTAAGCTATCGAATAAATTGAATTTATTTAATAAGATATATACCGTAAAATATTTGGGTGATATAACTTGTCACCAAAATAATAATAGTTTTATTTTTATATTAAGAGTGAGGTGAACTTTATTATTGTTAGAGTTAAATTAAGGAAACAACATAAATTTAATTATATTAATTCTTAAAATTTGTATAAAAAATAAATTATATCATTTAGATTTACATTTGAGTTTATTCCATATAATTATCTTCTCAATAATTATAGAGAGTGAGAGTTCTAGAGAACCATCCATCCTTACTCAATTTAAGAGGGATAGAAAGTTATATATATCTTTATATAATTTAAATTGAATAAGGGAAGCACTTGATTTCCTCATTCAAAGACATGGGATATTAAGAAAGATGGTTATATTTTCTTTTAATATGTGTTGATATTTCTTGATGAATTATAAATTTTATTCCTAAATTGATGATGATGTTAAATTTATCTATGATCAAGTTGATACTATAACTTATGAGTGAATATAAAACAATACAATAAAATATTCTTGGTATTTATTCTATTTAAATAATTTATTATAAATTCTGAGTGATTATACTTTTGAAGGATTTGAACCAATTTTATTGATTTTAGAATGAAATAATTTAAACAATTATCCCATTATAACACTTCCAAAATTACATGATCCTTCAAGTGGTATAAACACGGTCCCAATATTTTAAAATATAAATGTGATTTTATTTGTAAAAAGTAAATTTAAGGGTCTAATTTTGATTCTAATAGATGAGAAAACATGCGAATCATAGTTTTTGTGGTTAAGAAAAGGCTAAGGATTATGATATTTGATTAATAAGAACTCATTTTTTTTATTTTGAATACATTAATTAAATTAAATTACATAAATAAATTTAAATAACGGTGTGTTTGACTTAATTAAAGTGGGATTTTAGTTCTTCAATAAATGCATATATTATTATTTATACATGAATATATATACATATAAAATTATTTACATATAATAAATTAATAAAAAACCAAAATCATGTGGAGGGAGAGGCACACACCCTCCCTTTCATTTTCTTTGTTCGAACCCCCATCAAGGTAGTTTTGACTTTGTTTTAAATAAATATATATGATGAAGGAAGTTGGAAATGCCTTAAATATTTACCCTATTATATATTTATAAATTATATTATATTATAATAATTTATAGATAAATACATTAATGTATTTATATTTATATTTATCATTATATTAAAATCAAAAAAAGTATTAAATGTTGGAATGAAAATTTTAAGAATTTTTAAGGGAAGTCCAAGATCATAAGTGGAACTAAAGAAAAAATTAAATTAATGTATTAATATAAATTAACATAAAATTTATATTATTTCCATCAAGATGTATTTTAAATTTTATTCAATATAATTTTTTTTAAACTTAAAATGGTATTGAGATAGACTAACCAATATATATATTTGGGTTTATTAAATTAAATTAAATTAATTATTTCATTTTTTAAATTTTTAAAAATTATAATTAAATTAAAATTTATGGTATACACATTTTCCCTCATTTAAATTGTACATGGGATTAAATGTATGGATTTTATTATTAAATGTAATTCCTACTACTTGTGTTCTACTCACATGTGTTAAAGTATTCAACTATAAAGATGGAAATTATATTAAAAGGTTGTTCAATTGGTAACCATTATCAATTCTAAATAAATGTCAAATTTAATCAAAGGATACACATAATATAACCAAGGAATCTGCAACTCTAGTGATGCTACACACTAGGAGTTATTTCTTAATAGAAGGCACTAAAATTGAAAAATTAATAAACATATTGGGTAAAACTAGGTTGAATTTATGAATATTATAAAACCCTTCAGAAGAAAAGTATTAAGTTAGTTAAGTTACTTATCTTACTTGATTTAGAATAAAATCCCAGTTTGAAGTATTTGTCTGTCCGTATTTGAGAACTTATCTAACGATTAGTGAATTCTAATGATTGTTATAAAAACCCATATTTTCCCTTATATTTAGTTTTAATACCTTTATCAATATTTATAAAGGTTTTCCCTTTAGAAGTTTCACGTTTCATTAAAAAATATTAAAAATATTTTTTTATACCATATGTTTGAGTGAGTTAAATAAATAATATCACCTAAATTATTCCTTAGATGAAAATTATAACACATTGGTTGTGCAGGGATGGTGTAATATTCATTTGTGGTTATTTAACACCCTAATATTTTAAAATATGACTATGTTCAAAAGTGTACAAGATACGCAACAACAAGATTTAAAAACTGGGAAATATTATTATTTAAACATGTATTATATAACATAAAATTTGAATTGGTGGGTTTTAATATAAGTAACCTAATTATGAAATATATATAGTGGTTATGTACAATACAAATTTATCCAACAATTCTTTGGATATAACTCTCAATTTTTTGTAATATTATTTTATTTTTCAAAAATACATTTTCTTCAAAAATGGTTTTTTGTGATTTTTGTGGAAGAATTTTATAATTATTTTTTCCACCTTTATAAAAATTATTTTATTAAAAGTATATCATTTTTAAAATCACCATATTAAAATTATCATAGGATGATATTTTGTGATTTTTCTAAGAAGGATATTTTTTTGGGTTGAAAAAATACCAATTTTATAGAAATCAATCATTTTCATTATAGTATTTATAAATCCCCATTTTATTTTGAATTTATTTTAAAATTTAATTAGTTAATTTTTATTATAAATAACCCAATTATTTTCATTGTAATTTACATTATGCTTAATTTTTTTATAAACACATTTTTACACATAAAAATTGATTTTTCTAGAAAACTGTTTCTCATCTCGTTTTGTGGGTTTATTTTAAAAGTATTTTCTTTAGAATATAGGGATTGAATTGGATAAAATGGATTCCATATTTAGAATCACAATTAATAAATTATTTAAACAAATCATTTTTATTTATGATCACCATTATTAGTAACCATGGTAAATATTTATCACCTCAATAAGAGTAAATCAGTTAATGAAGGTTAAAAATAATTTTATAAGGCTTTAGAAATATATCTAAAACCATCATTAGTTATATTATATGAGTTTAGTTAAACCATTATTATCAAATATCCTAATATATGGTTTCATGGTTCCATTTTTCTTTGATAATGACCAAATATTATATTAAGTAAAGAATAAATACAAAATGTTACACTCTTTGTTTTATTATATCTAATATATTTTCACATGGACGAAAATATGTTATGTCCAATTATAAATGTTAATTTTAAATATTAATGAATTTAATTATCAAGTTAATCTATTTTTAATTTTTAGTGGTGGAATAATTACCTTAAATTCTTACGCAACTTTTACACAGTGTTTCAGAAAACAGCAGAAAAATAAAGTAAATTATATTAAAAATGTTAAAATGAATAAAATTTGGATTTTTGTTGTTTTACATGAGTTTTTAGATTTATATAGAATTTTATTTATGTGAAAAAGTTTTATATTCTAATTCTATTTCTGTCTTGATTTACTTGAATTCAAACTATGTGAATAGTCTTGAAAATGCATTAATGGTATTTGATATTAAATAATATTATGTTAAATGATTTAAAATTCATAAGAATCTTATATTGGAAATATTTAGTGTTTTATAGTCTATAATATCAACTATTTTATTTTTATGGGTCACTTTTACTTTTATATTTACTTTTTTAACCCCAAAAGTGTCAAAAACAATGTTATCACAATAATCATTAAAAGAGTTAATATATAGTTAAAACTAAGATATAAGTGTTTAAAAATAAAAAAAACTTATCTAAATTTTCTTATATGTGAAGATTTATAATCGTACTCATCCTATCATCAAAATAAATCAATTTGGATCTACTTGAATAATAAAATTAATTTATATTAATTTTTTACTCTAAGTTATTATAAGGGTTCCCCTATTCTCTATTATATAAGGACACCACCTATCCTCTATTCCTCACACTTCCTGAACTGCTTAGTTTGACCAATATAAGGACCCAACCTTAAACATTTCATAATATTTATTGCTTTGAAGAGTTAATTTTGCTTCATTCCCAAGGATATTTTAGGTTTAGAGTTCGAGAGAATCATTTCATAACTCTTACATAATAAACCGATAAATTACAAAGTGGAAAATTATAATCAGTATATGTTTTTACCAAATTATAAAATTTTTAAATGAAACAAATTTTCTTTTCATGAAAAATCATTATGACATTCATCTTGACATTCTCTTTATTCCTACCCTTCCATTAACCCCGTGAATAACAATTTAAAAACATGGGTTGAGCACAAAATGCACTATAAGGGACATAAAAGGATGAAATAAATTAGGCCACTATAAAAAATAAAAACCCATAAAATTGGTAAATTTATCACATTATTCATTTAATAAGTTAAATAAATAATTCTATATAGAAAACACACACTTTTTTTTCAAAGGAAATTTAAAATTCATAGAAAAAAAATTAAAATCCATTTTAGGTGACTTAGAGTATCATATTCCTAACTTGTTTAAAAAATATTTCAGAAATAACTATAGGAAATTTAAATACATTGGTGTAACCACATGAATGAAATCCCTCTTTCTTGGATTTGAGGATAAGTAACATTAAATAATTCATTAGAGAGCTATAATGGGACTCACTGTATCAGGGTCACCAGTTCATCATCAGCTAAAATGGAGATCAACCCATAATATAAGCTATATCAGGTTTACTCATTAACTATATATAATTATCAATAATCATTTCATAAAAAATTTAATCTTTCACTATTTTATAATAAATCATTTGAAAAAATATTTTGAACTTATATACAAAACAATTTCATATATTGAAACATAATTTCATATTAAAATATCATTTTAAAAAATCAAATACTTTGAAAAATTTCAAAGAGGGTTTTTTATTTGAAGAAAAATTAAATTATTATAAAGGAATCCATACTTCAAATAATGTTTTCGGCATCAAGAAAATCCACTGACATGGTTTGCATTAAAATACACCATTTTTATAAAGGATGAGACCATACCAAAAGATAAGGTATATTTTATAATTAAAAGAAAGTCCAGATTACAAACATCTAAAAATGGGAAATTTACACTTATCCCTAAAAAAAGTGGTTAAAGAACATCAAGAACCTGATTATACCTAGTCATGATATTTCCCTCATCACCCTTTTTGGTAAGAGTGTCCACAATCAAGTTAGACTCTCTATTGAAATTAGTGGAAATGTAGTCCATGGTGGAGATATAATCCAAGAAATTAGTTCATCGAGACATTAACCACCATAAAATATGATCAGAACCTGCTCTCATAGACTAAAAAATAATAAAATAATCACATTCCAACCAAAGATTACCCTATCTAAGAAGCGCAACACGTTCAATGGTTTAAATTAAACCTAACATTTATTCTTTAAGTAAAGATACAAAACCACAAGAACCATAAAGGTAGTCTAAAGAATCTCCATGATGATTCCTAAAAATCTCCCCTTAACCCAAGGGTCTTGTATTCTCCCTTAAAGAACCATTTTTGTTGATTTTAGTTTACCCTATGAAAGGTGACTACCAAAATACTTTAAACATCTTGTTGTGGGAATGGAAGTTACCAATAATATCAAGGCACCATAAAACCGAGAGATCATGAACATAGATGAAGCAAAAAAACCATTTGGAAAGAGTTATCTTCTATGATGACAACCAATAATTGAGAAGAGATGTTTGAGTAAAAAATTTAACTTGATCATGTAACCACCTATTATGACTATGTGAGATAAGGGAAATTCACCCCATAGAAGCAACCCAAAAAATATTTATCAATTGTGGGGATTAAAGGAGAAACAAAAATATCTTAATAAAGTCACGAGAAGAGCATATGCAAGGTAGAGGGATCTTGAAAATATCATAAAGCACATGCCACATTGACAATACCGTAACACAACTTAAGAATAGGTGGTCAAAATTGTCCCTAAATCGATGGTAAAGAGAAGATTAAGAACACTGGGAAATACCATATATTTGTAAAAAGTGACCGGTCAATAACTTATCATGCGCCAATCACCAGATAGGGATCGATCATTATGGATGAATTAAGATCCTATGATATTTTTACAGCCACTTCATGTTTGAATACAGACTAGCAAGATGACTATAGAAAGCCTATTAAGTGAAGATACCATTTAATGTAGGCTACAAAATCCAAAAATAAGTTCTGGGAGAGAACCAATAATTGTTGAGAGTTAATGGGATATTTTCTAGAACCTCAATTTTACTGTTCAAATGATCTAGAATTGAATCATAGAAATATAGAATAAAATATTTTTCCAAGAGGGAACCCAAAATATTATCTCCCATCCAATTAGAAGTCCAAAAACTTAGGAATTAATCTTGAGATACCAACCAACTTAAATAAAAATTAATTTTTTGAAATATTTTTTTATAGCAGAAAAAATAAGGGAATCCATATAACTAATATTCATAGATTTATGTTTGAGAATAAATATAGCATGAATAAATTCAGGTGACATAGATTTACTATTGACCAATCTCCATATGAAATGTTCTTGCAATTACTGATTAAAAAACTGAAGGTTTTTTATACCAAGACCCCGAGAGGCATAAGGCATGCAACATTTATTCCTAGCCATAGTAGCTAACTTCCTTTCAAGAATAATTCAATTCCAAATAAATTTTCAATGGAGATGAAAATACTCTTAATAAGAGGGACTGTCCATTCAAAAACCATAACTGAATAAAAAATCTCTTTGGTAATGATAAATTTCACCAAAAAAATATGAACAACCATGGAAAGAGACTTACCTTTCCATGAAGCGTGTTACTTCTTTATCTGAATAATAATATCAGAAAAATAACAATCCTTTGTCCTACCCTAAAACATAGTGATTCTGAGATACACAAGAAGAAACCCCCCTCTATTATTCCCAAGTTACCAATAATTCCAAGATGTCTTGTAGCAGATATCCCCCTACAAAAGTACATGGAATATTTATTCCAACTTATAACCTGAATAAAATATTCTTCATAATGCAATAATTCATTATTGATGTTTATGATACTAGCCTTATCCCCTTTAGTGAAGAGAATTATTTCATCTACATAAAAAACATGGTAAGGAGCAGAGATTCCTCTACCATCATTAATGGATTTATGTTTCCCCTTATCTATAATGGCCGAGAAGAGTCTGCATAAATAATCCTCAACAATGGAGAAAAGAATAGATGAAGGGGGGACACTTTGTTATACACCATTGTAACATTCAAAATAAACTTCAGGGGAACCATTGACCAAAATTAAAATATTATTTGAACCCAAAATTCTTTTAATCCAATTGATAAATGGGCTGTCGATCCCAAAAATACAAGAACCTTACAAATAAAGTTCCAATCCATAGTGTCAAAATCCTAGATTATGTCATGTTCTAGGTAAATGTTTCCATCTCCAATAGAATTCTTGAGAAGATTAACACATTCAGTGTTACTAACAATAAATTAACAAGTAGTCTTATCCTTGATGAAACCAAATTGTTTGGGAGAAAATATTTTATTTTAGACATAGGATAACCTATTGGAAAATACTTTTTTGATGATTTTATAAATTGTGTTGATGAAAGAAACTATCCTGAATTGTTTAATTTCATGGGAAATTTAAATTTTAGGAATTAGAGAAATAAATTGATAATTCATTCCTTGAGGAAGAGAGACACCCTTGAAAAAATGGAGGACATTATGACAAACATCCACTTGAATAATCTCTAAATATGATTGAAACAAAAAATTTCCAAATCCATTCGGATGAGGAGAGATTTTTTAGTCATGTAAAAAAATAGTCTCCTTAATCATTGAAATCAATAGGATAACAGTGAGCCCAAAATTGTCATATTGAATGAACAGATGAAGAATAATACCATCCACAAGCTCGGAAATAGCAGAGGAACAATTGAAAAGGTTCACATAATAAGATTCGACATTATCATAGGGATCCTGCTTGCTGTCGATAATATTATCACCATTCATGATAAGTGAAAAAGGCTTGTAAATTATTATAGAACATTGAAGGGAGTCAAAGGACTTGGAGTTAATATCACCATGTTTGATTTATTTATCTTTGAAGGCATTCTTCTGTAAATAACCCTTAATGTTAAGACGATTTTTGAGCTTAAGAGAAACCTTAGCCTCCTTCACAATACAATTATAGAATCCATTTGAGGTATTTTACTCTTGAATTTGATGATGGGAATCCTCAAGGGAGAAAATATCACAATCAAGATAACTAAACTATTCCTTGATCCAATATTTATGCCTATTTTTGACGGTTTTTAATTGAGAATACATGATAAAAAATCATCATTGAAATCAATTAAGTTGCAAACCTCCTAGACATTTTCCCCTAATCAGAATGTGACACCCAAGACTTTTTAAATATAAAAGGTAATTGAGGATTATAAGTCCTGGTCACATGATTCGTTAGAATTGTATGATAATAATTACTAATCCGTGACAAGGTAGTTCAGGAGATCGGGTCCCAAGTATCCAGAACAACTTCATTGGCAAAGGCTCTACCATGTTTACTAGAAACCATGACACCGAGATATTTTCTATACAAGGTATACTTGGATACAACCATATTTTTCTCAATAAAATTACTACTTTCGATGCAAGATCTAAATTACCTATAGGAAATGGAATATTTCAAAATTCCCAACTTCTTATTAGGATTCATAATTGAATTAAAATACCAAACCATGGACCAAGGACCAGAAATAAATTTTTAAGGATTTAATCTCTAACTAAATTATTATTGGATCTTAATGTCTTTTATGATCATAAATAATAGAGAAACATTGCTGAATCTAAAAATAACTAAAGGAATGAGTGACATGTTGATCACTAGATTCCAATAAGACATGATTAACCAAAGATGAATGAACCAAGACCTAAATATTTTTAATATCAATAGAACATCTATTTGTTTCCAATAAATGAATGCCTAAATTTTCAAGATTTTAAATACCAAGATAGAAAATCATTTTATGTTCATCCAACCAAATTAAAATAGAATTATGTTAATGAATATAGATCCTAAGGGACTTGGTAGTATCATTATTATCTATCCCTAGGAAATTTAAAAAAGGTCCACATTTGAACTTGGAATTTGGGTTAGTACCCCATTATTTTCTCCACCTTCTTTACTAGCTGCGAATTTATGAGGCCTTCCATCCTTCCTCTTATGTATTGTATCATAAAAAATTAAAGAATTGATACCACAACCCTTAAATAAATATGTATCATCCCCTTTATCTTTAGGATAGAACTATTCAATGAAGACTTTTCTAAAGTTGAGGGATCCTCAAAATCTAGCACCTCCATTTAAGTATTCACCTCTGGATCAAAAACTCCCATATCACTAAAAGATGTAGTATTAATTAGGGCATGAGGCTACACAATAGAAAAATTTGATCTGAATTCATTATCTCTAAGGGAAGAAATGATCTAACAGGTGAAACTATGTTGATCAGAGCTTGTGACACATTTTTATTATAAATCAAAAGCTCCCTAACACTCTGCTCTATATTAGAAGAGATAATGTGATCATCAATATCACTTTTCAAGGATAAAGAGGATGAAACTCCTCCACCTTAGTAATATATAGTAAGGATTTTGTCAATTGAGTCACTAGGTGGGGAAGTGTAGGAGGTAAGTTATCCATTGGAGGCATGGAGGCATCCCCCTTTTCAAGGATAGTACCGTTTTTCTTGTGGTTTTTTTCACTTACCTCAAATCCTAAATTTTTGGAGCATCCCTAACCTTTCTTTGAATAACTCTACAATTTTCCATAGAATGACCAAACATTTTACATAGATCATAAAATGGTGGAACTCGTTCATATTCAACTTTGACATCAATTTTATTATAATTTAAAATCAATGTAATATTATCAGGATGTTTAGAATCCAAATTAACATAAACTAGGATATTAGAAAAAACAAAGTTCACCTTCAATGGTATGATGATCTGTTTTGATCAGTGTACCAAGAAAAGGATACAAATTTTTAAGAATCATAGGGTTCCAATATACCATATTAAAACCATGTAAATGAATCCATACTTGAGCCTTGGATTGTTTTTTATTCATCGGGCTTAAATTAATATCACATTCAAAGATGCAAAGAATACCAGGTTTAAGCTTCCAATTTCCCAGATCCCTTGCCACTAAAAGATCCTTAATACATCGGAAGATAATATGGAATAAACCTTTTCTGATTAGAATGAATTTTGAGGCATTATTTTTTTAAAATGTGAAACATAGTTTTTGAGATCTACATAGGACCAGAGATTATCCCCTCTTGAATAAATCACACAACCTAAAAGAGAAAATTTACAGAGATTGAGTTTTTGTTGAAAAGATATTGGATCTGTGACAACAAAAAATCTCCCATCATCATGATTGCTGACATTCTGAGAGTCAATGTGACCCTATTTTATCATATATGGAAAACCTTATAAAGCCTCTATGAAAGAAATACACATTCTCCTAATATGAGAAAAAAATCAGTGTATCCTCGATGATATGAAAATAGGGAAGTGAATCATCCTTGAAATTGAATTCCCAATATAGATTGAATGAACCGATGATCAAGAAAAGAGAAGAATATCATCACTCTTTAGGGTTTTAAAATCTCTCATTCTCACTTCTGATTCTATCATCATTGTAAAAAATGATATATTATTTCATTAAAATAGAACTTTCATTTTTTCCTTTTTGTAAATAAATTAAAAAAATTATATAAAAATATTCCCTTTGAAAACATTTGAAACAAATTAAAAAGGGTAATAATATTTCCCTTATAATTATTTTATGTCCATATAAATACAAAAATAAAATATTTTTAAAAATATGGACAAGGAAGAAAAAGAGTTGGAAGGGAAAATTTAAAATAATATTTTTAAAAGAATGACTCTTACCTTGAAGTCTGACACATCACTTACTTTATTTATCTTACAGAATAATAAGATTATATTAATCATTTAATCTCATAATAACCCTTTTAAATTTTATTATTCATTTTTAATTTTATTTACTATCATTTTATATTTATTTACTTAATCATTAGAGTTTATTTTAGATGTTTTGATGATATTCAATTAATTTTTCCAAAAATGACTCCATTAGGTTAACTATCGAAAAGAAGTAATTATTACATCATATCTATAATTATAATCAAGAAATAATTATAAATTTTTATACATACATTATACTTTTAAATATAGTCATGAAATTTGGTTATGAAAAATTAACTCTGCTACAGTCATGGAAATGGTAGGTCGTACGTACGCACGAGTAACCTATCCATTTTTTAATGATCATGATGAAAAGAAGTTAAATATTAATTTGTCTTTAAAAATGATCATCATATCATAAATTCTATATTATTTCTTTAAATATATTTTTATATATCATATATGTGCTGGGGTGATGGAAACAATTCCCATCACTCAATGGTTGTGGTAATCCACATGTACACATGAACAACATTATCAATTTTTAGTGAATAAAAAGTGAATAAAATTGATGGTATATTACATTTTAAGAATGATAAATATTTAATTAATATAATATGTATACATGAAATCTATTAGAACAACCATTCATAATAGGTGGTGATAGAAAAAAGATTACATTGGTTCGCGAGGTAGTAGTCCACCATACATAGGAACAATGGTTTTGTTTTCCATTTGATGGAAGAGGATATGAATATAGGTTATTACATTAAAATTATTAAATATAAGCATTTTTAAGTTACTTATGTAATTATTTCTTCATAGTTTAAGAATAAATGATAGATGTGGAATAAGAGATAAAATAAAAATACTTGATTAGGAATTATACATCTCATTTGGAAAACCTCTTATGGTTTACACCAAAACAATTCTTAGGTTTGTTTTTTTATAAAAATATGGACTATAAAAAATGTCAAGGTATTTAAGGATGGTTTTTTTAGGTATAAAAAAACTAAATTATTGGTTATGTGTGAAGAAAATAGGATAAGAGGTTCCCTTTTATAAGAGATGGGAGGGGAAATCTTGGAATTTCTTAAATTGTTAAATTAAATATAATAATAAAATAGATAAAAAATTTGTAATATTTATAGATAAAATTGTTATGATTTTAAAATAATCTCATATAGTAAAAATTTGACCAATATTGGTGATTTGTTTCCACCTTATTTTTTTATTAACCTATGTCAACCCTTTTTCACAAATTCCTTAGAATTAAGGGTTTTGCAATTTTTGGGTCAAGAAAGCTACAATAAAAAGTTATTTGGCCCCTAAATGGGCCATGGTTGATATTATTAACCTTATAACATTCAATTTTATTAATAAAATATTTTTATTAATTTAAAATCATTTGATAATACATTATTGATTATAAAATATCATTAATGTCAATTTTGAGACTATTCATTTAATTTTATCTTTTAAAACTTTAATACAAAGACGGAATTAGAATAAAAAACTTAAAAAACACCCTAACATGTTATATTTAACTAATATTTTATATAAAAAAATAATTTATTCAAATTATATTACTTTTAATATGTTTAAAATCATTCATTTTACTTTCTATGTAATTAAATAATTACTACGCCCGTATTACGTAGACATTTAAGGTATTTATTTCATCAATAATAATTATAAACAAATTATAATTTAAAAAAAAATTATTTATATTTTAAATAACCATATATAAATTAATATAAATTATTTTATCCCTATGTAAATAATATAATTATATGAATATAAAGAAAATGATATTTTTCACTTTTCTTTACATAAAGTGTTATAAAGGTCACAATAATTTCTATATGAAAACAATATGTCATATAATTTAGGTGTTGAATATTAAGAATGAATTATACTCATTGAAAAAATTAATACTGTTTTTAGGGTTACTTTTTATTCCTTATTAAATTATTTTTACCCTTAATTAACAAATTTTACCATTACCACGGTAATGAATATTTACTACAATTATTTTTTATAATGAATAAAATAGAAATATTTACTAAATTTAGACCACTTGATTCTAAATATGGAATCCATTTTTCTTGAATAAAAACATATAAGTGTCATTATTTAATTTAAAAATAAACTGACAAAGCACGATGAAAAACGATTTTTCAGAAAATGCATTTTTAAGTATAAAAATATTTATATAAAAAATTTATGTATAAAATTGATTCAAAATACCATAATTGAATAAATTTTAATCATAATAAACTAATTATATTTTAAAACAAATCCAAAAAAAAAATTTGACTTTGTAAATCCTTTAAAAGGAAAAACAATTTTTAATAAAAGTCAGTATTTTTCATTATTCATTGAATAATAAAACTTTTCAAACAAATATCAAAATTCCACCATAAGAAAAATTTTACCTAATGATTTTAAAAATTATATCTCTGTTTTAAAATTAAATTTACAAAAGAAACATAAAATCATTATATTATCCAATCAAAAAAATAAATAAAAATCATTTTTGAGAAAATGTACTTTTAAAGCATAAAATGGATTTTCTAATAATTGGGTGATTTTCCATAAATTTTAATTAATAAATTTGTATTTATATAGAAATATATATATATATATATTTCATGATATGGTTAATCCTATTCATACCTTCCAATTCAATGGATATGTTATAATGGTAACATTTAAATATTAATATTTTGTTGTTCGTTTAAGGTCTGGGTTTTGTGTCTTATATGCTAACAAATAACATATTATTATTTTAAAATAATGCATTATCACATTCTACCCCCTTTTATAAATTTAATACCCAAAATTTGTACTTTAAATTATAAATCAATGGTTTTGTGTTTGAAAATTCTTTTTCTAAAATCCCACATCATAAAAATGGATAATAAAACTTTTTCTTGAAAAAAAGAGAAACGGAAGTATGATGGTCATCAGAATAACATGTTTTAGGATTCCAAATAGGAGAAAATTATTATGAAGTGAAAATGTGGACATAAAGAAATTAATAATGTCCAAATAATGATGGAGGGTGACATAAAACATTAATTACATGTAAGTGAATGATATTTAGGAATTCAACGACCACAAAAAAAATAAAAAAAATGTAAAAAAGCCCATAGATTCATTGGAAGGGAAATTAAAAGAATATTGTTTATTTATTACGATATTTTTCCCAAATTTGAGGAATTACTTAACCATATATTCTATTAATTTAAGGAAAATATACTTACCTGGAAAGTAGAGTTTTACACTTCAATAATTTTCCACCAAAATCTCATCTTCCCCCAAAGCGATGAGTATTCAAGATGTATTTTTATTCCTAAAGCACTAAAATAAACTTATAATGGATACTAAAATTCTATGAAAGGATAAAAATATATTCCCATGACTTCAAGAATTTGCCAAAACCAAAATGGTTTGAAGAATGGATTATAATTCCCAAAATGGATAAACCTTTATACGAAGAAATAATACATTTATGTCCAAAATTTAATAATTTCACGAATAGTTCAAATTAGATCATTCCATAAATAACCATCCTCAAAATTCTTAAAAGAATTTTTTACTAACCTTGAAACCCAAAAATCAAGAGGATTTGATAAAATATTCTTTTGAGATTAATTTATCATTTATCTATAATCAATATTAGTCACTCACAAAGTCATATAACCGAAAATATATTTTCCAAAGATATATAATCTCTAAGATATTATAATCACTTCCATAAATGACCTAAATTACTATAAAGCCACATTAAAATTATATATTCATTTAAAAGATAATTCTACCTTTAACCCTAAAATAAAATACCAAAATATTATGTTTACCTTAATCATATAATTTTCACAAAATATGGTGGTTTTCTTCTGAAATAACATTAAAATATTAATCATAAAATCACTTTTCAACCTCATAGTTATCTATAATATTAAACACATGTTCCCAACATAAACTTAGTATTTATATATCTAGTCATTTAAATATTGTTATAATAACTTGGATGTCACAATGGCCAGTGGTAGGTGTTGCACCCTTTTCCCCCTTTGGCTGTGGTTTTAAGCCCCATGACCCTGCTGGATATGAAGGGTTTTACATTTTACTGAAACAATATTAATATAATTTCCATAACATTCCCAAAATATAATGAATATACTAAAATATATCATTAATCATTAATTTAATTTTTAACCTCATAGGTATCAAATATATCTCATTTATTCATAAAATCAAATAATATTAATTAACTATCATCAATAATATATTGAATCAAAGGATTATTTACCCCTTTATCATATTCTATTAAATGAGTGTCTCAAAAAATTATCACATTTTTCTACACAACATTTATAAGGTATCGATTCCATCAAAAATATGTTTCTAAATTTTGAAAACAAAATATTCTATAGAATATTTCATAATTTTCATAATATTTAGAATATATTAGAATATAATTTATAAAAACTTCCTTAATTTAACTTCTTCCTTAAACCATTAAATCTGATTTTTTGTCTTATTCCGTGATATGAAATATGTCCTTGTTAATCGTTAATACCAACTCTATTATGCTTCATAATTAGATCATAATAAAAAATTTAATTCCATAAATTAAACTATCAAGGTCTTTCATTAAGTTGTTTATATCCCCTTTATCTTAGAACATGAAGTCCATATATCCCAAAAAGAAATAGTTAAGTCCTTGGTGGTATTTTCTGTATCAAATGATGTGGATGAGTTGATCTTTTGAAATCAAATAAAACAAGTTCCATTATACATAAAAATATTTGAGAAATGAAATGTTGTTGGAATGATCAAATAGTTTCTTACAGGTGATTGAGATGATCATAATGCTTTCAAAATCATTTAAACAAGCTTTTTTCATTACATTGATGATTAAATTATATTAAAGGTATAAGATGGTTTGTGAGATCCTTTTACTTTCATCTTGATAAAAATATTTAATCTATATAAAATAACATCATTAAAACATTAAATGAATTATTTCATGTTAAAATGATAATGGTCCTTGTACAATCTGTACCCATCAAAATTATATAATACCTGATCCTTAAAATAATAAAAAATAACCTTAATAAATTCAACATTAAATAATGTTTTAACTTAAAAATTTATCTCATGAATTTCCATTTAAAACCCAAAAAATGTAACAAAATTATTCTAAAACAATCCTCCATATTAAACTTAATGGTTACATATACCTAAACCCAATAAAACATCTCCTAAAAAATCATTAGTCACCTTAAAGTCCTATAACATAAAACATGAAAAAGGGTGTCTAAGATTTTGATCTTTTAATCAACATTAAAATCATAAACTCATGATGATATCTGTAACTCTTAATTTAATATCACATAAAAACATAACAATATCCTAATTTTTATAATCCATTTCTATGATACAAATAGAAAGGAATCAAATTTAAACATTACCTAATATTGAGTTTTTTTAGGAATCAATTTTAATTCATTCTCATGATTTTTTTCTCAAATAGAACTTTAAAACTCATAGAAAACAAATAGTAATCTATTTTTGGTGACTTAGAGAATCATATTTATTACCCATTTTAAACCCATGTCAGAAATAACTTGAGCCCAGTTATATCTGTAGGATAAAGCACATCAGTTTAATCCCAACTTCCTATCTTTGAAGATAAGGAACATTATCTAATGCATTGGGTATCTATAATGGGGATGGATCGATGTATATAATGTATCAGACTCACCCACTCATCATGAGATATAATAGGACTCAACCCATTATATAATATTTATCAGTATCACCCATTCATTATATATAATGTTTATATACTATATCATAATTTTTTTATACTTATATCTTTTTATCATAATACATTTGGAAAAATATTTTGAACTAATATATAAAATACTTTTAGATATTGAAATACACTTTTCTAATAAAATCTCATTTTAAATCTAAAATACCAAAAACAAAGGTAAAGAGGGTATTTCTTTGAAGAAAACATAAAATACTATAAAGGAATCCAAACTTCAAATAATTATTTCAATGAAAGGAAAATATGTTGACACCGTATATATTAAAATAGACCATTCATTTTTCTTTTTTTAATGAAATTAGAAACAATATGTAAAAGGATTTTTTTTAAAAAAATTTAAATAATTTTAAAATATAGATATAATGTAATTTATTATTATTTTATTTATATATAAATACATTAATAAAATATTTTAAAAAATATGCACGTGGAAGAAAATAATTTGGATGGGAAACTTTAAAAAAATGATTTTTAAAAGTAAGTTACCTTCCTTGAGTCTGTAACATCACATACATTATTTATCTTCCAGTAAACATTACATTATTATGTACATTTTTTCAAGAATATTGTTCCTTTTTTATTTTATTTATTACCATGTTATATTCAATTACTTAATAATTTGAGTTTACGTTGGATATTTTGATTATATTCGGTTCATATGTCCAAGATGACTTCAGTTGGTTGAATATGATAAAAGAGGTCATTATTAAATTATCTAAAAAATAATAATCATGAGATTAATATAATTTATATAAATTAATTATAAATTTAAAATGAATATTCAAATATGGATATGAAAAATGAACAATGTTATAATCATGGAGACCGTAGGCCGTACGTTAGCATGAGTAACGTTTCTATTTTTCAATGATTGTGATAGAAATAAGGTAAATATTAATTTATCTTTCCAAAATTATCATTATATCATATATACCATATTATTTCTTTAAATATACTTATATTTATATATCAGCCATGTGATTTAGTGATGAAAAAAATTACATCGCTTCGTGGTGGTGGTAGTTTACGCATATGTATGAACAAATTATTCATTTTCACTGCAAGAGATGTTAAGACTTTTTTGTTAAATTATATTTTTAGTTTGATAAATATATCATTAATATCATATATGTAAATTAAATCCATCATTATAACTAACTTTAATATGAAGAAATGGAAAATGAAATACATTTGTTCACAAGGCGGTAGCCCTCCATAGACACGAATCATGGATTCGTTTAATATTTGTTTTAAGAAGATATGAATATAGGTTATTATATTAACATAATAAAATATCATTATATTAAATATTTTTTTAGTATTTAATAATGGATGGAGAATATTTGTGAAAATAAATAAAAAAATTCTTGATTAAGAACTATACCTCTCCTTCAAAAAACCTCTTAATATTTATACCAAAATATTTTCTAAGTTGGTTTTATGATAAAAATATATATCTAGGATATGGGGATGGATTCAAGGAAGGTATTTTTACATGGATTTTCTGTACCAAAATGTTTTTTATGTGTGACTAAGAGAGGATAGCAAGTTCTATTTCAAAGAGTGGTGAGGGGCTCTCTTGGAATTTCTTAAACTATAAAACATATTTTCATATTAAAATATATCAAAATAGAAAATATTTTAATTTAAGATAAGTTGAGTCTAAATTATCTCATCAAATAATAATTGTACACGTTTAGGTGATTTTTTCACACTTATTTTTTGTTTTAACCCATGTTAACCTTTTTTTACAATTACCCTCATATTAAAGTTTTTACTATTTATGGGTCATGAAAGTTAATATGAAAATATTATTGTCCTATAAATGGACCATTGTTGAAATTATAAACCATATCCAATTCACTTGGATGATGAATTTTTTAATAAATTTAAATTATTTAATGAAGTATTATTTATTATAAAATATCATTATTGTCAATTTTGACACAATTCAACAAATTTTACTTTAGAAACATAATAGAAAATATGTAATTGGAATATAAACCTTTAAAAATTAACTAACATGATGTAGTTAAATAAAAAAAATTGTAATACAATAGTTCGTTAAAATTATTTTACTTTTATATTTTTAAGATCATTTATTTTATTTTCCTTTTAAATAAATAATTACCATGTCCACTTTTCATAATAGCTTATGGTAATTATTTCATAAATAAAAATTATAAATAAATTACTATGTTAAAAAATATTATTATTTCAAATAAATTTTTTTAACCGAACATACCTTATTTTTATCCCTATGTTAAAAATTTAATGATAATAAGACAATGAAAAGGAGTTTTTGGACTTTTATTTGCATAAAGTATGATAAAGGTAAAAATCACAACCATATGGAAAAATGTCATATATTTTATGTTTTTATTAATATGGATTAAATATACTCATCTAATAAAATTAATCAATTTTTTAGTGTTCTTTTTAGTCCCTATCAAAAAATTTCACCGTTAATTAACCAATTTTACCTTCATCATGGTAACAAATATTTACTATGGTTATGATTAATAATGAGTGAAATGGAACTATTTACAAAATATATAAATACTTATTACAAATATAGATTTTTTTTCCAATATTAAAATCATACAAGTACCATGATTTAATTTAAAATTAATCTGAAAAATCGCGATAGAAGATAATTTTTTCAGGAAATGAATTTTTAAGCATAATTTTTTTATACCATATTGAAGTATAAAATTAACAAAAAAAATTATAATTGGATTATATTTAATATAATATAACTAATTAAATTTTATAAATAATATATAATATAATTTCACTTTATAAATATTAAAAAAAATACCATTTTCAATAAAAAAATATTTTCACTATTCAATGAAATGTTAAACTTTTTTTAAAAATATAAAATTTTCAACATAAAGACATTTTTACATGATAATTTGAAAAATTATATCCTTTTTATGAATTACCATTTACAAATGTGGTAAAATTCACTATATTATGCACTCACAAAAATAAATAAAAATCAATTTTTAAGCATAAAATGACTTTACTAAAAATTGAGTGATTATTATTTAAGAATTAATAAATATGTTTTTATTTATTATAGCCATTATATATATATATATATCATAGTGGAGTTAATCCTATTAATACTCTCCGTTTAAATGAGTAGTTTATAATGGTCACATTTAAATTATAATATTTCATGATTCGTTTAAGCTTATTTTTGCATGCCATATATGCTATTGAACATAATGTATTTAATTTAAAATAACAGGGTGTTACAAACGATCATTATAAAAATATCTATATAAATCCCTTATCTACATTTAAGAGGTTATGTTCAACTAAAAATACTATCCATATGGCCTTAAGGAGAAATGCAAAAGAGGTTTTTCAAAGAGGAGTTAATCATCTCAACTGAGTACTTACATATTACTTATTCTATTACCCCGTTAAATTAAAATAATAAGAATTAAAATATAATTAAATTAGTATCTACCATATACAATTATGTTATTTTATGAATTTGAGAACCTTTTTCATGTCATTTTCCAAACCTGGGGAATAAAATCTTTGGTCATGTGTATGTGTGGACTACCACATCCATAAAGTGATATATTTTGTTCCTCATACCCACCTCTAAAGGATGGTTATTTTGATAGATTTAATTAAAATAAAATATATTTGTGAAATAATTATTATTCTATAAATATAAGTTAATACTTTCCCTTATACCCTTCTACCCGTTTTAAAATGATAACATCCTTTATGCATACATATAGAGTCCACCTCAATGAAGCGATGTGATTCGTTTTTCATGTCCACCTTTCATGGGTGATTTTAAAATTGTATTTGATGTATAAAATTATAATTATTTCATGATTATTTTCATATATATTATGGAATAATAATCCCTTTAACCATTTTCAAATATCCAAAGTCATATTACAATTACGAATCGAACATCCTCAAAACACCTGATGTAGAATTTACCTATTATGTAATTAAATATATTATTAAAATAAATTAAAAAATGGTTTAATTATAAAGTAAAAAAACAATAAAATGTAATTAAAAAGTTAAATTATATATATAATTTTATTAAACATGATTTAAATAACATACCTAGCGAGTCAGGACTGAAGGTAAGGGGTTTCTTAACACAATTTACATTTATTGAGTTATAATTACACATCATTGGCTATGTTATTTGAAGATTATGTGTTAAATTTCAATGTACCAACCCAAACAACTATGTCCCATTAAAAACTCCACATAACCTCATGAGTGACACCCCATATACAAGAGTCTACTAACAAGAAATAGGGGTTTAAGTTTTTCAGTGGGGAGAGTAAACCCTCAGTATCAAGTCATGGAATAAAACTTAATAAAAAATATAATATATAAAATCTAAGTAAATGTGGAAGCATACATATGAAATACATGGAAAAAATTAACAGGATTCCAAAGTGTAAATAAAAAATATAGTAATACTAGAATATAAATAAACAAATGAAACAACAAAGTCCACAATACATCAATTTAAAATGCTACACAGAATCCAAAAGACATCGAGTTTCAACATGTTCCTCCGAATACTCTATTCATTGAGTTATATCGATCACAAGGATATCACGATCCACCATTTTTATCATTTAAAATAAAAAACACTCCCTATCTAAGGGATAACTATACCACATCAATCAATTTCCATATATACCAACCACAAATCCTCTAAATGCAAGATGATAAACAAAGATGAATAACATTATAACAAACATATCAGGACATCATGAGATAAATAAAAGAACTAAATTCAACATGTGAATAATATAAATCTTAAGATATTGATATTATAAAATTATCATGTAAATAATATTATAATGGGTGTCATAGTCTACACACACACCCAAAAAATATTACATGTTAAGAGGCTTACCAATTATGCCAACACATAAATTATAAAAAGAAAAAATGTATAACAAAAGCCCAAAGAGGTTAGGAACTTCCAAACTCAAAATTATTTAATTTCCAACGCAAGGATAAACCATCCTATATCATTAAAAATATAGAGAGGAAACCTCAATTATCAAGAATATTTTCTCTTAGTCCTTATTATCATAGTCGTTGACATGTTAATGCATGAGGTTAATCAGGGGTTCCTAATACCAAAACCATTTATTTTATTTCAAAAATAAATCAAACATCACATGTGATGTAGCTTTCTATCTTTTTGATGATTTCCAAATTATTATTTCAGTCCAATTCATGTTATTGTGGTCCTCTCTTAAAGAATAATTATAAAACCAAATTTAATATTATAATCATATCTAAATTAATTCAAGAGAAAATGTGGTAGTCCTTTATAATTAATCTTTGATAAAACCTTACAATAAACCTTGTTTTTTTTTAAAATTATCCATCAATAATTTTTTAAAAATTATCATTTAATAATTTGATATAATTATATTTTTATAATAATTATAACTATTTTATGATAATATTAAGAAATTATATTTTAATAATTTTTAAAAATTATCTTTTTATAATTCAAATTAATTATCATTTGATAATTCTTAATAATTATATTTCAGATATCCATGTAATTATCATTTGATGATTTTTCACAACTATCATTGTTAATGTATCACAAACATCATTAGATAATTTTTTTACAATTATCTTTGTTTACTTCACACAATTATAATTTTATAATTTTAATCTATTATCTTTATTGAGTTCACACAATTATCATTTGCTAATTTTTTAAAATTATCTTTTTTAATTTCATGAAATTATCATTTGTTAATTTTTTACAATTATCTTTAATAACATCACACAAATATGGTATAATAATTCTCTGTAATTATATTTTTTTAATTTTGGAAACAATTGTTTTATAATTTTCTATAATTATCTCTATAAAAAATATGTTTCATTATTTTATTTAATTTATATATTTTTTATAAAATTATAGAGTGGGAGAAATAGAGATTAAAATAATTATTTTTTTTAAAATAAAACCTACCATATTTAACCTTGTGCACAGTACCCAGTAGGTAAAAAGGTTATTTTCTATGTTCCTAGAACTGGATAAAAAACAAGAATAAAATTTATAGGGATTCACCTTTCGTAAGAAGATAATTCTTGGAATTGATTTGAATCAATGGTATCAACCAAAAAATGGAAAGATAAATGGTTACCCAAACACGTACATTTGGTGTTTATTATAATGTAAAATAAAAACATTGATTTAAATCCATGATTCAACTAAAAATTAATGTGGAGTCTCTAATTTCAATATTTTAAGGAATTTTTAACATTAAACCTATCAAAATCATCTAATTTGGGTGATTTAGTTAAAGGCCGCATGAAGCGGAAGAGTTACAGTAGAGGCTTTCATGGGAATGAGTAAATAAAAAAGAAAAAAAAAGAAATAAAAATATTACAAAATAAAATTAAATAAAATCCTGAAACTTTTACCCTTATGTGTGATTCTACCAAAAACATAACGCACCCAAATGTTATATCATACCTAGGGTAAAACCCACATTCCAGACCTAACAGATGTCTTAAATTTTCCATAGAAAATGGCATTGAGGAGAAATTTAATTATTTCATAAAAATCACACCGGTGTGATATAATACATTTAATATGTTTATTCTATCAATGTTGAGGATCTTTGGGTGTCAAAATTCTGCACCGAATCCACACCTAAATCAAAAATTATTCCATATAATAATCCAAAGTTTAAATTGAGATTTTACTGTTACATGAATTTGTTTTAAAAAAAATCATTTACAAGTATATTTTTATTTAATATTTCAATTACGTAAAAAACACTTATAAATTACAAAAAAAGAGGGTATATATATCCTTTAAAAATTTTTAATAGTACAATTCTACCCCTTAATCAACATCTCATCCCATAGTAGTAAAAATAGTGGTCTTTTTGAACAACTTAGGCCACTCACCTCAAAGATCAAACTCATGTTCCCACATCTCCTCTTGGATCATTTTGTATTTCCACCAAATCTAAACAAATGGTAATGTATTTCTTTAAAGTATTTTATCTCCATAGCTTAAAATTTTCTTCGAGTTATCCTCATAAGATGTATTGAGCTCCAAATCCATATCCCCATAGTCGATGAAATGTGCAAGATTAGACATGTACCTTAGGGTCCATGACACATGAAACACATTGCGCATACCTTAGTATTGAGAAATAAGATCTAGACAATATTTTACTCTTCCAACTCATTCAATGATTATTAAGGTTCCCACAAACCATGGTGAAAAATTTCATTCCTCAGATATTGGTGTCCAAACAGAGGAGTCACTCTTAAGAAATACTAATTATCCATAACAAAATCCAAAGGTATTTTCCTTATGGCCAGCCTATAATCTCTACCAACTATGTGTGATGATCAATCTCTTTTGAATCATTTATAATCCCTTTGAGGATTTTTATTCCAGACTAGGCCACACAACAACTACCTCTCCCAACTTTATGCCAAAAAATCATTGATCATCATGATGTTCCATAAAGAGCCTCATATAGTGCATTATGAATCATATCCTAGTAAATGATATTATACCTAAACAAAAATAATTATATATAATCATACCATGATCCTACAAAATCTATAATTTAGTATTAGATAATCTCTTCTGGTATTTATATAGTGCACTCTGACCATCCATCTATCTGAGGATGGTACACTATGCTCAATCTCAGTTGAGTGCCTTGGGATTTTTGAAACCCATTTAAAAACCATGATGTAAAATATGCATCTCCATCCTAAAAAATTATAAAAAGTAATACATGAAAGAACATGATTTCATAGACCTAAATTTTTCTCATCTCATCCACTGAGTGAGTTTCTCATATTAGTAAAAAAGTAGAAAAATTTCATCAGCTAATCGATAATCACCCAGACAGCATCATGACTTTGGGGTTATAGGTAACCTTATCCAAATTCTATCATGACATAATTACACTTCCACTTAGGCATATGAATTTAATGGAGAAATCCATAGTGATGTTGTGCCTTATAATTTACCCTATAAGAGGTAAGGAATCAGGACACAGACCCAGTGATATCCCTCTTCACCCCAGGATAGTATAAATGACACCTAAAGTCATGGTACATCTTCATCTCCACAGGACGCACCACCCATATCAAGGTATGGAAGTCTCTCATAAGCACCTCTCTGATGGAAGAAATGATTACCACTCTCCCATGTATGATGATCACATAACCATTTCCAAAAGTCCACCTAGGTATTAGGTCACCTGAAGATAGATAATCTCATATCACAACACACTATGGGTATGATTCTGGATGAATCTTAACTTGGTCCACAAGTGAGGATGTGATCACTAAATGGGTAAAAATCACTGACCTTTATCCTCATAAGCATTCATCTTCTTGTCATCCAATAATCACATCAAGTTCCACTACTATTTTCAAGGCCCCCCACCATGATCCTACTTAACCTACATCTTATGGTAAATAGAATCTATAATGACATTACATTTTACTAGTGCATATGCCATCTCAAAGTAAAATGTTAATAGATTATCAATCAAATGTCCATGTCTCTAATTCCAGCCCCACTATGTGAAGATATATTATAGGATATTGTAGTCAGTGTAGACAAAAAACCTCTCACTGAATATGTAGTGTCACCAAAACTTCAAATAATGGACAACTACTACAAGTTCCTTGCCTTGAGTAGGGTAGTTACAATCATGAGGTCATATCTAATGTGAACCACAGGATACTACCTCTTTTCTCTGAATCATCACTACTCCTCGAAAAACTCTTATTTTATCAAAGTATATGATGTATTTGATCCGTGTCTGGGGTAGTATCAGCACCATAACTATGGTAAACGTCCTCTATAAGTTAATAAATTCCTATTCACATATGTTAGTCTACTAGAACTTTACTCCTCTATTCATTAGTGAAATCATTGGTGGTCATAGTTTGGATATGTCTGAGATAAATCATTATTAATATCCTACTAATCCCAAAAAACCTATAATCTTGACCGCATTTTGGGTTATGTATAGTACTTGAAGTAATTTACTTTCTATGGGTCTATGGATATACCAATCTAATATAAAACATGTCCTAGAAACCACACCCATTGAATCTAAAAGTTATTCTTCGATAGCTTGGAATAAAGATGATGTGCTCGAAGCGTATTAAGTAATATCTCGAGGTGTTTAGTATTTATCTATAGTGTTATCAAGTAGATGAGTATGTATTCAATGAATACCATGACGAATGAGTTGAGGTATAGATGAACAATGTTTTTCATGATATTCATTGACACTTCCAATGTGTTTTTCAGTCTGAACAAAATTACCAAGTACTCTTATAACCATTTCTACTCCAAAGAAACATCTTGGGAATATCCTCCTCTATTACCACAACTGGTGATGGCCCAATCAAAGATGAATCTTGGAAAAGCACTAAGAAACCCATAAGAGATCAAAAAGGTCATTGATCTTTGGTAAATGATATCTGTTCTCTATTATGAGATGGTTCAACTTACAGTTATTGACACAGAGTCAAAGAATACCGTACACCTTCTCAGTGAACAACACCTGTGCACCCCATGATTAAGTAATCATTATGATAAATCCCTTCTTCTCAGGTCCATATATATTTACCTTGAGATATTTCATCTTGGTTGGTTCCATATGATATGGGGGTACTAAAATTCAATGCACACCTGTCATATGGTAAATCTCAAAATTCAACTTCTATATCAAGAGGAACACCAGTAAAGTCATCCACAAGTACATCCTTACAGAGATGCACAATTGGAGGAAGAGTCAAGGGGGTTGTTAATGATCCCCAAAAAATATCCAAGCTTTCCATTTTTATTGTGATCATCCTGAATTGAATCATATCTTGTCTAACTCTTCCTTCTCCCATTTCTTTCTCTTTTATCATCATGTATCTCTCCCTGTTTGAAAAGGAAAATGACACCTGTTTATGATAGCAATCAATGTGATCCTCAGATATGGTCATCTATTCCTTGCTGATAACCACAGAAAAAGTCATCATATTTTCAATCATAAATTCCCATAGATGCCCATAGCCGGTCATGACAAATGGAAACTCTGGTAATCACTAAATATAGTGAACTATCAGACTAAATAATGTATCAAGGGAGACTAATTCATTGGATAAATTGACTGTTAGGTCACTTTTAACAACTACTTGTAAAGGTATGAATGAATGGGAAGCACCCGAATTGAATAAGGAAATAGATATATTATAGGTGATCATAACTATACCAAAAATAGTATATGCAACCTCTCAGCCATCTGATGGTTTCTAATCCAAAACATACACATGTCATGACTTTTCTCTTCTACCATGTCCTTGAGATACATGAATAGTTCGAGTTTGCTGCTGAGAACATAAACTAGATCCCTTGGTCAATTACCATGTTTGGACCCTAACTCCTCGTAATCTCAAACTCAACACCCTAGAGAACAAACTGATCAGGATACACTGGGTTTTTGTACTATCGATATATTCTCGGAAATGTTTAACATAACCTATGCTAATGTTTTACCATTCAATTATTGACGCACTATGAAACTCTTCCCTAGGGCACTAATGAATCTATTCCCGACTCCACCTATATGTCAGTGATCTAATACACATCTATGGTCTTCCTATCCATACTTCAATAAGAAACACCCATAATAGTTAGAGGAAACTTAGTCACTCGCTTGTTTCTTGATCCTCATATATCCCCTTCATTAATGTTATAGCATTACAAATAACCTCACAATATATCATTAATTCAAAGCCCCTAACCTATAATTTAAGCTCTATTTGTAGCTATATGTAAAACATAGGATATTTTTACCATGTTCCTTGCTAATAAAGGATAAAAGTGAAGTAAATATTTAAAATAAGTTGAATATATAGAGACAATCATAGAAACCTTACAAATTTTTATGAACTTTTGGGAATGGTCCAAATTCATCATTTAAAGAAAGTATTGGTTAAGAAAGTTCTCCTTGATGGTAACCCATGTGAAAACCTATAATATCCCAGACTAAATCATAGAATTCAACCACATCCTAATGGGTCCCTAAAACATGAATGTTTCCAGGATCACTCTCTCATCCTTAGGAGTCCTGACTATGTATAAAATTATATTGATAAGGCACATGAAATCCTCTACATCCTATAGGACACCAGTACCTTGGAATATTATAGGATGCTAAAGCTTGAAATACTAATCATGATTAGTCTTAGACCTCTAAGTGGATATTCCATAGATAAGAACTATTTTAATGAGTCTCAGATAAATGAGATATGCAGCCAGGATCACCAGTGCTAGTATAGGAATGTGTTGGTGTATATCCTCTTCCACCATATGTGGTGGTGTTATATGATCCTAGGCTTAGAAAATTAGAAGTCCCATTAAATATCTAACAATAAACATCTTCTTTAACACAATGAAAAATTATTAACATGAACATATCATAACTAGTCGAGGGGATCACAAAAGGTTCTCCTAGTAGTATATCCATAGGCCAAGGTTTACCCTTCCTAGAACTAACCATGTTCTCATACTTATATATTAGTCACAATCATATATATATATATATATGTAGCAACATTCTTATTTTTTACTTGTTTATGCGTATAGAGAAATATCACAATAGCATGGAAAAAACAGATATATCACACAATATATAAAATATCCCAAAAAGATAGCACAAATCAATGAATTAAAGCAAATAACTATTAAACAACACAAAAACATGTATATATATTGAATTTGAACCTATGTTCCTATACATGATGCATGAATGCATCACAATTCTAATAAATCACATATCAACACAAAGTGGATCGCCCCGGGAGAATTTAATCCTTGGTAATCATAGAAACATAATTTTTCCCACTTTATTGAAGCTCGGAGGACTACTATATTGTGCTGGCCAGGAAATTTCCTAGTTCTATTTCACGTGTCCCAACTGTATTATCTCTTATCTACCCTTTTCCAAATCATCTAAATGAGAATAAACATGTTAGTGAGTCTTAATTTTCTTTGTCACCATTTCATAACATCGCAACCCAAATAACTAGGTCGAATATAGAATCCCACATGACCTTATGCACACCTCCATATATGAAAGAGGCTTCCGAATAGTATCAAGGGTCTAGGTCCATCAGTTGGGTGACTATATCCATAGTATTAATTCATGGAACAAATAATAAAAACCAATTTAATTTATAAAATTAGAGTACATGTTGAAATATAAATATTTCAAACATGACATACAGATAAATAACTAAAAAATGTTGAAATACAAACTAGAGTAATAGGTGTGGATAAATAAACAAATAAAGAAGTAGTCCACTGGAGTGCTTCTCAATCTACTATTAGCTCTATAATCCTCTTCTCAACCATCCACTATAGGAAAATTTCCCTTCATTAGATCTCTCTTTATGAAATATACAAGAACATATAAATACACGAGTAGTGTGTTAATGGAAGTCTAAATAGGACACTACCAATTCATCCTTATCCATGCGTTCTCAAGTAAAACAAGTGTATTCTATGAAAATAAAAAATTTGTAAAATCATAATTACATGAAATCCAAAACTGAGTTGTCATGTGCTAACCAATCCACCACAAACCCTAAGCTATACCTACTTATTCATAATGAAAGAAGTATAATGGAGATATTGGTAAAGATAAAAACTATCCACAAGGCCATAAAAATTTCACTCGGCATCCGCAAGGCATCGATTGGGAATGATAATCAGAGTCCAAAAGGAACCGAGTTGACATGTAACTATGAATCCATAAGGAATTTAATTTTAGAATGTTCTTTATAACCCTTAGGGGATTGAGTTACTTTCATCCATGGGGATATCATACTCCACCATTTTCACCACTACACATCAAGAACTCCCCCAATAAGTGATAACCATGCCACCAAGATCACGTATCATGGGTACATATGCAACATGACATAATGCGATAAATAATATCACCAAAGTCAACATGTGAATCATATAAAACATAGAATATATATATTCTAACAATTCTCATTTAAAAAATATCATAATGGGTTTCACATTCTACATGCACCAATATAAAATCACAAGTCAAGCATAGTTAATAATTATTCCAAGACATAAGTTATAACAAAGAAACATATGAAACAAAATCCCCAAGAGTTTAGGAACATCCAGTCTCAAAATTAATTAATGTTAATAGTAAGGATAAACCACTATGTTTTAATGACCTGTGTTTATATCCAAGTTAAAATTAAAAGATAATTTGAATTTTATAATTTAGTTGACAAGTTTTTTTAGATGAGCTTCAGAATGTAATTCTGAGAGTTGGAACATTTGAAAGTGTTTTTTTAGATGTGGGTAAAGGAACGAGAGGTACCTGGGGTACTAGGTAATGTTATGAAATTACCGAGACCCAGAAAGTTGAAAATGGAAGTCACTAAACATAGACCATGATTTTTATGAAACCGTGGGCCCCACAAGTGAAAACTGTATAGTTGCTGCAGGTGAGAAGGTGTGCCCCGCTTAGGCTAAACATTGTTTCCAAAACTATTCTCCTAGCTCATACAGTTAGTTCCACTTAGGTAGTATGATTTCACTATTCATCGAATGGTTGGTTCATGATTAGGGTAAACCATAATGGATAAATGAGAAAGGTTAGGGTTCCAAGTAGCAGAATCCGCATCGTTGGTGCATGGATTGACCAACTATGCTGCCAAACCATGAGACGCATTTTTTAGGCTGAATTGTCAATAATTCCCTCAATGAGTTTAAATATCCTTTCCTTTTTCTTTCTTATTCCTCTAGTGGGTGCCTCCTCCTCCTTTAGCAACATTGGTACCTCCTCCTCCCTCTTTTAGGATTTAATGGATCGCCACTATCCAAAGTTAGATTTGAGATTCATTACTCTCTATGGATTCCTCTCTTTAAGATCTTTATTACTTTCTAATCTTTCTACATTTAGTGTCATCTCAACAAAGTTATCAAGGTGGAATATCATTTAATTATTTTAGGGTAAATGTTTGTTTCATCTATTTCTTCCAAACTAATCCAAATCAAAGATTAATATTATACGTGTGAAGAATAAATGGTATAAGGTTGGTGGTCTATGAATTTTACCCATGTTTTTGTTGAATTATAAATATCACTATTGTGCCACATGCCGACCTTTTCCATGGATTTTTATAAAATTTATTTCTTCATTTTAAATTGGTACACACACCTTATATAACTTTCGTTGATCCTTGTTTAGTAAATTTTGGAATCCAACCTAAATTACTGATACCCCTTGGGTGTTCTTATATTTCTGTTTTATAATTAAATTATTAAATTCCAAGAACTCCCTCTAGGCATCCATATTGGTTTACAATTGGGTTTCCCCCTTGTATGAAAATTTCCAATTAGTTATAGCACCTCCTAAGTGCCAGGTTGAACCATGTATTTGTTTTCCATATGTGTTAGTTTTCTAAAATGATTATTTAAATTGAATTGAGTTATGATACTTGAATGTGATGTTTAATTATTCTAATGATTTTTTGGTAAACAATGTCATGTTTTTATAATAAAACCCTTAGGATGAGGTGCGTTGTATTCTGAATTACACTGTGATGTTTATTGAGTTGAATTTTTCAGGGACTTATTGAATTGATCTTTTCCTATGAATTTTTATATTTTCTATATACATGGTATATTTGAGACAAGGCCTCCCCCATTGTCATTAAATTGATTTTCCCACCATCAATATAATTGTCCAATGAACCAAATCACCTTATATGTGTTTGGCCATATTATAAATTGAATGCCTTGGCCCACTTCTATCTAAATGGATAATGAACCAAGCTCCACCTTAAGGATTGTATTTCTTAATAAATGTGATTACCAAATAGGTAATTCCCTAATTTAACTTTGGTAACTTCTAAGTGCCTCATAGATCCTTATAATATGAATTTCCATGTTTTTCTAATTAAATGGATTGTATTATTTAGAATAGCGTGTTCCTGATGGATTTCTATCCTTGAATGTATTAATTGATTTAATAGAAATGGAATTATATTGGGTGGTACAACCACCCCTCTTGTTATAATTAAATAATCACGACTTATGTGAATTGTTATAATTATAATTCCCTTAGTAAAAATTAGGCTTAATAAATGTAAACCATGAGAGGTAATGCCTCATGGAAATTCTTATAAACTTTATTACACCTTGATATATACTATGGAATGATGGTAAGGATTCTATTGAGCATGGAGGTATCATGATCACTTATAAATGGTTTTGAACATGGCATCTCACACAATTGATTCCATGTGGATGGTTGGAATGATGCACCTCATCCCAAGAGAGTGTTGACATGATGTCACATTCACTACTATTTGTGTGTTGACGTGATGATACACTTACCATCTTGTGTGATGATCATGATACCTCCCACCCATTATGAGAGGTAGGTAATTTACCCTTTTCTTGATTTTATAGGATCATTAATATTAGTTATGGATGACCGAGTTACACCCCAGTCTATCCGGCACCTAGTATTCCTGGTATATGGCTACTTACATACGCACGTACTTGGTCCATATTGGTGGATATGATATATAAATATACTGTATATATTATTAAAATATATATTTAGTTACTGATCATACCAAATTTAGGATGTGAGCTGAAGCAGGTAGAGTCTTCCAGGTGTCCTATTGGAACATGAGCTAACCAGTTTTTACTTATTAATTTATTCAGATTTTTTATTATTTCATTTATACATTCACACTAATTAATTTATATTCACAGAATATATTTACTTATAGACTTATTGGGTGGTAACTTACTAGGATTTTTATCTCACCTGATGCTTGGGACATCATTGCAGTGGGGTACCCAAGTAGATCTCATTTTCACAAGAGCATGGATTTTTACATCTGATAATTTTCTTATACCTAGGATTTAGAAACACATGACTGAGATTGAGCTCAAGATGCTCATAAAGATCACACTTGGGGATATTATTACTTTTATTTATTTTCTTTATCCATGTACTTCCTTATATCATGTTTCCTACTACACGTATACTATTTTAGTTTATGTATTATCTTCTGGACGAGCATTCATTGTTGAACATTGGTATTCGATATCTTATATATCAATTTTATCTTATTATTCTAATTCTCTACCATTCATATATTAATAATTCTGATATTGTTTGTTATTTATTAATTAATATACCGTGGTGCTACTCAGATCATGAGGGTATAGTCTCCCCACTAGCAACTCCTTATACCCTCACTACTAGTTGACAACCTCTAGCATTCAGGGAGGCACACTTGAGGCCATGTGACCCACCAGTCCAGCTACCAATTTGGTGGTCATCCGAGATGGGATGTTACAAAGTGGTATTAAAGGTGGTTTTTCTTTTTTCTTACTATTTTGGCTAGGTATATAGGAGACTTGGAATGTGTTGGTTCTTGGTAAATAGTCATTCTTTGGAGTGATCAACCCACGTATGGGGAAAAGTACAAGTGGCTAAGGATGGGATTGTTAATCATGTTATTTTCTATTATAGTTGGTTATTATTTCACCTTGAGTGATTGGTGTATTTTCCACTTATTATTGATTGTTTAAATTTATGGTATCTTTCCCTTATCTTGGTATAGAAAGAAAGTAGAATTACATCCATCATTATAGGCACATAGAAATAAAAATTTCATGCATATTTCTTGCCAGGATGTTGAATTTATTGGTTTCTTGTGGTTTTAGATTGTGGGCCTTGAGTGTATTCCAAGATTAGTTTTGTACCTTTTTAGGTATTTCATTATCATGACCATTTATATAAAATGATTGAGTGATTTTTTTATCTTGTTAAACTACTGCTATGTTTAGGTAATTATATGCCATGCTACCCGAATATTTAGAATGTTTCTCTACATTTAATGCTTGTAATAACATGCTAGCTTATTATTTTGATATAAAATTGGTTGCATGATTTGAATTTATTGGTTGTGATTAAGAGAGAGCTAGTTTCCAGTGGTGAGTTCTATAGGCACTTTATAAACTAGAAATAGGTAACCCATGTACTTGAACGATCTTTTGATTTTTGTAAATATATCTATTGACCATAATTAAAAATTAAAAGCCGCTAAAGTACAAATTTTAAAGAGAATTGGTTTTTATTAAATGGGAGTTGTTTTGAAGTCTATAATGTGTATGGGCGATTTATAAATTAGTGATGGTAACCCAAATAAATTATGTATTATTTTAGAACCTGATGTATTTTGAAATGGTTAAAATGTAAAAGCTATTTAATTTTGATCTTTAATGAATATGATACCTTTATACAGGATTGCGACTCTATGAAATGAGCATGAATATCCATATGATTACATTTATAAATAGAAAAATAGACCCAAGTATGTTATTTGGGGTATGTTTCTTATGAGACTACCCACTATGGGAGTTTCAAAACATTGAATATTAAGAAAATGCTATTGGGTTTCATTCAGATGAACCCTAGTTGGATTAATGAGACTCTCATAGTTAGCCTTATATTTTACCAATTGATTTTGTTTTAGAAATTAGTACTTTATGTTTTGAATTAAATCTTTTAAATGTTTAAATAATAAATGAATCAATGTGATGAACATAAAATGGAACCTGAAGTGGTATCCTTAGTCTAAAACCTTGTGTAAGGGTAGTTTTGATGTCTATTTGAGGTCCCTTGGAATGAGAACATGAGTGTTTTCCATACTAATTTTTACCCTTTTTAACAAAGGATTAAATGATATGTTTTAGATATAGTGAAATCTGTTTTGCATGACCTAGTTATAGGGTCGACTCTTATGATTTTGTAAGGGGATAACCCATGATATGTATCACACTTAGAGATTAAATTCATTTCTAAATGTTCGTAGATTTATGACGTGTGGTAATATTTTCATTACATTTTCCCAAGTAGGACTTGTATATTCTAATGAACCCCTTATTTGGATAGGTGGTTTAGGTATCCTTAACCCTTTTAACAAGTTCGAACATTTGGAAATGCTCAGTTTTAGCAGGTTAGACACTCCAAGGGAATGGTAAGATTCTTAGTAAGTCTTTTGACCCTATCACTCTTTCCTTGGGAAACTCAAGAGGTTGTTAGTCTATTTTAGTGTTGTATGAGATAAAAGAACTTTGATTCAGTTTTTTTCATAGACCGTCTGATTCTTGAATTCATAGGGTGGAAAACCTATGTATATTATCAAGGATGTGTTGTCTTGATTCTAAAACCTCAGTGGTAGAGGGAGTTTATATACATGGAACCTGATGTGTTCTTAAGGTTTGCAATGAACTGATTGAGTTTTGTGTAATCGTTGAGCCTTGATCTATTTAGTATGTTCTAAGGTCATCTCAGGAGTAGAGTGACCTAGACATTAAAGGAAATCATGTTTGTACCAATGCTCAGGATGGATTTCCAAGTGAATTAGGTGTTTTCACACACTAGTCAGTTTGGTTCTGGTTGCCACTCCAAATTCTACGACATTTTAAATAGTGACTCGGGAAGCGCCACATGTGCATTTTAGGCGAATATGACATTGCACACTTATGATCAGTTGGTCTACCTCTCATTTTAATGACTAGAAAACTCCAAAGGTGGGGACAGTTGAATTAGTTCCTGTAATTATTTTTCATTCCATGTATATGGAACACAACCAAAGAGGACCATTGGTAATGTTTGGTTTTTCTTGAATTCCCTTGGGGATGGCGAGTTTTAAATCCTGTCAGTTCTTTTAAGGCAAAAAGAAAGAGAAATGGTTGGATGAGTATGAGACATTTGGAAATGTCATTGGTCATGAATGGACTTCATTGGTAAAGCTTTAGAGATCATGAGATTCCTTAGATGGTAAAGGCCTTTTATCAGTTAATGATGGTGTCTCAATAGTTGAAGTTGAGCTTCTGACAAGAATTTGACCAGTCATGGTTTGACTACTTTTCATTCCAATAGTTTGGCTTGTTTATTTGGGAAACATACTGGGTACTTTATCTTTGTCATTATAGAGGTGTCTCGAATCTTTTTGGGAGTTATTGGTACCTTCTTTGCATAATATTTCTTAGTGAAGAGCATACCCCCTTTCTTGACATCGCTCTTGATGCACTAAGATAGGTTCTGTTAGATACTGAGATAAAAGCTTCAAATTCCCATTTATTTCAATAAATAAGATTTATATGAGTTGGTTTTTTAATGTGTGGTTTTTATCGAGGTGTGGTTAGTTTAGAGTGATACCTGGGTTCCCATATAGGAATGCCTTGGATGGACTCTTGGACACTAGCCATTTCTTTTGACCTGAATACTAGATGGATACCACTATGGGCCCAGTAAATGATCTGATGTAGACATATTGGCCTTGTACCAACATATCACTTATACACATGGAGTATGGACTACCTTGGAGCAGTTTCTTAGACTCTAGTTTAATGAGTCTGAGGTTATACCAAACTTTTTGTTGGGATTAGAGGTGTTGTTTAAAGGGTAATGATTCCAGTCGAATAGGTTTATGTTACAACCTTGTTCATTCTAAGTGATGACATACTAAATGTTTTGGTGATGGTTTGATCTAAGAGAGTCACTATAATACATGTATGGGATTCAGAAAATGTGATGGGGGTAATGCAGGATGAATGAGAAGAGGGTATTGCGTTTCAGTCTAAGTTACATATACCGTATAAGACTAGCATCTTGAGAATGGTCAGTTAGATGTGGATTGACTTTCTAAACTTCTTATTCCATGGGTATAATGTAAGAACCCAATTTTTCCTTCGAAAGACTTTGGAATATTCTTGATATTATTCCAGAGCAGCGCCTTCAACGGCGTGAGATTCTGAGCCCCAGTGCGGCCGAAATTAAGTTTTCAGTGCGTTCACACTGGAAACACCAAATAAATGGGATAACTCCTAAACAGAGCTTTGGATCAGAGAAATGAGTGCACATATGGGTCCAGAATGGGGTGTTTACCCTAGGAACAACATAAAAGATGTCGGCGCAGGACGTTTGGACCCCTCGCTCGCTTCTAGAACATTAAACGGATAAATTAATTAATTAATTTATTCACTTAATGGTTAAACTCAGGCATCTCTTAAACGGTGGCTCAGATTGGAAAACTGAGGGAACCGTTGAGTTCGGAGCATTCCGTTTACTCTAGGAGGAGTGTAACTTTTGCGGGCGCGAGCCTGCAGTGAAACATTCCTCCAGGGGAGTTTTCATAATTTAGCGGCCTTGGTCGTTAAATTTTATAACTTTTGAATGGGGCCGCGGATTAAAATTTCGAGACCAACGTTGCGCTTGGAGCATCGTGTTTACCCAAGGGCCGCCCTCCTTTTTGTCTGCGTTGGGAGAAGAGTCGGGGGCATGCCGGGTGGGGGGGGGGGGTTTATGTGGTTTCTACTTAAACACACCCCCTCCCTCTCCTTCTTCTTCTTCTTTGCCTGGACAACGGCAGGCGGCGGCCCCTCCCTCTCCTCCTCCACTCCGGAGAGACGCGGCCACTCCGACGGGCCTACGATGAAGCATCGGGCTACACCCACAAGGTAGGCAGATTTGAGTTTTACACCCTTTCCCCATATTAATTTCCAGTTATGCTCAATCGCGCCATTGGATCATCGAACGAAGCCCATAATTGCATAGATCCTATCCTGAGCTTTCCGGAATACTATCCGGATCAAATGTTCGACCACCGGATCATTTATGGTGGTCCTCTGAAGTTTTCCGGCCATGAGGCCAGTTTGCAGCGAGGGTTTGATGGCGGCGGCGCTGAGCCCTTGGCGCGGCGGCGGTGTGGCAGCGGACCACGGCGGACGGCGGCGCGATAGCCGGCACGACGGATGGACAGTTGGCCATCCGGCCGGCCGGGCGGCACCACGCCGTTGCGGGGTGGCATAGGCGGACCGACCAAGGGCGCCATCGGAGGGCACCGGCGAGGGGGAAACCGGGGTCACAGGAGCGCGGCCCCGCGGGGAGACCAGGACCCGCCATTGGCGGGTCTCCGTGTAGACGCAACCGGCCAGCTGGCCAGTCGGTCGAGGAGGCTGCGGAGACGTGCGGGCCTCATGAGAGGTGGCGGGCCACGGTGCGGCGGCCCGCGGGTCCGGCAGGACCGGGCCCGACGGCTGGGCCACGGTTCAGCGGGCCGGCCAGAGCGGGTCGGCCGGAGCGGGGCGGACCGGTCGGACCGGGCCGGTCCGGCCCAGGGGTAATCCCCTTAAATTTTGTACGACCGTATTTTGAGATACGAGTGTCCGTTTTGCGCACTGTCTACGGCGGTGCGGACCTAACGTCAAGGTGGAATTTTTGAGGGGGTTTGAGGAGTTTTAACTTCCGAGACGAGGGGATCGGGGGGCACAACACGTGCGTCAAGTAGTTTAGCGGGCTTCCCGGGAATTCTTATTTTGGGCGGCGCGATCACCTCCGGAGTCCGTTTTGATCACTGTCAGCGGTGTTGGGACCCTGGTACCGAGAAGGAGGTTTCTAGTGTGGTTTCGGGCGTTGAAACTAGATTTGAGGCTTGGGCCCCACGACCCGTCTTTTTTGCTGCGAGCAGCGTTTAGCGACTTTCTCATCAGACGTCCGTTTGGGGCGTGCGAGCAGTCGATTCTGAATGTTTTTTCGAGGGGATTGCAATGGTGAAATCCGCCCGCTATAATTCAGCATGATGGTGTGGGCCCCACAAGGGCTGTTTGGGGGTTGACGATGATTTTCCATCTCTATCACCAGGCGACCATTTTGGACAAGTGATTAGTCAAACTTGTGTACTTTTTTGATAGCATCGCAACGACGTGATCCGTTCTCTGTGTTTCGGGACCAGGATGCGGGTACCACGAAGCACTCCTCGTGTGCGGTGCACCAGAATGAATCTTTTTCTCCAGATATCCGTTCTGATCAAGTGAGAAGTCCTTTTGACATGTTTTCCTGAGTGGATCACAATGGTGCAACGCGCCCGACTATTTTCGGGGCCGAGGCTCGGGACCACGAGACGCCGTTCGGGCGTAAGGCGGTGTGGGTGAATTTTCCATTGGATATCTGTTTGAGATGAGTAAGTAGTCGATCTCGCTTGTTTTTCCACGAGGATTACAATGGTGTAATCTGTTCAGGCGAGCGAAGCCTCATACATGATCGTATTAAATGTGGAAATATGAAGGTGCCCCGGTGGCAGTTCTTCTACCGTGTTTGTAGCGGACCCTTGGCGTGTGAACATGTGCACTCCCGTGTGAGTGATTTAATGCTTGATAGGATATAGTCAGCTGTGCCCAGGCCGATGAGGAGGCAAGTTGGAGTTGTTACGTTACGCCTTCACGTTGACGTTGGGTGCCGTGTGGATGTTTGCCTTTGGGCTGGAGACGTGACATACTTTGGGAGTATGCGAGAATGATGGGAGGTAAATGTGGATGTTGGTACCTAAGAATGTTTGTGCGCTTGGTTGGGGTTGACTTGGGGCCACACGTCGTGTGGGCCCCATGTGCGTGCCGTGATATTCTTTACATACTTTTGACCTCTCGTGCCGTAGAGGGTTCCCTTGTTCTCATTTTTTGACCAACAAGGTTAAGTTTTCCCCTAGTCCTGTTCTTGTTTGTTAACCAGCAGGGTTGAGTTTTTCCATGGTCCTGTTCTCGTTTGTTGACCAGCAGGGTTGATTTTTCCCCTAGTGATGTTCTCTTTTAGTCGGCAAAGATGGTTTGGTTCCTTTGTTTCTTTAGCTGTGAGGGGTTTCAGTAGCGTTCCCTCTCACCGGACTGCGGCACCATTTACAACTACGTGTACTCGTATAGAGTGGGTGTTTCCCCACTTTCTGGGATGAGTTGAATCAGTCCACTTCAATAGTGACTCAGCGGCTAGGAGCATGATCGCCTTGAGAGGCCTGGGGAGTTCCTCCCATTCCTTCGTGATATCTTGTAGAGTTCTTGTAGATCCAGTGTGACCAACAGATTACGCGGGCACCGATCCTCTACCGAGGAGGTTGTTTCCAGCAAGGCTAAGGTTGTTTCCAGCAGGGCTGAGCTTGTTTCGTGCAGGGCTCGCCAGTTGTACCATCCAGCAGGGATGACCAGTGGGTTACCATCCAGCAGGGATGGACATTACAATGGTGTTCACCGAGCAGTACCATCCAGCAGGGATGGCCAGAGAAGTTCTGGGTTTACCTCCAGCGGGGCTGGGCAGTGGTCCCCGATGCTGGGCTTACCTCCAGCTGGGCTGGGCAGTGGTCCCCGATGCTTGGCTTACCTCCAGCTGGGCTGGGCAGTGGCCCTCGATGCCGGGTTACCTCCAGCTGGGCTTGGCAGTGGTCCCGTCACCGAATTTAGCCGGGTTTCCCTCCAGTGGAATACCATGTTACGGGACTGGGCAGTGTGGCACCCGTCGACTCTTTCCGGGTCTCCCTATAGTGGGAACCCGTCGACTTCTAGGGACCCTCCAGCGGGGCTGGGCAGGGGGTCGCCTGTGGACTTTGAGGAGACCTCTCTACTGTGGGGAAGTGATGAGGTGTGGTTGATGTTCCCCCAGAACTCCCAAGTACGAGTGGAACTTTCCCCACTGAGATGCGTCCTTGCGGCATGACCTAAAATCATGCAGGTGAGTCAGTGCCGCCCAAAGCGGATAGTTTCGAGGTGCGGTGATTTGAGCCCTTGACTTACAGTTCGGGGCAGATGTGCGGGATGCTGGGCATCGATGGTGTTTACTTCTGGGACTATTGGCTACTCACTTTATTGGGCTGAGCTACGGGATGGAGATCCATTTACGATCTTTTTTGGGCTTCTTGTTTGAGCATATGGATATGTATATACCATGTTCTAGTACCCACTTCTTGGGTTTGGTTACTCTCCTTCCAGGAGAGGTGAAGACGCGCGAGGTATGCCACGTGCTTTCCGTGTCTAGCTTCTCGTGGTTGGACAAGTCTACTCTCCTTCTATAGGTAGTGAAGACTCGATGAGAATTTTATCTTCTCACCGTTTCCAGCTACTTGTGTCTGGATGAGTCTACCTCCTTTCTCTTATTGGGTTGAGTTGGACTCTCTACTGGTACTCTACTGCACTCTTTGTTGTATTCCTTTACTATTCCCTATTTTCTCTACTTCTCACCCTTCGGTACCTCCTTTGTTTCTCCCTCGAGCCTTCAGGGCATCCTACTGAGTATTTTTACTCACCACTACTTGGGCTTTGCCCGCACTTGGCGTGCCCTTGCAGACGACAGACAAGTGGATCATGACTTCAATAGAGCTTAAGGGATCGGGATCTTGGACCACGTGCGGTGGTTGTAGTCAGGTTTCAGGTGGGGGGCCCTTCCAACTATTTGATTTTGTTTACCTGTTGCTGGGTTTTGGCACTTTTCTAGTTGGGCGTGTGTTTTCCTCTTTTTCTTTTCAGTTTACTTTCAGCACTTTTTTTGTAATGTTAGAGGTCGATGCACTCTCGTGGATTATTTATAGCAGTTACCCATTTATTTACTTGTCTTTTCTTTTAATCTGCACTTTTGCATTGAGTGTGATGTGTGTGTGTGTGTACAGGTACTCAGGCAAAGGCCTCCTTAAGTTTTTTAGCCTTCGGCGCTTGTCGCCAGCCCCTGGCCTATGGAGGCGGGCTTGGGGTAGTTGTGGCTCAAGCCCGGGTAGGGTCAGGTCATGACAAATTGGTATCAATGGTGGTTCGTTCCTTGGGACTTTGTTTAGATTTCCCTAAAAGAGGAATTGGTTTGGATTTAGGGAAACTGTGTTAACGTGTCTCGAGAGCAGCTCTCATGCTAGGGAGTCCAGTGATGGTGCGGCGACCGACATATCCATTCACCAGGACTCTGATAACCCGCTTGTCGACTAGCCATGCTGAGATACTTGTTTCAGGGAAAATTAGTTTTTGCATCACATATGATTGAGTCTTTGACTGTATTTCTTGAGTCAGCTCCCCATTCTTGTTGTTATTGGTATATACATATATTCTAATCTGACTGTGACACTCATTGATAATATTTCGGGTGTTTCCGTGAAGACATCCAGCCAGGATACCCGCTTTGGTTCGTGACGACGACGCTGTGAGCTACGAGGCCTCAGTCCAGGAACCATCATGTGAGCCCCTTTCTCCGGGTGGGTCGGTAGTAGCACCCCCACCTGTTGAACAACAGACAGCTTTAGCAGAGCAGGCTGAGCTTGAGCGCAGGTTTAGCACGCTCCGTGATTTCCAACGGCAGAGACCGCTGAGGTTCAGTGGTGAGCCATACCCCCAGGCAGCAGAGGCTTGGCTTGAGACAATGGTTCACCTTTTCAGGATTGTGCAGACACCGACAGATTAGAGAGTGTCTTTGGCCGCCAACCTTTTTCGTGGAGCAGCTCAGCGTTGGTGGAGTCTGGTGACTCAGTTTCTTGACGAGTCGTCGCTTTCGTGGGGAGAATTCCAGTTGTTGTTTCGTGACGAGTTTTTACCCTCCTTCTTACACTCTATTTGGATTCCGGAGCTCCTTCAATTTCAGCAGGAAGGGATGATGGTGGCCGAGTACGCGGCTAGTTTCGCGGACCGTGCACGCCTTTACTTGGACTTGGTCTATGACGAAAACATCCGAGCATGAAAGTTTGAGCGGGGTCTCCGTCGAGAGATTCATGCTTTCATATTACCCTTGGGAATTTCAACATATGCCGGGGTGCTGGATCAGACACTGGTGACAGAGATCTTCCTGCGACGTTCTAGAGTTGGTGGTGGCAGCAGGCACGTTGGAGCCGAGACGTCTGCTACAACTAGCGGGCGTCAGCAAGCAGGACGTCGACGCAGGTGGATTTACGATAACCAAACTCAAGGGTGTGGTCATACACCACAGTGGCGCCGGAGGGAACCAGTGAAGCCCAGAGAGAGTTGGTGATATTCTTGCACTGGAGGAGGTCACCTGGCACGAGACTGCCTGACCAGACATGCAGAGAGCTTCGGGCAGGTAGCAGGTGCACCACCACGACAAAGGCAACATCATGATCGAAGTAGAACCCCAAGAGGTGGTTCTAGTAGAGGAGTGGGTGGAGCTGGTAGTGGGGGGTGACTTTAAGAGGTCGTCCCATCACCACTAGGCGGTCCATGTCAGGCTCCAGGAGCTAACAGTTGGGACCGCAAACAGCCGTGAGCTTTGGATGTCTACGATTTTGCAGTGCATGAGGTGGTAAGAGGTACACTCTATGGCTCTTCTACATTTTCAGTAGAATTGTTAGACTCTGTGTGTGGAATGATTTTCTCCCTGATCCTTGTTTGAGGTGTTACCAGGGTGACGCGGGGCGTCGGTGTAACCCTATGTCGGAAAGGTAAAATGCATAAGACCTTTTTCTTTAGTTGATGGTGTTGACTCCTTCGCTCTCCGAGCATGTAAGAGAGTCTTGGTTGTGAGACAACGACTATGTAACCTTGCGTGACCAGATATCCTTGGGTGTTTCACCATATAGATATTCTGAAGGAGGGAATCACCGGGTCTTGTTCCAGGTGTGACAGTGATTCTAGTCGTGGCATACGACGTAGAGGTTCGATCGGGGAGGTGGGTTACCCCTGAAATCCTTCGGGCCGTTTGAGACCGTGCAAAGGGATGGAGAGGTTGTCTACTGCCTTTCCCTAACCCCAAACTTTGGAGTGGGTGCACGACGTCTCCCACGTGACTTGCCCGAGAAGATGTGTGCATGCCCCAATGCACGTCATTGGAATGGGCAGACCTCACGTGAACAAATCAAATCTTTTGGTCTGTGTACGGTGGTGCAGAACTGTACAACAATTCTTCTGGGTAAGGGAGAGCCAGGTGTGGGCTTAGTACCCTGATTTGTTCCCTGGTTTTGCTTTTCGGGGATGAAAAGAATGAAGGAGAGAATTATTTAAGAACCCAGTTTTTGCTGCGAAAGACTTTGGAATATTCTTGATAATAATCCAGAGCAATTCCTTCAGACGGCGTGCGATTCTGAGCCCCGATGCTGCCGGAATTAAGTTTTCAGTGTGTTCACACTGGACACACCAAATAAATGGGTTAACTCCTAAACGGAGCTTCGGATCCGAGATCTAAGTGCACAGATGGGTCTGGAATGGGGTGTTTACCCTAGGAACATCATAAAACATGTCGGCGCAGGACGTTTGGACCACTCGCTCTCTTATAGAACGTTAAACGGATAAATTAATTAATTAATTTATGCGATTAATGGTTAAACTCAGGTATCTCTTAAAAGGTGGCTCAAATTGGAAAACTGAGGACACCGTTGAGTTTGGAGCGTGCCATTTACCCTTGGAGGAGTGTAACATTCGCGGGCGTGGGCCTTCTCTGAAAAATGCCGCCAGGGGCGTTTTCATAATTTAGCGGCTTTGGTCATTAAATTTTATAACTTTTGAACGAGGCCTCAGATTAAAATTATAAGACTGATTGTGCTTGGAGCGTCGTGTTTACCCTAGGGGCACCCTCCTTTTTGTCTGCGTCGGGAGCAGAGTTGGGGGTGTGCCGGGCGGGGGTGGGGGGGTTTAAGTGTTTTCTACATAAACACACCCCTCCATCTCCTTCTTCTTCTTCTTCTTCGCCTAGACAGTGGCAGGTGACAACCCCTCCCTCTCCTCCTCCACTCCGGAGAGATAGCTCCGGTGAGGTGCGACCACTCTGGCGGGCCGACAGCGAAGCGTCGGGCGACGTGCACGAGGTACGAGGATTTGAGTTTTACACCCTTTCCCCGCATTAATTTCCATTTATGCTCAATCGCGCCATTGGATCGTCGAATGAATCCCATAATTGCGTAGATCCTGTCCTGAGATTTCCGGAATGCTCTCCGGATCAAATTTTCGACCACAGGATCGTTTTCGGTTTTCCTTGGAAGTTTTCCGGCCACGAGGCCGGTTTCCGGCGAGGGTTGATGGAGGCGGCGGTGAGCCCTCGACGCAGAGGCGGCGCGACAGTGGACTACGACGGGCGGCGGCTCGGCAGCGAGCGCGGCGGAAGGACGGTCGACCATCCGAACGGCTGGGCGGAACCTCTCCGGTGCGGGGCGGCATAGCCGGATCAGCCCAGGGTGCCGGCAAGGGGGAAACTGGGGTCACAGGTGCGCGACCGCGCGGGTAGACCAGGACCCGCCATTGGCGGGTCTCCGCGTGGACGCGACCGGCCAGCTGGCCGGTCGGTGGAGGGGGCCGGGAAGACGCGCAGGCCTCACGTGAGGTGGAGGGCTGCGGTTCAGCGGGCCGCGGGTCCGGCTGGACCGAGCCCAGTGGCTAGGCTGCGGTTCAGCGGGCCAACCTGAGCGGGGCGGACTAGCCGGACTGGGCCTGTCCGGACCAGGGGTAATCCCCTTAAAATTTTGGACGCCCGTATTTTGAGCGACGGTCGTCCGTTTTGCGCACCGTCTGCGGTGGCACGAACCTGACGTCGAGGCTGACTTTTTGAGGTGGTTTTAGGAGTTTAAATTTCGAGATGAGGGGCTCGGGGGCACGACACGTGCGTAAAGAAGCATAGCACGCTTCCCAGGAATTCTTGTTTTGGGCGGCGCTGTCACATCCAGAGTCTGTTTTGAGCGCCGTCAGTGGCGTTGGGAACCTGGTGCCGAGGAGGAGTTTTTCAGTGTGGTTTCGGGCGTTGAAACCAGATTTGAGGCATGGGACCCACGACTCGTCTTTTGTGCTGCGAGCAGCGTTTAGCGACTTTCTCATCAGACGTCCTTTCGGGGCGTGCAAGCAGTCGATTCTGGATGTTTTTCTAAGGAGATTGTAATGGTGCAATCCACCCGCTCTAATTCGGTATGATGGAGCGGGCCCCATGAGGGTCGTTTGGGCATTGATGGTGTTTTTCCATCTCTATCACCGGGCGACCATTTTGGAAAAGCGATTAGTCGAACTTGTGTACTTTTTCGAGAGCATCGCAACAGCGCGATTTGTTCTTTGTGTTTCAGAACCGGGATGCGGGTCCCACGAAGCACCGCTCGTGTGCGGTGCGCCGAAATGCATCCTTTTCTCCGAATATGCATTCCGCTCAAGTGAGAAGTCCTTTTGACGTGTTTTCCCGATGGGATCGCAATGGTGTGATGCGCCCGATAGTTTTCGGTGCCGAGGCTCAGGACCACGGGACACCGTTCAAGCATAAGGCGGTGTTGGTGACTTTTCCGTTGGATATCCATTTGGGACGAGTAAGTAGTCAATCTTGTGTGTTTTTCCATGAGGATTACAACGGTGTAATCTGTTCAGGCGAGTAGAGCCTCAAATGTGATCTTATTAAATGTGGAAATAAGAAGGTTCCCCGGTGGCGGTTCTTCTACCATGTTTGTAGCGGACCCTTGGCGTGTGAACACGTGCACTCCTGTGCGAGTGAAGTAATGCTTAAAGGGATGTAGTCGGCCGTGCCTGGGCCGATGCGGAGGCAAGTTATAGTTGTTACGTTAGGCCTTCTCGTTGACGTTGGGTGCTGGGTGCATGTTAGCCTTTGGGCAAGAGACGTGACATACTATCGGAGTATGCGAGAACGTTGGGAGGTACATGTGGATGTTGGTACCTAAAAATGTTTGTGCGCTTGGTTGGGGTTGACTTGGGGCCACACGTCGTGTGGGCCCCATGTGCATGTCGTGTTATGCTTTACGTACTTTTGACCTCTCCTGACGTAGAGGGTTACCTTATTCTTGTTTTTTGACCAGTAGGGTTGAGTTTTCCCCTAGTCCAGTTCTCGTTTGTTGACCAGCGGGGTTGAGTTTTCCCCTGGTCCTATTCTCATTTATTGAACAGCAGAGTTGAGTTTTCCCCTGGTGATGTTCTTGTTTGGCCGATAGAGATGGTTTGGTTCCTCTGTTTCTTCAGCTATGAGGGGTTTCAGTACTGTGCCCTGTCACCGGACTGTGGAACCGTTTATGACTACGTGTACTCGTACATCGTGGGTGTTTCCCCACTTTAAGGGATGGGTTGACTCGATACGCTTCGACAGTGACTCATCGGTTTGGAGCGTGATCGCCTTGAGAGGCCTGGGGAGTTCCTCCCGTTCCTTCGTGTTCCCTGCTAGAGTTATTGTGGATACGGTGTGACCAACACATTACGCGAGCACCGATCCTCTACACAGGAGGTTGTTTCCAGCAGGGATTAGGTTGTTTCCAGTAGGGCTGCAGTTGTTTCGAGCAAGGCTCACCAGTTGTACCATCCATCAGGGATGGCCAGTGGGTTGCCATCTAGCAGGGATGGCCAGTACAACGGTGTTCACTGAGCAGTACCATCCAGTAGAGATGGCCAGAGCAGTTCCAGGTTTACCTCCATTGGGGATGGGCAGTGGTCCACGATGCCGGGCTTACTGCCAGCTGGGCTGGGCACTGGTCCCCGATGCCAGGCTTTCCTCCAGCTGGGCTGGGCAGTGGTTCCCGATGCCGGGTTACCTCCAGTTGGTCTGGGCAGTGGTCCCGTCGCCCACTTTAGCTGGGTCTCCCTTGAGTGGATTACCCTATTATTGGACTGGGCAGTGTGGCACTTGTCGAGTCTTTCCGGGTCTCCCTATAGTGGGAACACGTTGACTTCCAGGGACCCTCCAGCGGGACTGGGCAGGGGGGCGCTTGTCGACTTTGAGGAGACCTCTCGACTGCGGGGCAGTGATGAGGTGTGGTTAACGTTCCCCCAGAACTCTCAAGTATGAGGGGCGCTTTCCCCACCGATACGCGTCCTTGAGACACGACCTAAAACCGTTCAGGTGAGTCAGTGCCGCCCAAAGCGGATAGTTTCGAGGTGCGGTGATTTGAACCCTTGACTTGCAGTTCGGGGCAGACGTGTGGGATGCTGGGCATCGATGGTGTTTACTTCTGGGACTGTTGGCTACTCACTTTCTTGGTTTGAGCTACGAGATGGATATCCCCTTACGATCTTATTTGGGATTCTTGTTTGAGAATATGGATATGTATATACCTTGTTCTAGTACCCACTTCTTGGGTTTGGTTACTCTCCTTCCAGGAGAGGCGAAGACGTGCAGGGTATGCCACGTTCTTTCTATGTCTAGATTCTCGTGGCTGGACGAGTCTACTCTCCTACTATATGTAGCAAAGACTCGACAAGAAGTTCATCTTCTCACCGTTTCCAGCTCCTTGTGTCTGGATGAGTCTACCTCCTTTCTCTTGTTGGGTTGAGTTGGAATCTCTACTGGTACTCTACTGCACTCCTTATTGAATTCCTTTACAATTCCCTGTTCCCTCTACTGCTCACCCTTTGACACCTCCTTTTGTGCTCCCTCGAGCCTTCGGGGTATCCTACTGAGTATTTTTACTCACCCCTACTTGGGATTTTCCTACACTTGGCGTGCCCTTACAGACGACAGACAGGTGGATCGTGACTTCAGCAGAGCTTAGAAGATCAGGAGCTTGGACCGCGTGTGGTGGTCGTAGTCAGGTTCCAGGTGGGGGACCCTTCTAGCTATTTGCTTTTGTTTACCTGTTACCGGGTTGTGGCACTTTTCTGGTTGGGCGCGTGTTTTCCCCTTTTTCTTTTTAGTTTACTTTCAGCACTATCTTTGTACTGTTAGAGGTCGATGCACTCTCATGGATTATTTATATAAGTTTCCCTTTTCATTACTTGTCTTTTCTTTTAATATGCACTTTTGCATTGAGTGTGCTGCATGTGTGTGTGTACAGGTACTCAGGAAAAGGCCTCCCCGAGTTGTTTAGCCTTCGGGGCTTGTCGCCAGCCCCTGGCCTATGGAGGCGGGCTTGGGGTAGTTGTGGCTCGAGCTCAGGTAGGGTCAGGTCGTGAAAAAGTGGTATCAAAGGTGGTTCATTCCTTGGGATGTTGTGCAGACATCCCTAAAATTGGAATTGGTTGGGGTTAAGGGAAATAGTGTTAACGTGTCTTGAGAGTGGCTCTCAGGCCAGGGAGTCCAGTGATGGTGCGGCGGCCGATGTATCCATTCACCAGGACCCTGATAACCCACTTGTCGACTCGACATGCTCAAACACTTGTTGCAGGGAAAATTTATTTGTGCATCACATAGGATTGAGTCTTTGACTTTCCTTCTTGAGTCAGCTCCCCATCGTTGTTGTTATTGGTATATACATATATGCTCATCTGACCGCAGCACTCCTTGATAATATTTAGGATGTTTCCGCGAAGACAGCCAGCCAGGATACGAGCTTTGGTTTATGAAGATGACCCTGTGTGATACGAGGCCTCATCCCAGGACCCATCATGTGAGCCCCTTTCTCCGGGTGTGTCGGTAGCAGCACCGCCACCTATTGAGCAGCAGATAGCTTCAGCAGAGTAGGATGAGCTTGAGCACAGGTTGAGCGCACTCCATGAGTTCTAGTGGCAGAGACCGCTGAGGTTCAGTGGTGAGCCAGACCCTTAGGCAGCAAAGGCTTGGCTCGAGACAGTGGTTCACCTTTTTTAGCTTGTGCAGACACCGACAGATCAGAGAGTGGCTTTGGCAGGAAAACTTTTTTGTGGAGAAGCTCGGTGTTGGTGGAGTCTGGTGACTCAGTTTCTTGACTAGTCATCGCTTTCGTGGGGTGAATTCCAGTTGTTGTTTCATGAGGAGTTTTTCCCCTCCTACTTACGCTCCATTCGGATTCAGGAGCTCATTCAGTTTCAGTAGGGAGGGATGACGGTGGCCGAGTACGCGGCTAGTTTCGCAGACCGTGCACGCTTTTACCCGAACTTGGTCCATGATGAAAACATCCGAGCGTGAAAGTTTGAGTGAGGTCTACACCGAGAGATTCATGTTGTCATAGTACCCTTGGGAATTTCCACATATGCTGGGGTGCTAGAGCAGGAACTGGTGATAGAGAGCTTCCTGTCACGTTCTAGAGTTGGTGGTGGCCGCTGGCACATTGGAGCCGAGACATCTGCCGCAGCTAGCGGGCGTCGGCAAGTAGGACCTCGAGGTAGGTGGCTTTCCGATAACCAGACTTAGGGGCGTGGTCGTACACCACAGTGGCGCCGGAGGGCACCAGTGCAGCCCAGAGAGAGTCGGTGCTATGCTTGCGATGGACGAGGTCACCTGGCATGGGACTGCCCGACCAGGCATGCAAAGAGCTTCGGGTAGGCAGCAGGTGCACCACCACGATAGAGGCAGCGTCGTGATTGGTGTAGCGTCTGGAGAGGTGGTGCTAGCAGAGGAGCGGGAGGATCTGGTAGTGGGGTATGACTTTACGAGGTCTTCCCATCACCACTAGAAACTTCAAGTCAGGCTCCGGGAGCTGACAGTTGGGACCGCGGATAGCCGTGAGCTTTGGATGTCTACAATCCTGCATAGAATGAGGTGATAAGAGGTACGCTCAATGGCTCTTCTACTTTTTGCAGTAGAATTGTTAGACTATGTGTGTGGAATGCTTTTCTCCCTGATCCTTGTTTGAGGTGTTACCAGGGTGACGCGGGGCGTCGGTGTAACCCTGTGTTGGAAAGGTAAAAGGCGTAAGACCTTTTTCTTTAGTCGATGGTGTTGACTCCTTCGCTCTCCGAGCGTGTAATAGAGTATCGGTTGCGAGACATCAACTATGTAACCTTGCATGACCAGATATCCTTGGGTGTTTCACCATATGGATATTCTGAAGGAGGGAATCACCGGGTCTTGTTCCAGGTGCGGGTGGTGATTCCAGTCACGGCATGCAATGTAGAGGTTCGATCATGGAGGTGGGTTACCCTCGAAATCTTTCGGGCCATTTGAGACCATGCAAAGGGATGGAGAGGTTGTCTACCGCCTTGCCCTAACCCCAAAGTTTGGAGTTGGTGCACGACGTCTCCCACGTGACTTGCCCGAGAAGATGTGTGCATGGCTCTATGCACGTCATCGGAAAGGGAATAACTCATGTGAACAGATCAAATCTTTTGGTCTATGTGCGGTGTTGCCGAACTGTGCAAGAGTTCTTCTGGGTACGGGAGAGCCAAGTGTGGGCTTATTACCCGGATTTTTCCCCTAGTTTTGTTTTTCGGGGATGAAGATATTGAAGGAGGGAATGATGTAAGAACTCAGTTTTTGCTAGGAAAGACTTTGGAATATTTTTGATATTATTCCAGAGAAGCGCCTTCAGACGGCGTGCGATTCTGAGCCCCGGTGCGGCCGGAATTAAGTTTCCAGTGCGTTCACACTTGAAACACTAATTAAATGAGATAACTCCTAAACAAAGCTTCAGATAAGATATCTGAGTGCACGGATGGGTCTGGAATGAGCTTTTTACCCTAGGAATGACATAAAACATGTCAGCGCAGGATGTTTGGACCCCTCGCTCGATTCTGGAACGTTAAACGGATTAATTAATTAATTAATTAATTTATGCGCTTAATGGTTAAACTTAGGTATCTATTAAACGGTGGCTCAGATTGGAAAAATGAGGGCACCATTGAGTTCGGAGTATGTCGTTTAACCTAGGAGGAGTGTAACTTTCGCGGGCGTGGGCCTGCTCTGAAAAATGCTGCCAGGGGGATTTTCGTAATTTAGCGGCCTTGGTTGTTAAATTTTACAAATTTTGAACGGGGCCTCGGATTAAAATTTCAAGGCTGCCGTTGCGCTCGGAGCTTTGTGTTTACCCCAAGGGCACTCTCGTTTTTTTTACGTCGGGAGCATAGTCGGGGGCGTGCCGGGCGGGGGGGGGGGGGGGGGTTAAGTGATTTCTACTTAAACACACCCCCCTCTCCTTCTTCCTCTTCTTCGCCTGGACAGCGGCAGGCAACAACCCCTCCCTCTCCTCCTCCACTATGGCGAGACAGCTCCGGTGAGGCACGGCCACTCCGGCGGACTGATGGCGAAGCGTCGGGCTATGCCCACAAGGTAGGAAGATTTGAGTTTTACAACATTTCCCCGCATTAATTTCCATTTATGCTCAATCGCGCCATTGGATCGTTAAACGAAGCCCATAATTGCATAGATCCTATCCTGAGATTTCCGGAATGCTATCCGGATCAAATTTTCCACCACCGGATAATTTCCGGTGGTCCTCTGAAGTTTTTCGGCCACAAGACCGGTTTTCGGCGAGGGTTTGATGGCGGCGGCAGTGAGCCCTTGGCGCGACGGCGACACCGCAGCGGACCCCGACGGACGGCGGCGCGACAGCGGGCGCGGTGGAAGGACGGTCGACCATCCGACCGACCGGGCGACACCTCGCCGGTGTGGGGCGTCATAGGCGGATGGGCCAAGGGCGCCGACCAAGGGTACCAGCGAGGGGGAACCTGGGGCCGCATGCGCGCGGCCCCGCTGGGAGACCAGGACCCGCCATTGGCTGGTCTCCGCGTGGACGCGACCGGCCAGATGGCCGGTCGGTGGAGGAGGCCGCGCAGACGCGCGGGCCTCACGGGAGGCGGCGGGCCACGGTGCGGGGGGCCGCAAGTCTGGCTGGACCAAGCCCAGTGGCTGGGCCACGATTCACCGGGCCGGCCCGAGCGGGGCGGACCGGCCGGACCAGGCCGATCCGGCCCACGGGTAATCCCGTTAAAATTTTGGACGCCCGTATTTTGAGCTACGGGTGTCCGTTTTGCGCGCCGTCTGTGGCCGCGTGGACCTGACGTTGTGGAAGACTTTTTGAGGTGGTTTTGGGAGTTTTATCTTCCGAGATGAGGGGCTCGGGGGGCATAGCACGTGCGTAAAGCAGTTTAGCGGGCTTCCCGAGAATTCTTGTTTTGGGTGGCGCGGTCACATTTGGAGTCCGTTTTGAGCATCGTCAGCAGCATTGGGACCCTCATACCGAGGCGGAGTTTTCCAGTGTGGTTTCAGGCATTGATACCAGATTTGATGTGTGGGCCCCACGGCCCATATTTTGTGCTGCGAGCAACATTTAGCGACTTTCTCATCGAACGTCCGTTCGGGGCATGCGAGCAGTCAATTATGGATGTTTTTCCGAGGGGATTGTAATGGTGAAATCCGCCCGCTGTAATTCGGCACGATGGTGCGGGCCCCACGAGGGCCATTTGGGCATTGATAGTGATTTTCCATCTCTATCACCGGACGACCATTTTGGACAAGTGATTAGTCGAACTTGTGTACTTTTTTGAGAGAATCGCAACGACGCGATCCATTCTTTGTGTTTTGAGACCGGGATGCGGGTCCCATGAAGCACCGCTCGTGTGCGGTGCACCGGAATTCATGTTTTTCTCCGGATATCCATTCCACTCAAGTGAGCAGTCCTTTTGACGTGTTTTCCCAAGGGGATTGCAATGGTGAGATGCACCCAACTGTTTTCAGGGCCTAGGCTCGGGACTACGGGACGCCATTCGGGCGTAAGGCGGTGTTGGTGACTTTTCCGTCGGATATCTGTTTGGGACGAGTAAGTAGTCGATCTCGAGTGTTTTTCCGTGAGGATTACAATGGTGTAATTTGTTCAAGCATGCAGAGCCTCATACGTGATCTTATTAAATGTGGAAATATAAAGGTGCCCTAGTGGCGGTTCTTCTACCGTGTTTGTAGCTGACCCTTGGCGTATGAACACGTGGACTCCCGTGTGAGTGAATTATTGCTTGAAGGGATGTAGTCGGTCATTCTTGGGCCGATGAGGAGGAAAGTTGGAGTTGTTACGTTATGCCTTCGTGTTGACGTTGGGTGCTGTGTGCATGTTATCCTTTAGGCTGGATACGTGACATACTCTGGGAGTATGCGAGAACGCTGTGTAGGACCCCAGGACACCCTGAGAGGGGAGGGGTGAATCAGGGTGGAAACTTTTTCTTCTTAAAGTTTTGGATCTTGTTCCCACATTGGTAGGAACTACTTAAACCTGTATGATGGATATGATCAGCAATGAAACATTCACATGCAAAGAGATAACACAACAATTTTACTTGGTTCACCACTAAGGGCTAAGTCCAAGGAGCATACGTCGACAAGTTTCCGATCGTACCAAATTTCACTAATCTTCACTAGTTGTGGATTACAATGGTTCGGGCAAAGTCACTCTGTCCCAGGCTCACCGCCTTTACAAAGGTTATGGGATAGATCATTGCTTCCCTCAGGTCACTCCCGTAGACTCCCCCTGGATCACTGCCCTTAGTGAAGTCACACTCAGTTTATAGACGTGAAGGTCTCTTCAATAGATTTTCATTAAAGTCTTTGTCTCCTGTTCAACATGAGACGATGCTTGCCTCAAAGTATTGAGTTGATGCTCTTTTTATCTTCAATATTCTTCTTTAGTGAAATAACTGAATGCACTGTATCTTCTTATTCTCTTCCTTTGATTCAAAATATTGACACCTGAGTGTTTTGAAATAATCCCCTCTTTCTGTGCAGATCTGATTTTAGTTTCACGAACCGTTCTTCTTATCTTCGAAAAGCACAATGAGGGTGTTAAAAACCAGTCATGTGTGAGAGGAAACACTTATATTCATTAAACCAGATTGTTCATTATTCTTCCGTATTTTCGAATGAGTACATCATCTGTTTCACTGAAGGTATAGAGCAATATTTCAGATTTCGTTCAGGTCTAAAAGGATGGGCCTACTCCAACAGTACCTGGTGCTTTTCTCTAAGCCCAGCACGCAAGTCCCAATACGGCACGCAAGTCCTCGGCGCGCAAGTCCAAACGGGCGCGCAAGTGTCACCAAAACACCTGCGCGACGCTTCCTTCCCCAACTGCAAACTTGCGCGACCCACTTCCTTTCTCTCCCAAACCGCCTTGGGCGCACAGCCAACAACCGGTGTGCAACCTCTAGTTGCGCAACCCAACTACCACTTGCACGGCTCAATCACCTGCGTGACGAGAGCTCGGACAATCTCTAAGTCTTCAACTCTGTTAGAAATGAGGAGGGGTCAACCTGTATTTATAGGCAAACTGGACCCCCTGCACGTCAGCACGCAAGTCACTCCTTGGCGCGCAAGTCTCGGTGCGCAACTCATCTCCCCTAGCCTCTGTCGCGCAACTCACTTGCGCAACCCAACCAATACTTGCAAGAACTTCTTTCCCTAGCCATATTTTGAAGTTCTGTTCTTGGATTGCAATAGGCACTCAAGTACCAATCCTCCTAGGTGCCAGCGTGAAAGTTATTTCATGGCGCACGAGTCCACTTGCGCGACCTTACCAACACTTGTTCGACCCTTATCCCTTTGCCATATTTTTATGTTCTGATCCTCAAAAAAATATGGCACTCAAGTTTCCTATCCTCCAAGACCTCAGCGTGAAAGTCCCTTTGCCAAAAAACTTTTCTTTATTTGTCGATTTTCAGGCCCAAAAATTTGGCAAACACTGGGAAACAGTGCCACCTTGTATCTGCTCTTTTTGTCCGCCTCCAGATAATACATTCTTTTGTCGATGTTCCTTGAATAAAACATGGATCATTATCCACAGTCCTTGAACTCAACATGCCACCATGGAATCTCCTTTGCCAACAAATTTGCATGTCATTTGTTTTCTTTGTCAACAAGCCCGATCACCTCAACAACACTTCTTCTTGAAGATTTTTATCCTTCAGTAACTCTTCTTCTTTTATCACAAAATCCACTATTGTGATATGTATTCTTTGAAGTCATAGCTTTAGCATCATAATCTTCTATGACAATGTGATGTGCATGGCCATCTCATAATTTCAATCTCCGCATGGCCATCTTTGAATTCCAATCATTTTCGCATTGTCTTCTTCATCAACTGTCATGATCTACTTCATTCAAACCATATGATTCAATTCGTCAAGAAGTCTCTTGCATGGTTCTTATGAAATCATGAGTAATTGAAGGGTCTTCATCAAGAACCCATGGTTCTTATGCAATAAGTATGAATTGCATGGTCTTTATCCAAAACCCCATTCTTCTTTAATCAACCTCAGATGGATTACTCCTCATATTCGTCATTGTTGTAAACAATATATCACCTTTGACACATGTTCTTTGAACTTATGATCAGTACAAAAATTGTCTGAATTATCATTCCTCCACTTCATCGGAGTACTTCTTGATCTCCTTCATTTTGATCTTCCATTCCACCATTTCATTGGAGTACTTCTTTATCTCCTTCATTTTGATCTTCCATTCAACCATTTCATTGGAGTACTTATTGATCTCCTTCATTTTGATCTTCATTGACAATTATTGACAACAAATACAACCTTATACACAAAGTGGTTCCAACAATCTCCCCCTTTGTATTTTGTTGTCAATACCTTAAACATCTTCTGAAATGAATTCGTCAATGTCAAAATGAGAATCTTCTCTTCAATCAACTTTTCTTTTCAAACGTTCATTTCACTTTCTCTACCCCTTATTGACAAGAAATACAAAGAACATGGTAGGGAGGGTATCAATCCATACTTAAGAAATGTTTCATTAATCATTTCACTCTAAGTCTATGTGAGAAATGCCCAATGTAGAAAACAAGAGGATTTGATTAAGTCAACAAAGTTGTCCATTATTCACAGATCATGATACCAACATGAGATGAGAACTCATATATTTAGTCTTCAAGGGTTTACCACTTTTATTTAAGGTAGAAGAAAATCAAATGTGATAGGGAATAATCAACCTAAAACTCCTGAACTCACATCAGCAAACAAATTAAAAACATTCAAGTGCTATCGGCAGGATAAGTGACCTTGGGGCACATCCATTCTTCTTATGCCACTGATCAATTTAGTTACTCCCCCTTTGTAGAATGATCATTGATCTGAGTAACCAAGGGATAGAGATTGAGAAATGGAATACCTTCTCCATTGACATGTTCTTCAAGAAATTCACAGACTAACTGCAATTGAGTCTAGTTGGAGTTGATTTTGATTAAACCAGTGATTTTAGGAACTTCTTCATTTTTCTCCCCCTCAAGGGAAACACCCCTAATAATCTTCATCAAGAGTGATCCTTAATCATCTTAGTCTTTGAATATCAATCGAATAATCTACTAAGGAAGGAAACTTCTTTAGCTTGGCTATCAAGAGTTGACAACATTAACTACTTCTCAGGTTCTCCCCCTGAGAGTATGCTTCACCTTCAATTCCCTACATTATTAGAACAAATACAATACACAAATTAGTAAGGGAATAAGGTGGTTCCTCCTTGATTTATCAACATGAGCTTCATGGTTGAGGTTCTTTTCTCAACAAAGTTCCTCTGTTCACTCCAGTCTTCATGCCTGCACATTTGAACATATTTTCTGACATCTGTTGATGTGGCATGGATTTCTTCACATTATCTTCTACTTTGTGTGAGTAATTGTTCTGCTTAACAGCCATCATGAATGATACATTCTTAATCCTCTTAAGGACTGCTTCTTTCTCTGGTATTAATGTAACACCCCAAGATTTCATAGTGTGTTATTTCTTTAAAATAATACAATAACTTTCACTACACGCAACACCGAGTTCAAGCACACCATGACTTACCAAACAAGCCGTTCAAAAGAGGTTATGAATAGTATTAACTAAATTTTAAACTTTATATAATCCTTATAATTTTAGAATCCATATTATGAGTTTTTAGACATAATGTAAGAACAAATTCATTTTCAGTATTGCATTTTTACCAACTTTTAATAGTGAACCCATTTTAAATACAATATTCTAAACTTTTTGAGTAAAGGGGGACATCAAAAAAATTTAAAATGAAACATCCCAAGCTTCCACGGTACGCTTTCCTTTGAATAATACAGTAGTGTGTGTTGTACGCAACTTCGAGTTCTAACACACACCACAACCAATCAAACTAGCCGTTATGAATAGTAATACCTTCTTTTTGAAATTATATATATTTTATATTTCAAAATGGAATTAATTTTTGGATACGGAATATCGAAATTATCCTAAGTTGAAATTTTGGTACATTTCGGATAACTTTCATATTTTGATGAATAGTGAAAATTACTAAATTTTAATTAAAAACAACTTTTTTAATCAAAACAATTAATAGTGATAAATTATGAATTTGAGTGGTTTTAAAGTATATTTAGAATATATTTTTACCATTTAATATAATTTTGGTCATTGGACATAATTTTACAATTAAACCGAACATAAACAAGTGTCAATCTTTTGATAGTTATTATCTCTTAAAAACACGCTTTTTGTTTTGACAGCGGGAATTAATTTTAAATTAATTTCTGCCACTTCTGTGTTTTGAATTTAGAAAAATGGATTCAATATTTGGAATCAGGATTTTCAAATTGTGTAAATAGTTAACTTTTATTTTTAGACATTTTGAATAATTACTGCGGTAAATATTTTATTTACCATGGTTAAGGGTAAATCCGGTAAATAAGGGTTAAAAATTAATATTATAATAATAATAAATTACCCTAAAACGTGTCCTAGCCTTATTGGTTGATACATGTTCGACTATAGGCATCTTTGGGTCGATTTGGGGACCCCATGGTGCCACTTGTAGGTGATAGGGACACTTTATTTTAATTAAGTTAAAATGAATACAAAAATGACACAAGCATATATCTTTTAGAAAAACAATTTTTACATAGGGTTATATATGTTTGATTTTAGATTATAAATATTAATTAGAAATATAAAAATATTTCCTACATAATTATATTTTATTTATAATTTTTAGACATAAAATAAGTTAATTTATTTATGACACAATGATGATGCAGTAATTAATATAATAGTGAAAAATCAAAATAATGGATATTATAAATACCCAAATAAATATAATATGAAACTTTTAATGAATTAAAATAATTTTATAGGATAATATGATATATTAGGATTTATTTAATTGACATTGTTCGAAGTAATCAATCTGTTATGAGTTTCACAAAAATCAACTATTGAATAGTGTCAAAATTGACATAAAAGAGTTCTTAAAACAAATATTATATTATTAATTGATATTAAATTCCTAAAAATATAAGGTTCGGCCAAGAGACTTATATCATGATAGTTTCATCATTAATGGACCACTTGGGGGTCTCTTGGATGTATATGGTAAGTTTATTCACCATATAATATAAAAATACAAAGAGACATTGTAAAAGTGAAACTAATTAACTTAGAGTTAATACTTAAAGATAAGGTTAATATAAGTACCCAAACCTGTCTAAATTCTATTGGTTGAGTTGTTTTCGACCCATCCCCACCTTAACATTTAAATAATCAACTTTGGAGCCATTATAAACCGAATATGAATTTATTATAAACTAATATTTCTAGCTTTTCCAAAGGTGCCCCTCACCCCTCTTATAAAAGGGCACTCCTCTTTCTCATTTCTTCACACCTTCAAAACCTTTTTGTTCGGAAAAACTCTGCCCAAATACTCTCCCAACATCCCTCACTAAAACCTAGAGGCCTTAGTTTGATCAGAAAGCCAACCTAAGGAGCCCTTTTGATCAAATCAATAGGAAGAACCCGAAGAAGAGGTAATGTTTTCACCACCCCTTTTCAAGTTCCTTTCTTCTTCCACTTATTATTTCTTTGTTCTTACCATTCTAAAATAATAACTCCAGTATCTAAAATATACTGTGATGTTATTATAAATATGTTACAACCATATTCAGTATTCTATCCACCCTTTGAATAACATGTCACCATACGTGCGTACGTATGACTTACCGTCTCCACGTCGTGGTGTAATTGTTATTCAATATATTATTATTTGGATGGGTATAATAATGATGTGTAACTCATGTAAATAATAAATATAACATGTTAATGATTCTGTATATATGATATACCATCCTTTTATATATTATTTTAATATCAAAATAATGATATTGTCGCTCGTGCGTACGTACGGACTACCGTCTCCACGAACGCGATGAGATTCATTCTCCATCGTATCCATTAAAGTATAATTATCATTTGATGATTAAAAAATGATGTTTAAGGACTTGATATCATTCTGGATATGAATAATATACAACCTATCCATTACAAACAAGGCTTATGTAATAAAACATATAAAAGAAAACGAGTAAGTTAACACCCGAAACGACGATAATTCTAAGATATTATTAACAAATCAATGTTAAAAGATCATATATGATATCATATTAATATATATGATTCTTGTATAATTTAATAAAAAATATTTCACCATTATACAGGAGGTTAACCTACCCCATCCAAGGAAAATTACAAGGTAAGGGGTTTTCATCTCACTCCTTATTTCCGTGAGATTCATGCCATATTGCCACCATTACCTTTTGTGTGGTGTATGTACTGCCCATAATTATATTCTTTGTGTAATACACTCTAATTTATGTGTATTTACATATTCATTGTATGATACCTCTTTCATGGTTTGTATGTTTCATAAGTTACCAAATTGGTAAGGGTTATTTCACAATCTCTTCATTATCCGAGGTTGTTTATACGTAATATCTACTGGGATCTCTTTATCATCCACATCCATGTTTCTTAAAAATGTATTTCAAAACATTTTTGAATATTTACAAGAATATGGGTTAAAGTCATTTATACCCTTGTTTGACTTTTTATAAGAGGTTTATAAAGGAATCTTTCCATTGTTTTCCAAACAAGGTTCTTTTTAACCTTTTCGATAAAATTAAGGTAAGAATGTTTTTTTAAACTTATACGGCGGGTGCGGCTATTTTCCGCCGTTATAAAATAGTCTAAGCTTCCCTTACAAGCTTATAAGAATATTTTAAAAATCAATGTATTATTTTATAATTATGTCACTTTTAAAATGATTTCAAAAAAAGAGATATTTCTCTAAAATAGTTTTGATTTCATCTATGTCAACATCCTTTGATGGATTTTAAGCTTATTTGAAGTTGATTTATTATGATACAAAACATTCCTATTTTATTGAAGGTTTTGTGATATTTTTGACTATGGATAAGTTATTCTTATGTCACTCATGGTTTTTGTTTAAAGTATTGACATTTTATAAGTTATTTTTAATCCAAATGTTTATGTTATATTTCAATCTTTCATTCAGATGAATGTGTTAGACAAGTATGTTCTGGGTTGGGGACCTATAAAAGTAAGCCCTCCGGTTTGGTCTCCGGTTATTAGAGGAACTCCGGTTTGGTCTCCGGTTATTAGAGGAACTCCGGGTTGGTGTCCGGTTATTAGAGGCACTCCGGGTTGGTGTCCGGTTATTAGAGGCACTCCGGGTTGGGTTCCAGTTACAGTTAGCCCCAAGGTCTTGGGACGAGGCCTTGACAAAGAAATTAAAGTTCAGAATTATGCATTCCGACATTATGAATGTGGTTATTGATATTGCATGTGATTATTCGATTAGTATAATATCCATGTGAATAAGTAAATGGCATTATTTCATTTTACTTTTGCCATACTATGTTGAAGTTCAAGTTTAAAAGGCTTTTGTTTTAGTAATGCATTGCCTTAAATGTTTATGCTTATTTTTGAATGTTCCGCTATATTGTTATCCTTACTGGGCATTTGAGCTCACCCCTTTTCTATGTTTTATTTTTCCCAGGATGTGAATAAGTAAGTTATGAATGACCTGCAGGGATATTATGAGGGGATAATAGTGTGGAATATGGAGACATTATGTTGTCGTAGTAGTTTTTCACTTTATGATGTAATGTAAAACTTATGAATATATATAGTGTTTCCAAGGCTACTAAACCAATCGGTCTTTCGAGATTTGATCTTTATTGTGATCATGCCAATGTTATGTAATAATGCACCGACTCTGGGTAACTAGGGTCGAGGCGTTACAGTTGGTATCAGAGGAAGTTTAGTACAAACCTTGGAAGATAGATTTAGATAAACTCTGATTAGAGCACGTAGACCTAAGATGAACTTTGAGGATTAGTATAGAAGAACTTCCTAGAATTTTGGTATTGTAGAAATTTTGTGAGTTTTCCGAGCAATACATCCCTGTCTGGATACGAGCAGGTAGAGGCGGCTCTGGCACAGATGTACCTAGGGGTAAAACCCGAAAACACCGCTTTGAGCTAGACTCGAATGGGAACTGGTGCACGACAACGGGCCTTGCTGCACTCTTGGTTACGACACTCCCGGGGGATATGCTTAGGATAACTCTCATTTTATTTACAAATCATTATGAAGGGTTTATGAGTATATACTTCCTCAAAGAAAACATTTTTATGATTATGGATTATATCCATAAATAGTTCAATTTATGTTAAGTGTTTTATAAGTATGAGATTATGTATTTTGATTCATAAACTGATCTAGTGTATGCCATTGTTTAGAAATGGAGCCCAGTAGAAGGAATGAGAACTCCAGAAATGCACATGATCCAAAGAGAAGGAAGGATCATATCTTTCATGGTCTTAAGCTAGAATTTATAAGAGAAATAGTCTCCCATGTATTATCATCATATGAAGAAATAATATCATGTGTTGATAAGATAAGTAAAGAGTTTACTGAGTCCTATGGCTTTGAAGGGAAGCAAGAGAAGAAAAGGATGGAAGAGAGAAAGATGGATAAAGGGAAGAGGGAAAAGAAGAATTTTCCCATATGTGGTAACTGTGGAAAGAAACACCCTGGAACTTGCCTGAAAGGAATGGGAGTTTGTTATAAGTGTGGAGGAAAAGGGCACAAAGTACGTGACTGCAAGGGTAAGAAAATGGTTTTAACTGTACAATGCTTCATTTGCAAGGAGTTTGGACACTACGCGAACCTATGTCCCAGTCATCAGACTATGCCGCAAATGATGTTATTGGATAATAATCAAGTTATGATACTACCACAGATGAAGAGGAATGATTAGAGTTCTTATGTTGATTATGTCAATTGAGTGTTGAATCAACAATGTACTTGTTATAATAATTATGGAGTATATAAGGATTGTACTGCAGTACTATTTCATTAAGGACTTGAGATTGTGTGGAACAAAGAAAAGTGACTCAATAGCAGGATAAATTTTTGGAAAATATATGGTTGAGAGATTGATAAATCATAATATAGTTCTGATACTGAGGTAGTGATTTTGGAATAATATGTGATTGTTTTGGATAAATTATATTGGATATTATTGACTACCTTGGAACTGATTAATGATTTTTATATTCCATCATTGTTGGGGTTTAAAACATTTTTGGATTAATGAAGTATATCCAGCATTCTATATGGAATAAGGGAGCATGAATGTAATCAATAAGGAATATGGTAATACATGATGAAGGTATTCATATTCTATTACGGGGTAAAAATGATCTATATTATGTTTACCTTCTTTATAAATGTTGGACTGTGAGTTTGGACAGAAGTATTTTGGATAGTTTTAGTTTAGATTATTTTGGATTGCCATAAAAGGACAACCCGGAGGTCGGGCGGCAACCCGTCGCATCCGGCAAGGCTGCGAGACTTGAACCCGCAACCGAAGGGAGACAAGGGTGTATCACCTACCACTGGCCCACGAGATGTCCTGGATTAAATAATGTAGTTTTTATTAAAAGATCATGTAGATGAATTATAAATTCGTTTATTTTGGAACCCTATACGAATAGTGTAAATAGAATTTTTTTTACATTCTATTATCTTTTATAGTGAAAGATGAGTTTGTGGTAGAAATTTATTAATGGACAAAACTCTAATTATAAAGTAAGTATATCTCCTTATGATCTTAGCCAATCTCATAAATAAATTCCTCAACATTAAGAAAAGGAACTTAGAACAAAAATGTTGTCCTAGAAGGTACCTTAAATCATCACTAATTTATGGCTTTGGGATTGTTGGCCTTTTCATAGCCATGTTCTCTACCACTCTCCATCAGATAATTGATGGTTATATTTCTCTTCCATATCCATATTTTCCTACATGAAACCCTAGTATGTGTTATTTTCAGTAATCTTCATACTTTCCACTCTTTATTTTAAATAGAGGCCTCATTAATTCATTTTTCGATGTGGGATTTCAACTAAGATATTTTGAAACGTCAAAAATGTGTTATCCTAATACACTATGTTTTGTTGAACTGATGGTATTTCAAATCATCATAGATTGATGAGTTTAAGGACCTCAATTTTATACTTGTTTGTGATTGATGACCTCAATCACTACCTATAAATATTTACGTTTTTCCTCCAATTATATGTCTCTAATTGCCACCAATGTTCTCCTAATCGAGATCATAATTTGGTGGTGACCCTTTCATTTCTCTTTTCCTCGTATTAAGACTAAATTTTAGTAACCCAATTTCCAATGTGGGTTTTCCCACAAAGATATTTTTTATTTTCAACCTTTTATTTTTGAAGAACAATTTCAAATTGCGAGGACACAATTTATTGAAGGAGGGGAGAATGTAACACCCCAAGATTTCATAGTGTGTTATTTCTTTAAAATAATACAATAACTTTCACTACACGCAACACCGAGTTCAAGCACACCATGACTTACCAAACAAGCCGTTCAAAAGAGGTTATGAATAGTATTAACTAAATTTTAAACTTTATATAATCCTTATAATTTTAGAATCCATATTATGAGTTTTTAGACATAATGTAAGAACAAATTCATTTTCAGTATTGCACTTTTACCAACTTTTAATAGTGAACCCATTATAAATACAATATTCTAAAATTCTTGAGTAAAGGGGGACATCAAAAAAATTTAAAATGAAACATCCCAAGCTTCCACGGTACGCTTTCCTTTGAATAATACAGTAGTGTGTGTTGTACGCAACTTCGAGTTCTAACACACACCACAACCAATCAAACTAGCCGTTATGAATAGTAATACCTTCTTTTTGAAATTATATATATTTTATATTTCAAAATGGAATTCATTTTTGGATTCTGAATATCGAAATTAGCCTAAGTTGAAATTTTGGTACATTTCGGATAAATTTCATATTTTGATGAATAGTGAAAATTACTAAATTTTAATTAAAAACAACTTTTTTAATCAAAACAATTAATAGTGATAAATTATGAATTTGAGTGGTTTTAAAGTATATTTAGAATATATTTTTACCATTTAATATAATTTTGGTCATTGGAAATAATTTTACAATTAAACCGAACATAAACAAGTGTCAATCTTTTGATAGTTATTATCTCTTAAAAACACGCTTTTGTTTTGAGAGCGGGAATTAATTTTAAATTAATTTCTGCCACTTCTGTGTTTTGAATTTAGAAAAATGGATTCCATATTTGGAATCAGGATTTTCAAATTGTGTAAATAGGTAACTTTTATTTTTAGACATTTTGAATAATTACTGCGGTAAATATTTTATTTACCATGGTTAAGGGTAAATCCGGTAAATAAGGGTTAAAAATTAATATTATAATAATACTAAATTACCATAAAACGTGTCCTATCCTTATTGGTTGATACATGTTCGACCATAGGCATCTTTGGGTCGATTTGGGGACCCCATGGTGCCACTTGTAGGTGATAGGGACACTTTATTTTAATTAAGTTAAAATGAATACAAAAATGACACAAGCATATATCTTTTAGAAAAAAAATTTTTACATAGGGTTATATATGTTGGATTTTAGATTATAAATATTAATTAGAAAGATAAAAATATTTCCTACATAAGGATATTTTATTTATAATTTTTAGACATTAAATAAGTTAATTTATTTATGACACAATGATGATACAATAATTAATATAATAGTGAAAAATCAAAATAATTGATATTATAAATACCCAAATAAATATAATATGAAACTTTTAATGAATTAAAATAATTTTCTAGGATAATATGATATATTAGGATTTATTTAATTGACATTGTTCGAAGTAATAAATCTGTTATGAGTTTCAAAAAAATCAACTATTGAATAGTGTCAAAATTGACATAAAAGAGTTCTTAAAACAAATATTATATTATTAATTGATATTAAATTCCTAAAAATATAAGGTTCGGCCAAAAGACTTATATCATGATAGGTTCATCATTAATGGACCACTTGGGGGTCTCTTGGATGTATATGGTATGTTTATTCACCATATAATATAAAAATACAAAGAGACATTGTAAAAGTGAAACTAATTAACTTAGAGTTAATACTTAAAGATAAGGTTAATATAAGTACCCAAACCTGTCTAAATTCTATTGGTTGAGTTGTTTTCGACCCATCACCACCTTAACATTTAAATAATAAACTTTGGAGCCATTATAAACCGAATATGAATTTATTATAAACTAATATTTCTATCTTTTCCAAAGGTGCCCCTCACCCCTCTTATAAAAGGGCACTCCTCCTTCTCATTTCTTTACACCTTCAAAACCTTTTGGTTCGGAAAAACTCTGCCCAAATACTCTCCCAACATCCCTCAATACAACCTAGAGGCCTTAGTTTGATCAGAAATCCAACTTAATGAGCCCTTTTGATCAAATCAAAAGGAAGAACCCGAAGAAGAGGTAATGTTTTCACCACCCCTTTTCAAGTTCCTTTCTTCTTCCACTTCTTCTTTCTTTGTTCTTACCATTCTAAAATAATAACTCCAGTATCTCACATATACTGTGATGTTATTATAAATATGGTACAACCATATTCAGTATTCTATCTACCCTTTGAATAACATGTCACCATACGTGCGTACGTACGGCTTACCGTCTCCACGTAGTGGTGTAATTGTTATTCAATATATTATTATTTGGATGGGTATAATAATGATGTGTAACTCATGTAAATAATAAATATAACATGTTAATGATTCTGTATATATGATATACCATCCTTTTATATATTATTTTAATATCAAAATAATGATATTGTCGCTCGTGCGTACGTACGGACTACCGTCTCCACGAACGCGATGAGATTCATTCTCCATCGTATCCATTAAAGTATAATTATCATTTGATGATTTAAAAATGATGTTTAAGGACTTGATATCATTATGGATATGAATAATATACAACCTATCCATTACAAACAAGGCTTATGTAACAAAACATATAAAAGAAAACGAGTAAGTTAACACCCGAAACGACGATAATTCTAAGATATTATTAACAAATCAATGTTAAAAGATCATATATGATATCATATTAATATATATGATTCTTGTATAATTTAATAACAAATATTTCGCCATTATACAGGAGGTTAACCTACCCCATCCAAGGAAAAGTACAAGGTAAGGGGTTTTCATCTCACTCCTTATTTCCGTGAGATTCATGCCATATTGCCACCATTACCTTTTGTGTGGTGTATGTACTGCCCATAATTATATTCTTTGTGTAATACACTCTAATTTATGTGTATTTACATATTCATTGTATGATACCTCTTTCATGGGTTGTATGTTTCATAATTTACCAAATTGGTAAGGGTTATTTCACAATCTCTTCATTATCCGAGGTTGTTTATACGTAATATCTACTGGGATCTCTTTATCATCCAAATCCATGTTTCTTAAAAATGTATTTCAAATTTTTTTTGAATATTTACAAGAATATGGGTTAAAGTCATTTATACCCTTGTATGAATTTTTATAAGAGGTTTATAAAGGAATCTTTCCGTCGTTTTCCAAACTAGGTTCTTTTTAACCTTTTCGACAAAATTAAGGTAAGAATGTTTTTTTTAAACTTATACGGCGGGTGCGGCTATTTTCCACCGTTATAAAATCGTCGAAGCTTCCCTTACAAGCTTATAAGAATATTTTCAAATTCAATGTATTATTTTATAATTATGTCACTTTTAAAATGATTTCAAAAAAAGAGATATTTCTCTAAAATAGTTTTGATTTCATCTATGTCAACATCCTTTGATGGATTTTAAGCTTATTTGAAGTTGATTTATTATGATACAAAACATTCCTATTTTATTGAAGGTTTTGTGATATTTTTGACTATGGATAAGTTATTCTTATGTCACTCATGGTTTTTGTTTAAAGTATTGACATTTTATAAGTTATTTTTAATCCAAATGTTTATGTTATATTTCAATCTTTCATTCAGATGAATGTGTTAGACAAGTATGTTCCGGGTTGGGGACCGGTAAAAGTAAGCCCTCCGGTTTGGTCTCCGGTTATTAGAGGAACTCCGGTTTGGTCTCCGGTTATTAGAGGAACTCCGGGTTGGTGTCCGGTTATTATCGGCACTCCGGGTTGGTGTCCGGTTATTAGAGGCACTCCGGGTTGGGTTCCGGTTACAGTTAGCCCCAAGGTCTTGGGACGAGGCCTTGACAAAGAAATTAAAGTTTAGCATTATGCATTCTGACATTATGAATGTGGTTATTGATATTGCATGTGATTATTCGATTAGTATAATATCCATGTGAATAAGTAAATGGAATTATTTCATTTTACTTTTTCCATACTATGTTGAAGTTCAAGTTTAAAAGGCTTTTGTTTTAGTAATGCATTGCCTTAAATTTTTATGCTTATTTTTGAATGTTCCGCTATATTGTTATCCTTACTGGGCATTTTAGCTCACCCCTTTTCTATGTTTTATTTTTCCCAGGATGTGAAGAAGTAAGTTATGAATGACCTGCAGGGATATTATGAGGAGATAATAGTGTGGACTATGGAGACATTATGTTGTCGTAGTAGTTTTTCACTTTATGATGTAATGTAAAACTTATGAATATATCTAGTGTTTCCAAGGCTACTAAACCAATCGGTCTTTCGAGATTTGATCTTTCTTGTGATCATGCCAATGTTATGTAATAATGCACCGACTCTGGGTAACTAGGGTCGGGGCGTTACAATTAAGGTTAGCCAACCTTTTGCAATGTGACCAGATTTCTTGTATCTCCCACGCAAAACTTCTTTGACATGTGTTTTTCTCTTGGTTTTCAATCTCTCATGCACTGTGTCTTCATCATGTGAAAGTTTTTCTTTTCCTTTGTCACCAACCTTGTCCTTTTCATCTTCAAGTTTCCTCATTATTTTCAAATCTTGGGGCCAGATGACCAATATGTCATTTGGAACTGTTGCAGCTAGTTTGGGTCTTCCACATGGGTTCATCTGTGTTTCATCCCACTTAGTGTTTCTTTTGGATGAATTACCCTTCAATTTCATGGATCTAAAATCCTGGGTCTTCTCAGCTTCCCTACTTGAGATCTTCTTGGGGAAATGTGTGTTTGAACTATTCTTCTGATTTCTTCCCAAGGAATATTCTTCCTTCTTAGCTGGCTTGTGTGGTATTCTATTCCTATCGGCTCTGGATATTTGTTGACATAGGCATGCATCATTCTTGTGACCACTACCACTGCATAGATCACAGATGTTATCAAGTATTCTAAATCTGTTTGCTGTAAACAGATGCTTCTAGACCTGAAGATGTTGCTTCTTCTTCTCTGGATTCCTTCCCTTTGATATAGGCTTTCCCTGTGATTTTCCATGTAAGGGATTATAAAAACAAGCCAGTGCACAGTGCCCAAATCTGTTGCAGCACCAACATTGACCCATAAACCATGCATTCTTTTTATCTTTTGTAAAAGGTAGTTGGGCCTTCTTCTAGATGTGTTTTTCTCTATCTGGGGAACCATCTTCCAATTTTTCCTTCCTATCCACCCTATCCATGGTGGTAGGTTTCTTCTCCTCACCTTTCCTCATCCATACTTGTTTAGAATTTTTCTTCCAACCTGCACTGATTGTGGGAATTTATCTAGAAACATGAGTACAAGATGGTTTGGATGGTACCTTTACTTTCTCAGTTTCTTGTGATAGATCAATGAGTGAGGTCATGATCTTCTTATCACATTTTTGAGGTCTTTCAACAATAAAATCCTCCAGTGAGAATTGAGTACCAGAATCACTCATTTCATTCTTTTGTGAAGTCTCAATATGTGTATTCTCAATCTTGGTCAATTGGGCTTCCAATTTTTGACCCTCAATATTGAGGATGATCTTCTGATCTTCAATCATGATCATCTTCTCTTCACAAGTCTTCTTAAATCTTTCAACCTCATCTTCATGCATCTTAACTTTGTTTTGTAACAAATAGTCAAGTTCCCTAAATTTCATGGAAGTTTCTTCCAAACAAAAACTCTTGACTTCATTTCTCTTCTTCAGCTCATCTTCAAGTGCATGGATCTTTTCTTTTAGAGTCTTATTGAATTCCTCTTTTTCTTCAAAGACTTTCACCTGTTTTGTGAGCTTCATAATTTCTATAACTTTTCTTTACAACCCCTTTTCCATATTGTATTATTCCCTTTCTAATCGAGTGATCTCAACCTGCATAGATTGGAATAGGCTACAAATAATAGCAACACTTTCTTCAGGAATATCATGCAGATATGTTTTGAGTTTTTCCTGAAAGCTTGAATTAGGGATGTCATCCTTTCCTCTGGAATAATTCTGAGCCACCTGGTCGATACTTTCTAGGTCTGATATTTCTTCATTATTGGAATGGCATGAAGAACAAGACACTGAATCTTCTTTGGATATGAGGGACTTCTTTAGATTCTTCTTCTCTTTCTTTTTTCTGTTTTTCATGGTCTTTCTAGATGTAGACTTATGCTCAGAAATGACTGAATCTTCATCAAGACGGCTCTTCATTGTTGACTTTAAGAAAGAAACTCAAATCCTCTTCTGAATAGAATTACTGTAGAATATCCAACATATGTCAACCTCCCTCTGATACCACTTGTAGGACCCCGGGACACCCTGAGAGGGGAGGGGTGAATCAGGGTGACAAATTTTTCTTCTTAAAGTTTTGGATCTTGTTCCCACGTTGGTAGGAACTACTTAAACCTGTATGATGTATATGATAAGCAATGAAACATTCAAATGCAAAGAGATAACACAAACATTTTACTTGGTTCACCACTAAGGGCTACGTCGAAGGAGCATACACCGACAAGTTTTCGGTCGTACCAAATTCCACTAATCTTCACTAGCTGTGGGTTACAATGGTTCGGGCACAATCACTATTTCCCAGGCTCACTGCCTTTAAAAAGGTTTAGGGATAACTCATTTCTTCCCTCGTGTCACTCCTGTAGACTCCCCCTGGCTCACTGCCCTTGGTGAAGTCACACTCAGTTTATAGACGTGAAGGTCTCTTCAATAGATTTTCATTGAAGTCTTCGTCTCCTATTCAGCATGAGACGATTCTTGCATCAGAGTACTGAGTTGATGCTCTTTTCATCTTCAATCTTCTTCTTTAGTGTAATAACTGAATGCACTGTATCTTCTTATTCTCTTCCTTTGATTCAAAATACTGACACCTGAGTGTTTTGAAATAATCCCCTCTTTATGTGCAGATCTGAGTTTAGTTGCACGAACCGTTCTTCTTATCTTTGCAAAGCACAATGAAGGTGTTAAACACCATTAATGTGTGAGAGGAACCACTTCTATTCATAAAACCAGATTGTTCATTGTTCTTCCGTCTTTTTGAACGAGTACATCATCTGTTGCACTGAAGGTGTAGAGAAATCTTTCAGCTTTCGTTCAGGTCTAAAAGGACGGGCCTAATCCAACATTACCTGGCGCTTTTCTCTAAGCCCAACGTGTAAGTCCCAATACGTCGCGCAAGTCCTCAGTGCACAAGTCCAAACGGGCGTGCAAGTGTCACCAAAACACCTACGCGATGCTTCCTTCCCCAACTACAAACTTGCGCGACCCACTTCCTTTCTCTCCCAAATCGCCTTGGGCGCGCAACCAACAACCGGTGCGCAACCTTTACTTGCGCGACCCAAATACCACTTGCGCGGCTCAATCACATGCGCAACGAGAGCTCGAACAATATCTAAGTCTTCAAATCCATTAGAAATGAGTAGGGGTCGACCTGTATTTATAGGCAAACTGGACCCCCTACGCGGCGGCGCGCAAGTCACTCTTTGGCGCGCAAGTCTCGGTGCGTAGCTCATCTCCCCTAGACTCTGTCGCACAACTCACTTGTGCGACCCAACCAATACTTGCGCGACCTTCTTCCCTTAGCCATATTTTGAAGTTTTGTTCTTGTAAAGAAATAGGTGCGCAAGTACCAATCCTCCTAGGTACCAGCGTGCAAGTTCTTTCACGGCGCGCAAGTCCACTTGTGCGACCTAACCAACACTTGCACGACCCTTATCCCTTTTCCATATTTTTATGTTCTGATCCTCAAAAACATATTGTGCACAGGTTTCCTATCCTCCAAGACCTCAGCGCGCAAGTCCCTTTTCCAAAAACACTTTTCTTTATTTGTCGATTTTCAGGCCCAAAAATTTGGCAAACACTGGGAAATGGTGCCACCTTGTATCTGCTCTTTTTTTCCAACTCCATATCATCCATTACTTTTTTTATGTTCCTTGAATAAAACATGGATCATTATCCACAGTCCTTGAACTCGACATGCCACCATGGAATCTTCTTTGCCAACAAATTTGTATGTCGTTTGTTTGCTTTGTCAACAAGCACGATCACCTCAACAACACTTCTTCTTGGAGATCTGTATCCTTCAACAACTCTTCTGCTTTTATCAAAAAATCCACTATTGTGATATGTATTCTTTGATGGCATAGCTTTATAATCATCATCTTCTATGACAATGTGATGTGCATGGCCATCTCATAATTTCAATCTCTGCATGGCCATCTTAGAATTCCAATCATTTTCACATTGTCTTCTTCATCAACTTTCATGATCTACTTCATTCAAACCATATGATTCAATTCATCAAGAAGTCTCTTTCATGGTTCTTATGCAATCATGAGTAATTGCATGGTATTCATCAAGAACCCATGGTTCTTATGCAATAAGGAAGAATTTCATGGTCTTTATCCAAAACCCCATTCTTCTTTAATCATCCTCAGATGGATTACTCCTCATATTCTTCATTTTTGTAAACAATGTATCACCTTTGACACATGTTCTTTGAACTTATGATCAGTACAACAATCGTCTGAATTATCATTCCTCCACTTCATCAGAGTACTTATTGATATCCTTCATTTTGATCTTCCATTCCACCATTTCATTGGAGTACTTCTTGATCTCATTCATTTTGATATTCCATTCCACCATTTCATTGGAGTACTTCTTGATCTCCTTCATTTTGATCTTCATTAACAATTATTGACAACAAATACAACCTTATACACAAAGTGGTTCCAACACGCTGGGAGGTACATATGGATGTTGGTACTTAAGAATGTTTGTGTTCTTGGTTGGGGTTGACTTGGGGCCACACGTCGTGTGGGACCCAAGTGCGTGCCGTGTTCTTCTTTACGTACTTTTGACCTCTCGTGACGTAGAGGGTTCCCTTGTTCTCATTTGTTGACCAACAGGGTTGAGTTTTCCCATGGTCTTGTTCTCATTTGTTGACTAGCAGTGTTGAGTTTTCCCCTGATCCCATTCTCATTTGACCGACATAGATGGTTTTGTTCCTCTGTTTCTTCAGCTGTGAGGGGTTTAAGTATTGTGCCCTCTCACCGGACTGCGGCACTGTTTACGACTACGTGTACTCGTATAGCATGGGTGTTTCCCCACTTTCTGGGATGATTTGACTCGGTACGCTTCGACAGTGAATCAGCGGGTTGGAATGTGATCTCCTTGAGAGGCCTGGGGAGTTCCTCCCATTCCTTCGTGTTCCTTGGTATATTTATTATGGATCCGGTGTGACCAACACATTATGCGAGAAACGATCCTCTACCCAAGAGGTTGTTTCCAACAGGGCTGAGTTTGTTTCCAGCAGGGTTGAGGTTGTTTCGAGCAGGGATCGCCAGTTGTACCATCCAGCAGGGATGGACAGTGGGTTACCATCTAGCAGGGATGTCCAGAGTAGTTCCAGGTTTAACTTCAGTGGGGCTGGGTAGTGGTCCCCGATGCCAGGCTTACCTCCAGCTAGGCTGGGCAGTGGTCCCCGATGCCGGGTTACCTCTAGCTAGGATGGGCAGTGGTCCCGTCACTGACTTTATCCGTGTCGCCCTCCAGTGGATTACCCTATTACGGGACTGGGCAGTGTGGCACCCGTCGACTCTTGCCGGGTCTCCCTATAGTGGGAACCCGTCGACTTCTAGGGACCCTCGAGCGGGGCTGGGCAGGGGGTCGCCTGTCGACTTTGAGGAGACATCTCGACTGCGGGGTAGTGATGAGGTGTGGTTGACGTTCCCCCAGAACTCTCAAGTACGAGGGGAACTTTACCCACCGAGACGCGTCCTTGCGACGCCACCTAAAACCGTGCGGGCAAGTCAGTGCCGCCCAAAGCGGATAGTTTCGAGGTGCGGTGATTTGATCCCTTGACGTGCAGTTCGGGGTAGACGTGTGGGATGCTGGGCATCAATGGTGTTTACTTCTTGGACTGTTGGATACTCACTTTCATGGGTTGAGCTACGGGATGGAGATCCCCTTACGATCTTATTTGGGCTTCTTGTTTGAGCATATGGATATGTATATACCTTGTTCTTGTACCCACTTCTTGGCTTTGGTTACTCTCCTTCCAGGAGAGATGAAGACGTGCGAGGTATGCCACATGATTTCCGTGTCTAGATTCTCGTGGTTGGATGAGTCTACTCTCCTGCTATAGGTAGCGAAGACTCAATGAGAAGTTCATCTTCTCACCATTTCCATCTCCTTGTTTCTGGACGAGTCTACCTCCTTTATCTTGTTGGGTTGTGATGGACTCTCTACTGGTACTCTAATGCACTCCTTGTTGTATTCCTTTACTATTCCCTATTCCCTCTACTGCTCACCCTTCGGTACCTCCTTTTTTTCTCCCTCAAGCCTTCGGGGCATCCTACTGAGTATTTTTACTCACCCCTGACTGGGCTTTGCGCACACTTGGTGTGCCCTTGATGACGACGTATAAGTGGATCGTGACGTCAGAAGATCTTAGGGGATCGGGAACTTGGACCGCATGCGGTGGTCGTAGTCAGGTTCCAGGTGGGGGACCCTTCAAGCTGTTTGCTTTTGTTTACCTGTTGCCGGGTTGTGGCACTTTTTTAGTTGGGTGCGTGTTTGCCCCTTTTTCTTTTTAGTTTACTTTCAGCACTTTCTTTGTTCTATTAGAGGTCGATGCACTCTCCTGGCTTATTTATAGCAGCTTCCCTTTTCTTTACTAGTCTTTTCTTTTAATCTGCACTTCTGCATTGAGTGTGCTGCGTGTGTGTGTGTGTACAGGTACTCAGGCAAAGGCCTCCCCGAGTCGTTTAGCCTTCGGCGCTTGTCGCCAGCCCCTGGCCTATGGAGGCGGGCTTGGGGTAGTTGCGGCTCGAGCCTGGGTAGGGTCGGGTCATAACAAAGTGGTATCGAAGGTGGTTCGTTTCTTGGGACGTTATGCAGATGTCCCTAAAAGAGGAATTGGTTGGGATTTAGGGCAACAATGTTAACGTGTCTCAAGAGTGGATCTCAGGACAAGGAGTCCGGTGATGGTGCGATGGCCAACGTATCCATTCACTAGGACCCTGATAACCCGCTTGTCGACTCGGCATGCTGAGACACTTGTTGCTGGGAAAATTGGTTTGTGAATCAGATAGGATTGAGTCTTTGACTGTCATTCTTGATTCAGACCCCCATCGTTGTTGTTATTGGTATATACATATATGCTCATATGACCGCAACACTCATTGATAATATTCAGGATGTTTCCGCAAAGATAGACAGCCAGGATACTAGCTTTGGTTCATGACGATGACCCTGCGAGCTATGAGGCCTCAGTCCATGACCCATCATGCGAGCCCCTTTCTCCGGGTTGGTCGGTAGCAGTACCCCCACCTATTGAACAGCAAACAGCTTTAGCAGAGCAGGCTGAGCTTGAGCGCGCTCCATGAGTTCCAACTGCAGAGACCGCTGAGGTTCAGTGGTGAGACAGACCCTCAGGCAGCAGAGGCTTGGCTCGAGACAGTGGTTAGCCTTTTCAGGCTTGTGCAGACGCTAACAGATCAGAGAGTGGCTTTGGTAGCCAACCTTTTTAATGGAGGAGCTCAGCATTGGTGGAGTCTGGTGACTCAGTTTCTTGATGAGTCGTCTCTTTCATGGGGCGAATTCCAGTTGTTGTTTCGTGAGGAGTTTTTCCCCTTCTGCTTACACTCCATTCGAATTCAGGAGCTCCTTCAGTTTCAGCAGGGAGGGATAACAGTGGCAGAGTACGTTGCTAGTTTCGCAGACCGTGCATTCTTTTACCCGGACTTGGTCCATGACGACAACATCCGAGCGTGAAAGATTGAGCGGGGTCTCCGCTGAGAGATTCGTGCTATCATAGTACCCTTGGGCATTTCCATATATGTCGGGGTTCTAGAGCAGGCACTGGTGACAGAGAGCTTCCTGTCACATTCTAGAGTTGGTGGTGGTACCAGGAACGTTGGAGCCGAGATGTCTACCGTAGCTAGCGGGCGTCAGCAAGCAGGACGTCAACGCAGGTGGCTTTTCGATAACCGGACTCAGGGGCGTGGTCGTACACCACAGTGGCGCCGGAGGGCACCAGTGCATCCCAGATAGATTCGGTGCTATGCTTGCAATGGACGAGGTCACCTGGCACGGGACTGGCCGACCAGGCATGCAGAGAGCTTCGGGCAGGTAGCAGGTGCACCACCATGATAGAGGCAATGTCATGATCGGAGTAGCGCCCAAAGAGGTGGTTCTAGAAGAGGAGCGGGAGGAGCTGGTAGTGGGGGATGACTTTACTAGGTCTCTCCATCACCACTACGCAGTCCACACCAGGCTCCGGGAGCTGACAGTTGGGACTGAGGACAACCGTGAGCTTTGTATGTCTATGATCCTGTAGAGAATGAGGTGATAAGAGGCACGCTCTATGACTCTTCTACTTTTTGCACTAGAATTTTTATAATCTGTGTGTGTAATTCTTTTCTCCCTGCTCTTTGTTTGAGGTGTAACCTGGGTGATTCGGGGCGTCGGTGTAACCCTATGTTGGAAAGGTAAAAGGCGTAAGACCATTTTCTTTAGTCGATGATGTGGACTCCTTCACTCTCCGAGCATGTAAGAGAGTATTGGTTGCGAGACATAGACTATGTAACCTTGCGTGACCATATATCCTTAGGTGTTTCACCATATGGATATTATGAAGGAGGGAATCACCGAGTCTTGTTCCAGGTGCGGGCGGTGGTTCTAGTCGCGACATACGACGTAGAGGTTCAATCAGGGATGTAGGTTACCCCCGAAATCCTTTGGGCCGTTTGAGACCGTGCAAAGGGATGGCGAGGTTGTCTACCGCCTTTCCCTAACCCTAATGTTTGGAGTGGGTGCATGACGTCTCCCACAAGACTTTCCAGAGAAGATGTGTGCATGCCCCTATGCACATCATCGGCAAGGGCAGACCTCATGTGAACATATCAAATCTTCTGGTCTGTGTGTGGTGGCGCAGAACTGTGCAAGAGTTCTTCTGGGTACGGGAGAGCCAGGTGTGGGATTAATGCCCTGAGTTGTTCCCTGGTTTTGCGTTTCAGGGATGAAAAGATTGAAGGAGGGAATGATGTAAGAACCCAGTTTTTGTTTCAAAATACTTCGGAATATTCTTGATATTATTCCAGAGCAGCGCCTTCAGATGGCATGCGATTCCGAGCCCCAGTGCGGCCGAAATTAAGTTTTCAGTGCATTCAAACTGGACACACCAAATAAATGGGATAACTCCTAAACAGAGCATCGGATCAGAGATATGAGTGCACGGATGGGTTTAGAATGGGGTGTTTACCCTAGGAATGACATAAAACGTGTCGGCGCAGGACGTTTGGACCCCTCGCTCTCTTCTGGAACGTTAAACGGATTAATTAATTAATTAATTTATGCGCTTAATGGTTAAACTCCGGTATCTCTTAAACGGTGGCTCGTATTGGAAAAATGAGGGCACCATTGTGGTCGGAGGGTGTCGTTTACCCTAGGAGGCATGTAACTATCGCGGGTGCGGGCCTGCTGTGAAAAATGCTGCTAGGGGCGTTTTTGTAATTTAGCGGCCTGGGCCGTTAAATTTTATAACTTCTGAATGGGTTCTCGGATTAAAATTCTAAGACCGTCGTTGTGCTTGGAGCATCGTATTTACCCGAGGGGAACCCTCCTTTTTGTCTGTGTCAGGAGCGGAGTTGGGGGCGTGCCGGGTGGGGGGGGGGGGGGGTTTAAGTGTTTTCTACTTAAACACACCCCCTCCCTCTCCTTCTTCTTCTTCTTCGCCTGGACAGCGGCAAGCGGCAGCCCCTCCCTCTCCTCCTCCACTCTGACGAGACTACTCCGGCGAGGCGCGACCACTCCGATGAAGCGTTGGGCTATGCCCACGAAGTAGGTGGATTTGAGTTTTACACCCTTTCTACGCATTAATTTCCATTTATGCTCAATCGCGCCATTGGATCGTCGAACGAAGCCCAAAATTGCGTAGATCCTGTCCTGAGCTTTCCGGAATGCTATCCGGATCAAATTTTCAACCACCGGATCATTTACGGTGGTCCTCTGAAGTTTTCCGGCCACGAGGCCGGTTTTCGATGAGGGTTTGATGGCGGCGACGGTGAGCCCTCGGCGCGGCGGCAGACCACGTCAGACGGCGGCGCGAAAGCCGGCGCAACGAAAGGATGGTCGGCCATCCGGCCGGCCGGGCGGCACCTCACCGGTGCGGGGTAGCGTAGGGGGACCAGACAAGGGTGCCGAACGAGGGTGCCCATGAGGGGGAAATAGGGGTCGCAAGCACGCAACCCTACGGGGAGACCAGGACCCGCCATTGGCAGGTCTCCGTGTGGACGTGACCGGCTAGCTGGCCGGTCGGTAGAGGTGGCCGCAAAGACGCGCGGGCCTCATGGGAGGTGGTGGGCCACGGTGAGGCGGGCCGCGGGTCCGGATGGAACAGGCCCAGCGGCGGGGCCGCAGTTCAGTGGGCCGGCTGGAGTGGGCCGGCCGGAGACGGGGCCGACCGTCCGGACCGGGCCGGTCCGGCCCAGGGGTAATCCTCTTAAAATTTTGGACGCTGCTATTTTGAGCAACGGGCGTCCGTTTTGCGCGCCGTCTACATCAGTGCAGACCTGACATCAAGGAGGACTTTTTGAGGTGGTTTTGTGAGTTTTACCTTCCGAGACAAGGGGCGCGGTGGGCAGGGCACGTTCGTAAAACAGTTTAGCGGGGTTCCCGGGAATTCTTGTTTTGGGCGGCGCGGTCACATTCAGAGTCCGTTTTGAGCGCCGTCAGCGGCGTTGGGACCCTGGTGCCGAGGCGCAGTTTTAAAATGTGGTTTCGGGCATTGAAACCGGATTTGAGGCATGGGAACCATGACCCGTCTTTTGTGCTGCGAGCAGCATTTAGCGACTTTATCATCAGACGTTCGTTCGGGGCATGTGGGTAGTCGATTCTGGATGTTTTTCCGAGGGGATTGTAATGGTGCAATCTGCCCGCTCTAATTCGGCACGATGGTGAAGGCCCCACAAGGGCCATTTGGGCGCTGACGGTGATTTTCCATCTCTATCACCAGGTGACCGTTTTGGACAAGTTATTAGTCAAACTTGTGTACTTTTTCGAGTGCATCGCAACGACGCTATCCGTTCTTTGTGTTTCGGTACTGGGATGCGGGTCCCATGAAGCACTGCTCGTGTGTGGTGCACCGGAATGAATCTTTTTCTCCGGATATCCATTCCGATCAAGTGAGAAATCCTTTTGATGTGTTTTCCCGAGGGGATCACAATGGTGCGATGCGCCTGACTGTTTTCGGGGCTGAGGCTCAGGACCACGGGACGCCGTTCGGGCGTAAGGCGATGTTGGTGAAATTTCCGTCAGATATCCGTTTGGGATGATTAAGTAGTCGATCTTGCGTGTTTTTCCGCGAGGATTACAACGGTGTAATCTGTTCAGGAAAGCGGAGCCTCATACGTGATCTTATTAAATGTGGAAATATGAAGGTGCCCTGATGGCGGTTCTTCTACTATGTTTGTAGAGGACCCTTCGCGTGTGAACGCGTGTACTCCCATGTGAGTGAAGTAATACTTGAAGGGATGTAGTTGGCCATGCCTGGGCGGATGAGAAGGCAAGTTGGAGTTGTTACGTTACGCCTTCGCGTTGACGTTGGGTGTCGTGTGCACGTTAGCTTTTGGGATGGAGACGTGACATACTCTAGGAGTATGCGAGAACGTTGGGAGGTACCTGTGGATGTTGGTACCAAAGAATGTTGGTGCGCTTGGTTGGGGTTGAATTGGGGCCACACGTCATGTGGGCCCCATGTGCATTCCATGTTCTTCTTTACGTACTTTTGACCTCTAATGACGCAGAGGGTTCCCTTGTTCTCATTTGTTGACCAGCAGGGTTGAGTTTTCCCCTGGTCCTTTTCTCGTTTGTTGACCAGCAGGGTTGAGTTTTACCCTGGTGCTGTTCTCGTTTGGCCGACAGAGATGGTTTGGTTCCTCTGTTTCTTCAGCTATGAGGGGTTTCAGTACCGTGCCCTCTCACTGGACTGTGACACCATTTACGACTACGTATACTCGTACAACGTGGGTGTTTCCCCACTTTCTGGGATGAGTTGACTCGGTCCGCTTCGACAGTGACTCAGCGGTTTGGAGCGTAATCGCCTTGAGAGGCCTGGGGAGTTCCTCTTGTTCCTTCATGTTCCCTGGTAGAGTTCTTGTGGATACGATGTGACCAACAAATTACGCGGGCACCGATCCTCTACCCAGGAGGTTGTTTCCAGCAGGGATTTCGGTTGTTTCCAGCAGGGCTGAGGTTGTTTCGAGCAGGGCTCGACAGCTGTACCATCCAGTAGGGATGACCAGTGGGTTAACATCCAACAGGGATGGCCAATACAACGATGTTCACCGAGCAGTACCATCTAGTAGGGATGGACAGAGCAGTTCTGGGTTTACCTCCAGCGGGGCTGGGCAGTGGTCCCCGATGCCGGGCTTACCTCCAGCTAGGATGAGCAGTGGTCCCCGATGCCGGGCTTACCTTCAGCTGGGATGGGCAGTGGTCCCCGAAGATATGTTACCTCCAACTGGGCTAGGCACTGGTCCCGTCAATGACTTTAGCTGGGTTTCCCTCTAGTGGATTACCCTGTTACGTGACTGGGTAGTGTGGCACCTGTCGACTCTTGCCGGGTCTCCCTATAGTGGGAACCGATCGACTTCTAGGGACCCTTCAGCGAGGCTGGGCAGGGGGTCGCATATCGACTTTTTGGAGACCTCTCGACTGCGGGGTAGTGATAAGGTGTGGTTGAAATTCCCCTAGAACTCTCAAGTACAAAGGGAGCTTTCCCCACCGAGACGTGTCCTTGCGACACGACCTAAAACCTTGCGGGCGAGTCAGTGCCACCCAAAGAGGATAGTTTCGAGGTACGGTGATTTGAGCCATTGACTTGTTGTTCGGGGTAGACATGTGGGATGCTGGGCATCGATGGTGTTTACTTCTGGGACTATTGGCTACTCACTTTCTTGGGATGAGCTATAGGATGGAGATCCCCTTATGATCTTGTTTGGGATTTTTGTTTGAGCATATGGATATGTATATACCTTTTTCTAGTACACACTTCTTGGGGTTGGTTACTCTCCTTCCAGGAGAGGCGGAGACGCGCGGGGTATGCCACGTGCTTTCCGTGTCTAGCTTCTCGTGGTTGTACGAGTCTACTCTCCTGCTATAGGTAGAAAAGACTCGACGAGAAGTTAATCTTCTCACATTTTCCAGCTCCTTGTGTCTGGACGATTCTACCTCTTTTCTCTTGTTTGGTTGAGATGGACTCTCTACTGGTACTCTACTTCACTCCTTGTTGTATTCCATTACTATTCCCTGTTCGCTCTACTCCTCACCCTTCAGTACCTCCTTTTTTGCTCCCTCAAGCGTTTGGGGCATCTTACTGAAATTTTTACTCACCCCTTCTTGGGCTTTGCCCGCACTTGGTGTGCCCTTGTAGACAACAGACAGGTGGATCATGACTTCAGCAAAGCTTAGGGGATCGGGAGCTTGGACCACGTGCGATGGTCATAGTCAGGTTTCAGGTGGGGGACCCTTCAAGTTGTTTTCTTTTGTTTACCTGTTTCTGGGTTGTGGCACTTTTCTGGTTGGGAGTGTGTTTGCCCCTTTTTCTTTTCAGTTTACTTTTAGCACTTTCTTTGTACTGTTAGAGGTAGATGCACTCTCGTGGATTATTTATAGCAGTTTTCCTTTTCTTTACTTGTCTTTTCTTTTACTCTGCAATTTTTCATTGAGTGTGCTGCGTGTGTGTGTACAAGTATTTAGGAAAAGGCCTCCACGAGTTGTTTAGCCTTCGGTGCTTGTCGCCAGCCTCTGGCCTCTGGAGGCGGGCTTGGGGTAGTTGCGGCTCGAGCCCGGATAGGGTCGGGTCATGACATACAATCTGTGGAGATAATTTTTAATTCACATATTCTGGTCAAGGCTATTGTGGTTTAATAGTCAGGTGTGTATTTCAAGGAATTCTTATGTGACCATTTTATGTTAGGTCAATCAGGATTCAACTATTTATTTATAGAGAGGTCCCAGATATGGCCTTGGAAGTAATCAGGCTTTACCACTAAAGAAACCGTGCTAGGATCATCTCTATAATGCTTAGAGATATGCTTTGTGAGTAAATTATGATGACGATAGTTTCGTGGATTAGAATTGGACCATTTTAATGTTAAAACCTATAGTAGGGAGAAACATCATACCAATATTTAAAGATATAAAGATGTGATCATGTAACTAGTCAGTCAGGATCGGGTAATCACCATTTCAGTGTTTCAGTCGGAAAAGGAGCATTGGCTCTGGTTTTGGTGGCTTAAGTGCTGCGAACTTAGGTAATGCTTAGAGGTGTGTTGGTAGTTTGGTAATACAATGTCTCCATTTGAATGAAACTTCATGACCCATGTTGGTTAGGTGATATTTGCCTTATTTCTACAAGGATTATTAGGGATGATAAGTTATAAGGTGGGGAGGCAGTAATGACCCGTGTTTAGATCCAAGGTAAAATTAAAAGGGATGTTGAATTTTGGCATTTAGTGGATGGGGTGTTTTTTTGAACTGAGCTTTGGAATGTAATTCTGAGAGTTGAAACATTTTCATGTGTTGTTTTTAGATGTGGATGGAGACCCTAGTGGTACCTCGAGTGCTACTTCAAGTTTTGAAACTGTTGAACTCTATAAACATGAAAATGTAAAGCACTAAATAGGGTGAAAGGTATGTTTGAAACCATGTGGCCCACCAGTGAAAACCGTGCAGCTTCAATAGGTGAGCAGATGTTCCCCACATAGGCTACACATGGTTTCCCAAATTAGGAACCCATCATGCATATTTTGTGCCTCTTAGGTTGTATTATTTCACTATTAATTTCATGGTTGGTTCATGGTTAGGGAAAACTATGAGGGAAAACCATGCGAGTTTAGGGTTCCAAGAAGTAGGAGCTGCACGGTTGGCACACTGTTTGGCCAAAAGTGGGACCCAAACATGAGACCTAGTTTTGAGAGTGAATTGTCCCAAATTCCATCAATGATGTTAAATGTCATTTTATTTTTCTTACTTCTTCCTCCAGTGGGTTCCTCCTCCTCCTTTATCTCCTGGGGTTCCTCCTCCTTCTACTAGGCTTTAATGGATTTCCTCCATCTGAAGTCAGATTGGAGCGTCATCAATCACTATGGATTCCTCTCGGTAATATATTATTTTATTTTTAATATTTATATATTTAATAATCTATAGACCATGTTATCAGGGAAAAATATAAATTTCCATATTTTCATGGAAAATGTTTGTTTCATCAATTTTTTCCAAACCATACAAAATCAACACATCATATTGGACAAGTGAAGCATCCATGGTGGTCTATGACTGTAACCCCATGTTTTAGTTGAATTATAAATATCTTCTTTGTTACACACAACTAAATTTACCACAAATTTCCTTAAAATCGTGTTCTTATTTTTAAATTAGTATACACACCTTGTATTACTTCCGTTGAAACTTGTTTAGTAGATTTAGGATGCCATCCTCGATCATAAAAATCCCTTGGAAGTGACAACTTATATTTCCCCTTTATAATTAAATTATTAAATTCCCCAAATACCCTCTAAGAGTACATAATTAATTATAAATGTTTTTTACCTTTTTATTAAATTTCTTAATTAGTTATAGCACCTCCTAAGTGCCATGTTAAATCATGTATTTGTTTTCCATATGTGGTAGTTTACTAAATTGTTTCTTTAATGTGAATTGAGTGATGATATTTTATTGTGATGTTTAATTATACAGATTAATTTTTTGGTTAGAAATGTCATGTTTTTATAATAAAATGCCTCAAATGAGGTGTGTTGTCTTCTAAATTACAAAGTGATGTTTAGTGAGTTTCATTTTTCTTAGACTTCTGGCATTGATGGTTTCCTATTTCTTTTTTATATTTTCTATGTACATGGTATTTTCTAGAAATATCCTCCCCTTTTGTCCTTAAATGGAGTTTCCCACCATCCATTTAAATGTATAATGAACTAAATAACCCCCAAAGTGTTTGGACATATTATAAATTTAATGGATTATCCCACTCCTATTTAAATGGATAACGAACCAAGTTCCTCCTAAGGGATTATCTTTCTTCATAAATGGAATTACCCTATAGGTAATTACCTAAATTGACTGTGGTTCCCTCTACGTTCCTCATAGATCCTTATAACATGAATTTCCATGTTTTGTTTAATTAAATGGAATATATTAATTAGAACAGTTTCTACTTGATGGGATTCTTTCTTTTAATATATTAAATGATTTAATTAACATGGAATTGGATTGGGTTTTATGAAAACCACCTTTTTATAATTAAATAATCATGGATTATGTTAATGTATATAATTTTAATTCTCTCAGTTAAAATTAAGATTAAGAAATGTAAAGTATGAGAGGTAATGCCTCCTGGAGATTATTATAAATATGACTACATCTTGATATATTATATGGAACAATGGTAAGGGTTTTGTTGACCATGGCTATATCATAATCTATTACATTCAGATCTGATCACAACCTCTCGTACCATTGATATTACATGGAAGGTGGTCAAGATACACCTCATCCCTTGTGAGTGTTGACAGGACAACGCACCCACTATTATTCGACTTTTGACATAACAAAACACTCACCATCTCGAGTGACAAGAACAAAATCTTCCAATCATTATGAGATGTAGAGAATGAACCCTTTTCTTGAGCTTATAGGCCCATTTAGAATGGTTATGGATGCATGAGTTACACATTGGTCCAACTAGAACGTAGTATTCAAGGTATAAGGACACTTACATCTGTACCAATCAGACCTAATTCCGAATGTGAGATGAATTAGGTAGATATTTCCAAGTGTGCTTTAGAACTCAAGACGAACTATTTTTATTTATTTATTTATCCTATTTAGTTTGTTATTTCATATACACCTACACACTATTTACTATATAATCATTTACTAGATTTATCTATAAACTCCTTGTGTGGTAACCTAATGGTATTTTTATCTCACAAACTACCCTCGCCACCATTTCACTGGGGTACCCAAGTAAATATCATGTTCGTAAGACCATGGAGTGTTGCATCTATTTATTTTCTTATACCCTTGAGTTAGGATCATAGGATTGAGAAGGAGTTAAAGATGCTTTTAGAGACCACCATTGGGGATTTTATTACTTCTATTTATTTTCCTTATTTGTGTACTGACTTTTATCATGTTTCCTATTATATGTTTAGTGTTTTAGTTTATGTATTATCACATGGACGTGCATGAATTTTTAAACATTGCCATTGACCATATTTTAAATTCAGTTTATCTCATTATCCATCCACTGAATCTTTCATTAATTACTAATTCAACAATTTTCTATTATTTATTCTTTAATAAACCATTATGCTACTTTGATCATGATCATATAGTCTCCCCACTATCCCCTCCTTTTACCCTTTCAACTAGTCAGTAGCCTCTCACATATTGGGAGTGATTTTTTATGTTATGTGACCCACTAGTCCGGCTATAGGTTTGGTGGTCAGCCGAGATGGAATGTTACACATGTGTGGTCTGAAAGATGGAGTGAGAACATCAATAGTAAATAAAAAAACTCTTGGGCCTTATTAACATAGTTGTCAACAAGAAAACACTCAAGGTTCTTCAGGGGTTCCAAGAACCAAAATAGGCTATTTTATTTTACAAAGAAATAAAACATCACATGTGATGATACTTTATATCTCTTGAATAATTTTTAAATTATCATTTTAGGTCAAGATGTGCTCTAGTGGTCTTCCCATCAAGAATAATTGTAAAATAACATTTTTTAATATAAAACTCTCTAAATTAATTCAATAACTCATATAGTAGACCTTTATAATTATTTTTGGGAAGATAATATAATTAAAATTGAATAATTTCATAATTGTCCATTGATAAATATTTATAAATTATCCTTTGTTAATTTAATATAATTATATTTTTATAATTCCTATAATTATCATATGATAATTTTGAATAATTATTTTTTGATAATTTTTCATAATTATTGTTTGATAATTAAAACTAATTGTAGTTTAAAAATTCATGGAAATTATCTTTGATAATCTATAAAATCATCCTTCGATATTTTTTTACTATTATATTTGTTAATTTCATTGAAACATCTTTTGATAATTTTTTACTGTTAACTTTATCAACTTAATGCGATTATCATTTTATAATTTTATACAATTATCTTTAAAAATTTCATGCAATTATCATTTGATAATATTTTTAGTTATATTTTTTAATTTCATGAAATTATCATTTGATAATTTTTTAAAATTATATGTTTTAACATATGACAATTATTGTTTGATAATATTCTAAAATTTTCTTTTAATAATTTCACTCAATTATCATTTTTAATTTTTTTATAATTATCTATAGAAAAAATAGGTTTTATAATTTTATTTACATTTTCATTTTTCCCAGTAATTTTGAAGGGTGAAAAATAGGGAATAAAAAAATAAAATAGAAAATCAAACCTACCCTCATCAACCTTTTTTGCATCACTCGAAAGGGAAGAATAATCATCGTGCACCAAGAATCGGATGAACGACATGAATTGAATTGATGGGGATTAACCTATTACATAAAGGGGAATCTTGAAATCGATCAAACTAAACAACATCAACTTAAAAATCAAAATCAAAATTCTTTACCAGAAATTCATGTTTTGAATTTATTATAATGAAAAATCAAAACACCAATTTAAATCTATGATTCAATAAAAAATTGAATGTAGAATCATTAATTTCACCCATATATGGAATTTTTAACTTTAAACTGAACAAAATTGTGCTATTTAAGTGATTTTTTCAAAGGCCACATGAAGATTAAGCATTTGATTTGAGGCTTGCATGATAAGGAGAAGATAAAAACTAAAAATAAAATAAAAAATGGGAAAACATAATATATATAAAAATAAAAATTTAAAAATTTTACGCTTTCATGTAATTCTACCAAAAACCCAATGAACACAAATGTTATGGCACACCTATGGTAAAATAAATATTAAAAAACTAATGGAGGTATCATATTTTACATCAAAAACACCATTCATGAGATATTCTATTAATTCTGAAAAATGGGCATGTGTGAAATAATATATTTAATATTTTTATCATATCAACACCGGGGCTCTACGGGCCCTAGAATTTAGCGGTGACTCCCCACAAAACTCCAAAAATATTTCATAGAATATTTCATAATGTTAATAGGTCTATTAAATTTATGAGAAGCTACTTAAAAAACCATTTATAATTTTATTTTTATTGAATAATTCTATTTCACACAAGATCATTTATAAATTACAAAAAAGATGATTTTATTATCCTTAAAAAAATTAGAAATATTACATAAATGTCCTCTAATTTTATTATGATATATTTATTATTTTTTATGGTCTTAAAATTATTACACATAATTCCCTCATTGATTAATTCTCACTTCAGTGATACGATCTTTGTAAGGATTATCCATCTCAATATTTTTTCTTTGAGAAAAGTTTCATATTATGCACCTATATCCTTTTATAAGCTTTTCATGCCACCTATTGTGATATAATATCATGAATTACTCTTTGATCAAGATATTTAAAGTTATATTAAAGTTAACTCATACATGAAATATTGATTCAAATGTTATAAAAGTTTCAAGGGTTTACATGGTTTCCATTTCAATTAATTGAGACAAAATTCATGTCATGTACCATGTTTTATTCTATATAGTGTAGTTACTACCCGAATAATGTGTTTTAAAATATCATTTCTTGAATACTATGATTTTTATATAATAATCATAAGTTTCTTCATTCAATGGATTTTTTTATTCAAGCATTTTACAATTTATAAGGCTTTCTTATTTCAAACATCACTCTTCGAGACATGTTTTCATTGATTAACTTATATTCATTTATATGGTGCATATACTGAATTTTGAAATATAATATCATCAAAAATTTTATACTCATGGTATTGAATATACCTTCTTATATTCGTTCATTCAAGTATTTTTGGTTTTAAAATGTCATAAATGAGTTTTCTTTAAAAATGCTAATTTAATGATTTTAAGGAATTTTAACAATATCTTCCTCCATGTCAATGAATTATTTAAATAATGTTATATTATGAACATAATTTTTTTTCCAAAATTTAATTTACATGATCATTTACCTTATTTTGAATGGTTATAAAATGGAAATTTCTTAAAGTTATTTGTAGGGGTAACTTTTGAATCTCTTTAAAAAGTCAAAAAAGACTCTTTTATAAACTTTTACAGTAGAAACATATTTTCTCATTATCATAAAAATTCATTTTTTAGAATCTTGATTTAAAATTACCCATTGTTAGTTTAAAATAAAATCAATTTTTTTCAATATTTTTGAAATTTTTAGTTTTTAATCGTGCCAAATGAAAAATGAAATTTCCCTGGTTTTCAAAAAACTTTTTAAATGTCATATTAAAGGGTTTTATACATATCGACATCATATAACGATTCATATACTATACTGTGGATATGATCTTATGATACCATTCAATTCCATTATCTAAATAGTTTATGAAAATGTTTTGAAGATATTTTCAAGAAACCCATTCCATTTTTCATAGGTAAATCAATATATTATAGATTTGATAAAATGATAGAATTAATGTGATTTGTTTTATGATATGGTAGATATATATTATTTATAAAACTTATATTAGGGATTAGACTAAAATACATTAGTGTATTTGTTCAACATGTGATGGGTGGGTTCGTTATAGCCCTCTAATGCATTGAGTAATGATATAGAGTTGGATGAATGTTTATTCCTAAGAGATGATAGAGTTATGTTACTCTGTAGAGATTATGTAGTTAACTGATTGAAGGTCCCTCCTAAATGATGCTAGTATTTAACTAAAATATTTTACTCTTAAGGAATATGTTAATTATTCAGTTAGGTTATTCAATTTTGAACATTTGATGTTCCAAGGTGTCTATATTGTTTTTCAATCCATTTTATGAGTTTTAGTGGATATTTTTCTCGATGATTTTTTACACGGATCATAATTATTAAATTATATGAGTAATGTATTCTATTAAATATTTATGACATATCTCATGATTCATGACCCATGTTTTGATGGGTATGAATTATCTTATGTAATGTTCATGCAATTTTATTGTGTCATCATACCATTATTCTCATTTATTCTCACTGATGGAATACAATTGTTAAAGATTATATATACACTTACCAAGTGTTTAAGATCATACTTCTTATCTTTTAAATTTACCCAAGTTATATAGAATGATGTTAACTGAATTATTTCTATAAATGTTTCATTCCTGTATAATTTTATGGGAGATATTGAAGTCTTATTGTGAAATAAGAAATGCTGGGTATAATAGAAAAAATGACCACTTAAAGGCATGGGTATTATTATATAAAAGTTTTTCCTAATTCTATAAAATAGTAAACCAAAATGGTCCTTAGGTATGTAAGTGATATAAAATTTATGTTTGATGTTTAATGTTTTCTATGGTTGAAATTGGGTTTTTATTATTGGTATGAAATCCAATAATTTAAAGATTATGTTTCTAACACCAAATCTGATGTGCGACTTTAGGGATGTTATAGCTGGTATCAGAGTATGGGTTATATATGATTAGAGATTAGGTTGCTTTTATGAGAGGATAACTTTGGAGTTATGGATACTATCCTAGATTTATAATTATAATGTTATATATATATTAAAAGGTAGAAATATAGATTTTTTAAGGTTTCATGTGATGGTATTTAAAGGTGATTAATGATATTTTTGGAGGAAGTTTATTAGTTTTTGGTATATATAACCCATAGTATTAATGTGAAGGATTATTTTTGAAGAATAATACTATAGTTTTTGGGGATTTAAGATGAATTTTATAAGAAAACCATTGAAGTTAACACATTCTTATTGAGGTTACTTGGGATATAGGTTTAATTATTTATTGAATGATATAATTTGATCCTTTGGTTTCATTTTGGAAATTTTGGAGTTAAATTTATTATTTATTTATATGCAGCTTTATTTATTTTTTGTATTATCTTACCTTTTTCTAACCAATTTGTATTTAGTACTTACATGAGTATTATATTTTACCCATATCTAAATCATATGATTTACTAAAATTTGATACTTTTGGAATAAGAAATATTACTCATGGATACTAATATTTTGGTTTGAAATATGAGATAAAGGTGGTAAATAATTGAAACACACAAAAAAGGATTAAATTGAATATATGGAGTTGATGGAAATCATGTATGTATATTTCCCTATGTTATTAGTCCTTATAGTAAAGAAATTACTCAACTCTAGGAAAATGACCGTGAAATAAAAAAGTTATCCTATTACATTATTTTATAATTAATTTATGGCCATCTTAATCCCTTATTTATTAATGGTTTTGTATTCATTGAATTTAATTTAATCAGTCACATTCTTGTGATCGATATTTTTTTACTCTCCACAATTACTTGGAAATTATTTTTCTCATCTATGTTGATAATTTAAATTCCCACTAATGCTTTCCTATTTATAAACCCAGTTATGTATTATTCTATATGAACATCATATTTATCTTTCCCTATTTTTACAAATAAGTTTTATAAACCCTTTTTAAAATGTGGGTTTTGAGAAAAGGTATTTTCAAATTTTAAACACTTAATTAATGAGATACTGATATAATTATGAGGAAATTTTTTGGGGGGAGGGGATATTGTAACCCCATAATATTTAAACAAAATATTTAATTTGATAGCACACATGATACATAACACCATGAATTAATTATTGTGAAATATTATTATTTAATTGTGATTAGTAAAAATTAGCCACTGAATTTGTTTATATAAATAGAAGTAAAGACATTATGAAATATATATAAAATGGTCCTATTAAATAATTTTTTTTGATTAATTATTATTAAAAAATTTGTCAATTTTTATTAGTTATTTTATATTTCAAAAAATAGATTGTCTTTAGAAATGGTTTTCATTGATTTTGGTGATAAAATATTATAATTATTTTCTAAAATATTATGTGATTTTATTTGAAAAAAATTATATATTTTTTAAAATTATTATATCAAAATAATCTTAGGATGATATTTTGAGTTTTTTATAAAAATATTAATTTTTCAATGAATAGTAAACCGATATTGATTTTATATAATACTGCCTTTTCCAAAAAAGTATTTACAAATTCACATTTTTTTAATTTATTTAAAACTTCATTAGTTTATTTTCATTAAAAACTATTAAATTAATTTCATTGGAATTGACATTATGTATATTGTTTTAAAATTTTTTATAATTATTAAAACATTTTTCTAAAAAACTATCTTTTATCACTTTTTGTGTGTTTATTTTAAATATAATTTTTAAAAATTATATGGTTTGAATTTGATAAATTGGAATTCATATTTTTAATTATAATTTAAAAATTTGGTAAATAGGTCAATATTATTTTTGGTCATAATGAATAGTTACCATCGTAAATATTTTTCACTTCAGTAGGGGGAATCGAGTAATTAAGGTTAAAAAGAATATGGCGGTGATTTTGAAATATATCTAAAACCTAATTTATTTAAATTAGATGAGCTTAGTTTGACCATATTTATTTAATATTCTAATATATGACAACACAATGCAATTTTTAATTGATAATGTCCTTAATGTTATTTTATGTAAAAAATAAATTCAAAACGCTACCCTCTTTGTTTTATAATCTATAATATTTTTTTCATAAGAATAAAATTAGTTATATTCAATTTTATTTTTTTTATTTGAAATAGGAAATAATTTTTTATGATTTTGTTTTATTTTTTTGTAGTGAAATAAATACCATATATTATTACACGATGTTAGCATAATGTTTGTCCTTGTAGTAGAAAAATAAATTAAATTATTTCAAAAACATTAAAATTAATAAAATTTTAAAAAATTATTGTGTTCCTTGATTTTTTATACATGTATAATATAGTAGTTATTTTCAAAAGTTTATATTTTAATTTCATTCTATCTTGATGTATTTAAAGTCAAAAAGGGTAATAGTCCTAAAATTACTTTTATGGCATTTTATTTTGAATAATATTTTATTAAATGACTGAAAATTCATAAAAATATTATATTTGTGAAATTTAATGTTATATGGTCTATAATATCAACTATTTTCCATTTATGGGAAACTTTTACTTTTATATTAAACTTATCGAACCCTAAATAGTAAAAAACATTGTTAACACGGTAACTGTTAAAAGGGTTTTCGAGGGGGGGGGTGGTTAAAACTAAAATATTAGGGTTACAAATATCAACTGAACTTTTATAAATTTTATTTAATGAGAGTACTTAGATTCATAAAATCTTTTATTATAAATATATCAATTTCTATCAACTTAAACATGAAAATTAAATTATATAAATTTAATAATTTAGGTAATTCCAAGGATTCCCCTTTCATCTCTTATATAAGGAAACCATACTCTTTTATGCTACACACTTCATAATACACATATCTTGAATAAAAACTACCAAAATCTCTACTTAAATTATTTATATACATTATATAGTTTATGGTGTCCTTAAATACTATCCCTATGGTAATTAAGGAGATATCTATAAGAGGATTTTTCCAAGAGGAGGTAATTTCCTCTACTAATTATTTTCATTTTACTTATTTATTTACCTCATTATTTTATTAAATAACCATTAAAATATAAAACAATCAATACAAAACATATAATTAGATGTTATTATATTAATTTAAAAACTTTATTCTTATCCTTTACTATATTATGATGATTGCAATATTAATTTGTGCGTACATGTGACTACCACCTCTACGAAGGGATGTGTTTCGATTTTCATCACCAACTTAATACGAAGGTTATTATGATGGATTTAATAAATATATATGATATTCATGGAATATTTTTTTTCCTTAAAATAAAAAGATATTAATTTATTCTTACCCTTCCACCCTTTAAAAATGATAATGCTTATGCGTACATTTGGAATACCACCTCCACGAAGTGATGTGATTAATTTTTCAAATCCCTCTCTCATGGGTGATTTAAAAATTAATTTTTATATATTAAAATATTAATATTTTTTTTATTATTTTGGATATTATGTAACAATTACCCCTTTTACCACAATCAACCTACCAAATTCATTTTTCAATTATGAAGGAAATGTCCACAATACACCTGATACAGAAATAACCGATTAATTAATTAGATATTTCATTGAAAGAAATGAAATAAATTGTTTAATGATAAATTTATAAACCAATAAAATGTTCATAAATATGCAAATAAGTAATATAGGTTTTTTATATAAGAGTTAATTAATGTACATACTGATTCGAGACTTAAGGTAAGGGTCTTCTTAACTCAATTTTCATTCATTGAGTTATAATTATCCTTCATGAACTATGCTTTGAAAATATTATGTGTAAAATTACAAATTATTGTATTATTATTTATTTAAACTTTATTTTTTTAGTTTTAAAATTGTTACAGATAATCAACTAAATTATTAGTTCTCAATTCAATGACATGATCTTTGTAAGCATTATTTATCTCAATATTATTTCTTTTGGACATGTTTTTTATTGCGAACCTAAATTGTTTTATGAGTTTTATTTGATACCAATTGATATATTACATCATGAATGACTTTTTAATCATGATATTTAATGTTTATTTTAATTTATACCATTAATTATATATCAATTCAAATGTTAAAAAATTTTCTAGTGTTTTTATGGCATCGATTTCAATTATTTGATACATAATTCGGGTTATACACTATATTTATTTTATATATTTTAATTAATAACCCATTATTGTTTTATCAACTAATATTTCTTGGTAATTATTTTCTAATAGTATCATGCTAAGTTACTTCATTCAATGGATTTTTTATTAAAGTGTTATCCAAGATTCAATGGTTTCCCATCTCATACTTCCTTCTTTACAACATTTTTTGGTTGATGCAACTATATTCATTTGTACGGTGTATATATTGAATCATTAAATAAAATGTTATGAAAGTTTTTATACCCATGGTATTTTATGTTCCATATTACATTTTTTAATTCAAATGGTTTTTGAATTTGAAAGGTTGAAAATGGGTTTTCTTTCAAAGCACCGCTTTAATATTGTTAAAGACTTTTAGACACAATCATTTTTCATGTACTTTATATTTTTTAAATAATGTTCTTCTATAAACAAAAATTATTACCTATGTATATTTTACAATATCTTTTAACTTTATTTAAAATGTTTTAAAAATTATTTTTCTTAATGTTTTCTACAAGGGTCACTTTGGACCCTCATTACAAAAGATTGAAAATAACCTGTTTTTACCATTTATGACATGAATGAATTTTATCACCATAATAAATATTTATTTTTTTGTACATTAATATAAAAATTACTATGATTATTTTAAAATAAAATCATTACACTAATATTTTTATAATTTTTATTTTTTAAAGGAACCAAAAGAAAATGGTAATTTCAAATGTTTTAAAAGAAATTATTTAAATATTATATTTATAAAATTTTCATTTATGTAAAAATCCTTTAATGATGTCAGTGATTCACTGTAGATATGTTCTTTTGATACAATTTAATTACTTATTTTGATGATGTTTTAAAGATATTTTTGAGAAACAAGTTTCTTTTTTCATAGGTAAAACAATTTATGATAATTTTAATAAAATTATAGAATCCATGCTTTTAGTTTAATGATATGGTACTTGGAAATTATTTGTGAATATGATATTGGGGGGGTGAAACCATATACAAAAGGGTGTTTGTTCAATATGTTCGGGTTTGGTTTGTTATACCTTTCTTATGAATTAGGCGATGAAACAAAGTTAACTGGATTGAACTAACTCCTAAGAGTCAACATAGTTATATTACTCCTAAGAGATTATCAATTTAACTGATTGTAGGTTACTCCTAAGGGATGAAATATTTCACTAATTATAGTTTATAACTAAGTGATAAGAGAATTATCTGGTTATGTGATTCAATGATGAATTTTTTATTGTACGTGAAACCTATACAGTTTTCAATGCATGCTATGAGTTATAATGGATTGCTTACTCACTGATTTTTTACATGGATTATAATTATAGACATATACGAGTCTTGTCTTATGTTAAAGAGTTTTTCATGTATCATGATTGATGATTCATTTTTTATGTGTATAAATTCTCTTATGTTATTATCATGCACATTGATTATGTTATTATACCCTTATGATCATCTTATACTCACTAATGGAATTAAAGTGTTAATTCTTATGTTTACCCTTACTGATAATTTGAGCGCACCCATATTATATTTTCAATTTGACTAGGTTATGTAGAATTATGTTAAATAAAAATTTTCTAGAAATGTTTTTTTATGAATAATTTAATGGGAGATCCGGAATACCTATTGTGAAATAAGAAAAGATGGGTATAGTAGGAAAATGATCACTTGAATACATGTGTATTATTATGTAATATTTTTTCCTAATTATCTAAAAATCTAAACTTAAAAATTCATTAGTTATATAAGAGAACCAATATTTCCATTTTGTGTTTTATGTTTTGTGTGGCTAAAATTATTTCTGTATTATTTTAATCACAACATGAAATATAAATATTATATTTCTTTCCTCAAATATGAGAGTGCGGGTTTGGGGATATTATAGGTTTTGGGTCTATTTAAAAACAATTTTGAGACTTTGTTAAAATATAAATGGATTCTTTACCCCTATTCCCACCTTTATGATATATATTAATCCTTAATACTCTATATAGAGTAGTAACTATCATTTATAATGAGAAAATACTGGTAGATTTGGGTTGGAGAATCTTTTAGGAGAAACAATCGACAACCACATGACAAAGGTGAATTGAATTGGAAGTCTCAAACATCTGAGACCCACCATCAATATAGGAAAAATATTTTATTTTCATTATTCTCATTCTTCATGTGATATATCTTGGATTTATTATTAATTATTTACTCAACATATTTTAGGTTATTACGATAATATTTCTTCAGTTAATTATGATCCTGAATTTTCAATGGAAATTTGATAATTATTAGATATGGATTATTGATCTAACGTGTTATTCAATTATTTATTTTTGGAAAATTATTTAGGTTTTTTTTAATTTTACCAACCACCAACCACCAATTTCCTTTTTCTCCTTATCTCCATCAATTTTTTTACTCTTTCTCTCTCTACATAATTAATGATATCCAGGAAAATAACTTTTATCTTTTTAAGTGTCTGGGGATGAGTGTGATGTGGTGGCTCATCAAGGGGTACAATTATATGGTTTGGGTGGAATTTGGTAAAACAGTGAGGTGGGATGTGTTTTGTGAAGGATAGTGGTGTATATGGCTTGGAAGTAGTGGAACATGTGATGAGGAAACAATGGTGGTTAGGATGAAAATGATGTTAGTTCAGTGAGACATTGTAGAAATACATGAAAATATCTTATGTGGTCAATTCCATTATAATTGGTTAGATCCTAAAATAATGGAAGATCAGGTATAATATTTTATTAGAAATAATATGTGAAAAGTTAGTTGGTATTCCCTAGGATTACAACATGATTTATTTCAGTTTAGGGTCAGTCTTTCTTTGGAGGAGTTCAAAATCACATAGTGTATGAAATAATAACACATTTTGTTTCCCATATTCAGTTTATTAGTAGGTTATTTATAGATATTTAAATGTCACATGACATGTAGTTTTGAAATAAACATTATACATGGATTGGTCACATGACCTAGGATGTAAAAGTACAAGACTCACTGTCCCCCTATCCATGCACATCTTGTAGGAAGAGGGGATCAATATGTTAGTGGAATGATATAAAAATAAGTCTATATAGTATACATATATTTGATAAATGAGTACCATACAACATGTTAACACATTCAAACACTATATATTTCAATAATTCATAGTACGATGATGATTTTAAATTTTTTTAGAACTAGAAACTACTAAAGGAAAACCACCAGATTCTTATAGCGTTGAATAAATCTACAAAACATGTATAATATGAATATTACCATGAACATGATATAAAAAACATATAAGATAAACCACACATAAGTATCTACATTAAAATCACACCCTCACACATTGTATAAAATCAAAGTTCTCAAAAAAACACATAATAAGAAACAAAAGAAAACAAAGAACCAATGTGAAAAATTTACTTAGAAAATTTTTTTGTCCTACACACATGGGAGAAAAAAAACCACTTCATTTAATTTTAACATAAGAAGAAAATATTATAATCATATTGAAAAAATTATCCAATATTGGATAACTCACATTACGCATTATTCATTTGAGTCAAATTCCACTATATAAGTTGTCCCAAACCACCTTTATTTTGGTGTCTAATAATTTAATTAGTACCAACACCTTCCATGATTTATGAGGGACATACCATTAGTCTTATAAACCTCAAAATTTTTATAATTCATCTTAGTCTCAACTAATGACTTCTGATAAACATGTGTAAGGACCGAATTTGTTCTATATGAAAATTTTAAACAGAATAAATATATATGTGTCAAATATAAAAATATTTCATAATATAGAATAAATTTAAAAAATGTTACTTTATTTTTATTCCTGGAAATTTACATTTAGATAATAATTTGTTTATTAATATAACCATTTATTATTATGAATGTTGAGTATTATGATTATTGGTAATGTATAAATTATAAAGTGACAGTTAGAATTAGTGTATAATAAGGGTAATAATATAAGCTAAGTGATTTATAAGGGAGAAACAATGGACTCAAACAAAAGAATAATCCCTTATAAAGGCCATTTATTAGATGTTCCTAGGGATATAACATCACCAGGGTTCACCCTTAACTAGGGAAAAGAATAACTTCAATAATTGTGGCTCAATGAGAATTATTTATAAGATAAGTTAAAGTTTTTGGAAATCACCAGGAGGTCAATGTTTTCCAAAGCACACCATGATAGTACAAAAATTTCTCATCTTACCTAGAGGGCTCATGATTGTGTAAAAAGGAGTTATGTATCTAAGGGATTGGTAGTATTAAATTTTAAAATCTTATAAAAATGAAATAGTGTTTACTTTAATACTATATTTTTTAATGCGCCTTTCAATTTGATTCCATATTTTGTATCAATAGGTAGAAATTAATTAAGGGTGAAATTTACTATTTTTGAGTATAAATAGTAAAAATATATTGTTTATCTTAATAAATAAAAACAAAATGAACTTATATTAAATAAGTGTGTTAAATATAAAACAATTATATTCAATAAGATAAATATTTGGACTATAAAATGTTTACATGTATTTTTAGTAAAATATAAATGATTTTGTTTCGTTAAAATTAATTTTTAAGAAAATAAGAATGAATAATTATTTCCAAAAACCATTTTTTAAATTATAAATTATTTTTTTATATAAATTTTAAAATAATATTTTGAAATTGTAATTTTTTTGTGTGTGTGATAAATTTTATTATGTCATAAAACTTGTATTTTTTCCATAAATAAATTTTATATTTATAAATTAAATTTGATTATATTTATATAATTATTTTGATAAAATAGTTTTCATTTTCATAAGAAGTATGTTTAAATTTTCTCAAGGTTAAATTTTTATAATTTTTTCTAGAATGTGGATTTTTTTTGAATAGTGAAATACTGTATAAATATAATACAAGTACCTACATGGTAAGAGTGGTTATGAATGAAAATTTGAAATTATTATAATTTGTATAAAAATTTTATTAGACACACTACACTTTATTCACAAGTACATTACTATTGAATCACATGTTAGTCCACTATTTCAAGATAGAATATTTTTATTCTAAAATACCCCTCTCCCCCCTTATAAATACTCCCCTTCACTGCCCCATTTTTACAGTCTTTTTAAGACCCTTATCTCACAAAACTTCAACCCAAATATCTCCCTAACCCTCTATACAATTTCTTATAGGTTTTTTTCACTCCAAAAGACCAATATAATAAGGCTTAGGGTGTGTTCTAAAGGGGGATACCCAAGGAAGAGGTAATTGTATTAACTGAATTCATTACAGTTCATTTCTTCTTATCCCTCATATAATTTTCCTCAAAACATAATTATATAATGAAATAAATATCAAATTTATACTGAATTTTTATTATATTAACTGATTATATATAACCATACCCTCTCTCTATTTAATTCGAAAATAAAATCATTACCCATGTAATGGTCTATTTATTATCTTTATGGATGATTTGTTCAATTTTTCAGCCCTAAAATATATGGATAGTTTTAAAAATTTAATCATTGAATAAATAAAATATTTTCAAAAATGATTAAGTTTATGGAAATGAAATATGGGTTCAATATTAATGGTAATAAAAAATAATGTCCCCCGTAATTTTAACTATACAAAAGAGGCATACTAAGATACATTTCTTAGTTTGAGTCAGTTTTTTTACCCATTTAAATGTATTAATCTTATGTTAATATAATTATAAAGGATAATGAAACATAAAATTATTTTGATTATGGTACTATTAGACAACCCGTTTGAGCGTGATCAATGTACTATAACTCTTTGGAGGAAATTATCTGAACAAACTCAAGTGGTTCATGTAAGAAAAAGTCGTTGTAATAAATGAAGGAAATATTATAATAATGGAATTTTAAAAAATTTAATATACTTGAAAAATGATCTGAATCAAGTATTTAGTAATCTTACTTTTATTATTTAGGAATTAGACATACATATTAAAATATTCAGGACCATAGGTATGAGATCTCTCTAAACCACTCATTTTTTAGGTAATAATTTCACTATCTAAATCAAATTCTCTCTTTATTATTATAATGAAATTATCTATAATCTATATATATGTCCCTTAAATATATTCTTTCTTTTTACCTATTTTTTTTGGGATTATACATTTTTTTAACTTCACTACTCAATATTTTATCTAAAGAAAACACGATTAATGAAAAATTTCTGATTCATTATTAATTTTCATGTTTTAATCAATTAAAATTTGTTCCAGTCTATTATTTCATAAAATTATAACTATTTTATATAAATACATTATAGTTTATTTTTTATTTTAATTAAAATACAATGTTCTTCCATACTTTAAAAGTTTCTTTGCTCATTTTTGAAAGCATAATCTAAGTGGTTGAATTTTATAGCCACTCATCTAGTATTTTTTATGAATTTTATTCATTTAAAAACCTTAGTTATGATATAAGGATATTTATTCAATTATGAATTTCCAAAATTACTTAATACATTATCCTCCTTAGAATCATTATGAAATTACATTTGGTTGTGTTTTTAGATCAGATTATGTAACCCATTTATTTCTCATGAGTTTCATAATGTTTATACATTATGAATGATTCCTTTTTCATGTGAAACACAAATTCATGAACATATTTTGATGTGTAAGGTGGTCAAAAAATTATAAAGACCCCCATTTCATTGGGCAGTGTTTTCATCCCATGAGATACCATGTATGGTTCACCGACAGTTGTCCTAATATATACTTTTTTTATCTTGATAATTATCATGGACATATACTTATGATGTAATAGTTTTTTTGTTTCCACATTCTTATAATTCCATGATATTGTGATATCACATTCCTATGATATGATTACTAATGATTATATAGTATCATTCTCCTTTATAATACCATGATTTATCTCTTATGTTTTATATATTACTTCATCATCATGATTTACTTTGATTATTAACGTTTTGGGATTCATAGTTATCCCTTTTTCTTTATATATTCCCCCAGGATATCCTTTTATTGTAATAATAGAATAATGGAATACATGATGACTCTATTAAGGTCAAAATATAGATGATGTATCTTTTATTTAAGTTGACATAATATGTATATAATATCCCAAAGACACCATACATCTAAATTAATAAGTTAGTTTTATGGAATTTTGTGTTAAAAATCATGAATTAAATTTTTTATGAAGAATAGGTATCTATGGTTGGTATCATATTAATATTATTTATAGATAAGGATGAGAATTTTCTATGAGAACCCTAGGGATATGTCTATTTAAATTAAAAATCCAAAAATTCGTGTAATTTATTTTGATTTTGGTTTTCTCGATATGAAATCAATTTTAGATATAGACACATGGATAAAAGCTTTGGACCTAAGGTGCCTAGGGTTCAAAACCATGAAAATGGTTTGTTGGGTATTAATTTGATCTTCACATGGGGTATACAAATAGTCCTAACTGCTCCCCTAGTTTGATACTACCAAGGTAATGCTTTAGGTGATTCACATGTTCTTTGGGAACCATTATCAAGGAATTATATATATATATATATATATATATATTATGGTAATGTATCATATAACCATTTTTCTTAGAAAAACTTATAGTAAAATAAAAATGAATAACCTATATTGAAACTGAAAGATTCATAATTTTGGGTATACATTTCAATTATGATTTATTCCTTATAAATTCAGAGCATTAATTTTTATATTGTTACTAAATTATGTACTTTCTTAATTAAAATTAATTTTTTTGAGTAAATGGTTTGAAATAATAGGAATAATTAAAACAACCTATGTGATGGGTAATTTAATTGATCCTATCATGAAATGCCTAATATGATGGGAATAGGATATGATCACTTCATAGAGGTATTATCACAGATGAGTTAAGTGATGATTAATAACTTGAACCATATACATCACCCCCATTTTCCCAAGAAAGTAAAATTTTAAGATTAGTCAATTATATGACTAAGACCTCATCTATTTAGTGGTCTCCTAATCCCCTAATCAAAGAAAAATTAATTAATTCCATTAAGAATCTATACACTACCCACTAATGATCTTAAAAATAAAAATTAATACTGGATATCCATATCTTATAGGGAGAATCTGATCAATGGTGGAAAATGATCAAGAATATGAAAAAGGAAGTAATAAAATCAATGGAGTGGGATGGATTCACAAAAATATTTTTAAATAAATATTTTTCCCTCACTCTCTACCTACAATATGAATGGGAGTTCCTTAGACTCAAGAAAAATGAGAATGAATGAATCAATTATTATGATTAAAAGATCACAAGGCATGCATGGTGTACCTTGGAAATTATCATTGATCCCATAATTAAGGATTATTTCTTCTTTAATGGAGTACATTTTATTAGTAAAAAATATTTGGTTATTCCAAACTTTTATAACATTCATAAAATTTTCCATTTTTACCTTAACGAATAACTAGAGATTGATAATTCACATTGTTCTTTTTTGGGTTTGAGATAAAAATAAGGAAATTGAGTCTAATTATAGTGGATCAATGGATAAATCTTTATGAGAGATAAAAATCTTTTAAGTTAGAAGTTATACTTATGACTTTTCTATTCCTTTTGTTTTGGAAATCACAAAATCCTTCTTAAATAATTGATTACTAAATTATTATTTAAAAAGTGTTTTTAGAATATTTTTTGTAGAAAAAATAAACTTTTACCATAATTAGAATTTGTTCTAAAGTATTCATTAATATAAAATAACATTATTCATTACAATTATCATAATGAGTATAGATTTGAGAAATAATAGATTCATCTTCATTAAATCATATTTAAGACTTTATATCTTATCTTCATACTGAAAAGTCTTTATAATCAAAATAATTATAAAACCATTGAAGATATGATTCAAACTCATAAATATGATCATGATTATGTTTTTAAGTAAGTCCATCAAACTAACCAAGTTTAAATTCAGAATATGGAAAACTAATTTCCATCGTAATGGAACACCTTTTACACTATAATGGTGTAAAACCAATACGAAATCAAAATTTCTATTATATCATAATGATATGAGATGTCAAATTACAGGTGTATAAGACCTTGTAAAAAACATCAAGAAAATATGATCTTTGGGAGAAAATATGACCATTGGAATCTATAGTATAAATACTTGGTCATTCAAAGAGTTTGAGGTTTTTAGACTATAGTTACTATAGTTATGATCAAATTTAATTGTCCGAGAGATCTAAAAATTAAAAATAGTGTGTGGATAGTTCTTTGTATTTTGTAAAATTTTAGAGTTTTCTCTTCTTAAGGAAACCTTGTCATGTTTTTCCATTAGCTATACTTTTCCATTTTACATCACATATTTAATTTGTGATTATGATCAAGGGATTCTGGGGATATAATGACAGAGAATCTAATCGTCCTGTTGATCAAGGGAATGCGAGGATATCAATATAGATGTGATCCATAAAATAGAGGGATACTAAGGAAAAATAGATATAAAAAAGCTCTTATTCATATCAAGGGTTTTCCTGACCGAGAAATGAAAGACTTAATTGTTATTATAAAACACGAGAAAAATTTATCCAAAGTTTGCGGCTACCTTCCTCTTAAGGTTGAAAGCGGTTTATTCATTTTAATAGATTTAATTCATTCTTAATTTGTTCTTTCTATTACATTACTTTTTTCATATAAGTATTTTATTAAACTATGCTTATTTGTAATTATTCTATCATAACATATCTGAATACAATAAACATTAAACTGTGAATCTGATCTTTTGTGAGTCTGATCAATTTACTTTATTATAATTGAATATTATATGATTACAATACTATTATTATGATATATCAAAATAATTCCTCATTATGATACTTATTTAATCAAAATAAATTCCAATTCTGAATTAGTTCTTTTTTACTTAAAGAGGTTTGTGAATTGATTTAGTTTAAACTCTTTTAAACTAAAGTTTTTTAAACTATAATTCACTTACCACAGGCAATAGATCAATTTAGAACTTATTATTTCAATACTAATATCAATATATCTTATATTGATATCTAATAATTAGTATCAAAGCAGGTTTCCATTGCTCATATACTTGATGAATTTTTTTTCTTTACTATTAAAAGTTTTTTAAGTTTTGTTATAAACATTTTTTTACAAAATGTTATTAAACTAACATTTTTTGGGAAAATAAATTTTTTCTATTAAGATAGAAGGTTTTAATGTTGGATATATAGACAATATAAATCCAAATAGACCTACTATTTTTGATAGACCTGACTATGAATATTAGAGAGATATAATGAATACTTTCGTTATCAACATAGGAGTTGATAACTTTGTGATGCTCACTAGAGATTATAAAAATCCTAATAAAGAAGTTACCTCTTTTACACACTAAGAAAAATATAAATATTAGTTGAACTTCAAAAAAGGAACACTTTGTTTTGTTACATGAACAGATGAATATATAAAGAAATATCATCCTTTGAAGAAGCTAATAGTATTTGGAAGAAGTCAGAGTTTACACATTTTTCTACCTCTAAAGTTTTTGAAACTATGAGAATTATGCTTAGAGCTTATTATCAAGATTTTGATTTCTTACCTAGAGAATATGTCTATGACAACCCTGCTTTTTATTACAACTTAAACATGCTTTATTACATAAAACTTCACTTGATACAACAAAGAAGATCGAGAGGTTTAGTGTCTTTGGGGCTTAGGATTATTACATAAAAACTTTAAACTTGAAATACAACGTCCTTATTGAAAACTTCCTTTACATGACCACTACATTCCTTCGTACCTAGCATTGCATGGGATAACCTGAGGACATGCATAAGAAAAGGGTGAGCTATAAAGCCCAGTAAGGGAGTACATAATGAATAACATGAGGAGTGCAATACATGTTAGGCAATAGGCATATCAATAGAGCATAAGAGAGACATGAACATAAAGGCATGATAAAGCATGATAATCATAACATGGAAATGTGGCAACAACACTTAACATTGAATTAGCATGAGCCAAGGCTCATTGCACATGGAGCATGAGTAAACCCTCATTGCACTTGAAGCACGAGTAAACCCTCGTTGCACTTGAATTAGCATGAGTCAACACTCATTGCACATGACGTATCATGATACTATACTTTACCCAATGCATTGGAGCGCTATCAGGGCGCACCCTTCTTAAACATTTCATTTCATGCATAAGTGTGCCACATGGATCATAAAACATGGATTCATAAAACATAATCATTTCTTCCACGATAAAGGAATGTGGAATTCATACATGAAACTTTACAATCAATACGTATATGTGCATAAAGGTGAATACCCTTGATGGAGAAATGGGCATGGTATTCACTACACAAAGACATTGGCTTAGAAAATTGGTGCGATTTCGGCAGCGTAACGGCGTGACATAAGAATTCATAAAAAAGGTTGATGAGAGAGAAAGGGGTTCCTCATCATATTTACATGAAATGGAAAGTAAGGAGATCATATATATACATGTCCCAACAACAGAAATGGAATTTAGATTCATGATACAAAAGTATTGCTTGAATATAAAAGAAGAGAGAGAAGTTCCTTTCGGAATTTCGGCATAGTAACGGGTGTACATGGGAGGCATTTAATGAGAGAGAAAGGGTTCTCCCATCATTCAAACAATAAGAGGGCAGTATGGGGGAGGTGCAAAACCATACCCCAACATTCATAAATTAAATTAAAAGGGCAATACAACTTAAAGAAAATTGACAAAAAAAAGAGAAAGGAAGAAAAAAAAAACCCTTACTTGGAAGTGTGCTTCCAAAGGCTAGAGAGAGGCTTGTGAGAGGCTTCTTGGGAGCTTGGGGCACCTTGAGAGAATTCTAGAGAGAGTAGGGCAGAGGTTGGATGAACTTCAAGGGCTTTGAGTGAGGAGGAAGTGGGAGCTTGGGTGGGTTTATATAGGAAAGGTGAGAGAATTCTTTATTATTTAGGTTTGGGACCCCTTATATTAAAATAATCCAAACCACAAACCATCCCATGGTATTTGCCCATGGTTTCTGGAAAAGGAGAGAGGAAAACAATATTTTACAAGGCCAAGGTCCGAACTTATTAAAAAATTAGGGTTGCTTATGTGGAGGTGAGTCACACTCCCATGGAAATTAATTTAAAAAGGCAAAGTGTTGAATAAGTCTTGAGGGTTCCATTAATGCTTTGAAAAGTGATTCAAACAAACCCAAAACCTCATTATTTTAATGATAAAACATATATTGGCCGAACCTAAGGATTATGGTATTTTATTACATCACCATTGGGTCATTATGATGTCATAAATCACATTATATATTTAAAAGGTATTTAATTTTTACCCAAAAATTGGACTGTCTCAGAAAATTATGAAAAATTCACCGTTGGATAATTTCGACGTCCTGATTCCAAAAATAATATTTATTTTATCTAAATAATTTTCTAAATATGTGAATTTTCACTTTTAAAATAAAAACCTACATTTATAAAAAATTCACGGGTTTTGACAGAAATGGCTTTCAAACCTTAATAAAAATTTTAATTGCATTCATAAAATTATAAGATCATTTATATTTAATAAAAATTAATTTAATATTAATAATAATATTTTATTAAAATATTATTTAATTCAAAAATCCTTTAATTTAATAAAATATAATTCTTAATTAAATAATAACTAAAAACATCATTTGTACTTTAAAAACTAATTACAATGCATCAAAAATGACTAGAAATTATATTCATTATTATATAAAAAAATAATGTACATGAGCATGGTGCTACTTATTTGTTACATAACCCCTTAAAATAGCCGCATAAGACCTAAGGGTAAGGTGTGCGATGGTGACAGACTCTTGGGGTTGCTCGGATAACATCGCTCGAGTGGTGATCTCTATCAACTTCCATTTTTCCCGTAGACGATCACGTTCGAGCTTGACTTGATGAAGCTCAGCTTGGGCTTGGTCAAGGGCAAAGCCCAAAGACGCCACCTCCTTTCCGAGCTCCGACAAATGGGCTTCGTAAGGGGCAATTCTACTGGATGAGGCCATCGCTTCCTTTGTCTGAGTAAAAATGGTTTCGTTAAAGCCTTATATTTAAACTACCCAGATGATCAATGTTCAACGGCTATAAAAGTAACGGTCACAAATCTTAACGTAAAACTAAAGAAGTTGACATCTTATAAAAACATAAAGAAACATTTAACTGGATCAAGAGGGATTTTCCATTAATGAAATTTTGGGTCGTTACAACATTCCCCCCTTAAGAAATTTCGCCCTCGAAATTTTCCTTTTCCCACACTAAAACAAATGTGGGTAACTTAGCTTCATCATATCTTCCGACTCCCAAGTTGCTTCTTCAAACTTGTGGTTTCTCCACAACACCTTGACGAGGGGCATTGTCTTATTTCGTAGAACTTTTTCTCTACGATCTAAGATCTTCACTGGTTGCTCCTCATAAGAAAGATCGTCTTCTAATTGTACCACCTCAGAAGAGAGTACATGTGAAGGGTCTGGTATGTACTTCCTTAAGAGGGATACATGGAAGACATCATGCACCTTGGCCATAGTAGGTGGAAGTGCTAGTCGATAGGCCACAGCCCCAACACGATCAAGAATCTCGAAGGGGCCGATGTACCTTGGACTTAACTTCCCTTTCTTTCCAAACCTCATGACCTTCTTCCACGGAGATATGCGTAAAAACACCATGTCTCCGACTTTAAATTCAAGGTCTCGTCGACGATTATCTGCATAACTCTTCTGTCGACTTTGGGCTGCCTTGATATGCTGCTGAATGGTTTTCACCTTCTCCACCATTTCTTCGACCATTTCTGGTCCAAGCAGCTTACGTTCACCGACCTCATCCCAACATGCCGGTGTTCTACACCTTTTCCCATACAGGGCTTCATATGGTGCCATTTGGATTCTCGAGTGGAAACTATTATTATAAGAGAACTCAACTAGAGGAAGATGTTGATCCCATCCTCCTTTAAAGTCCATTGAGCACGCTCTCAACATATCCTCAAGTGTTTGGATAGTCCGCTCGGATTGGCCATCAGTTTGAGGATGATAGGCCGTACTGAAGTTCAGTTCAGTATTCAGAGCATGTTGAAGACTCTTCCAAAACTTAGAGGTAAATCTTGGATCTCGGTCAGACACAATAGATAGTGGTACTCCATGCAACCGTACCACTTCACTGATATATATCCGTGCCAGTTGATCCAAAGAGAAGTCCTCTCGAATAACAATGAAGTGTGCAGTCTTTGTAAGACGATCCACAATAACCCAGATTGCATTGTTGCTTTTGGATGTCCTTGGAAGTCCAGTGACGAAGTCCATGGTGATGTTCTCCCATTTCCATTCTGGTATGGGCAATGGTTGCATCATCCCCTTAGACTTCTGCCTCTCTGCCTTCACTTTCTGACACACCAGGAACTTTGATGTATATTCAGCGATCTCCTTCTTCATATTATCCCACCAAAAGTTTTCTCGGAGATCTCGATACATCTTTGTGCTCCCTGGGTTAATAGAGAAATTTGAACTATGTGCATCATCCAAAAGTTCCTTCTTCAGCTCCGAACTTGATGGGACACATAGTCTTTTCCCAAACCGCACAATTCCTTCTTCATTAACATTAAACTCTGAGGATTTTCCCTTTTTGATAGCTTCCACTTTTTCTTGGATTCTCGCATCATCCTTTTGAGCATCCTTTAACCTTTCCAAAAGAGATGGTTGAGCAATCATTTGTGAAAGGATTGATGATGTTCCCTTCTTTATGATTCCCACTTCCATCTTCATCAAGTCTAAGAAGATTGGATCCTTCTCAATTCTCATCATTGATAGAATTGCTGGATCCTTTCTACTTAGGGCATCCGCCACCTTGTTCGCCTTCCCAGGGTGGTAATGTATTGAACAGTCATAATCCTTTATGAGCTCTATCCATCTTCTCTGGCGCATATTAAGCTCTTTCTGTGTGAATATATATTTAAGACTCTTGTGGTCCGTATATATCTCACATTTCTCTCCATAGAGATAATGCCGCCAGATTTTCAAGGCAAAGATCACCGCCGCCAACTCCAGATCATGCGTTGGATAGTTTCGCTCATGGATTTTCAACTGTCTTGAGGCATAGGATATCACTTTATCATTCTGCATCAGCACACATCCTAAGCCCTTCTTTGAAGCATCACTGAATACCACAAAAAGCTCCCCACTTGTGGGTAAAGTGAGCACAGGTGCAGTGATAAGCCTCCTTTTCAACTCCTTGAAGCTTTCTTCGCATTCATCACTCCAAGCAAACTTTACTCCCTTTCGAGTTAGCTTGGTAAGAGGGTTGGACAATCGTGAGAAGTTTCTCACAAATCGTCGATAATATCCAGCTAACCCCAAGAAGCTACGGATATCAGTTACCGATGTTGGCCTCGGCCATCCCTCAATTGCATCTGTTTTGGAGGGGTCCACAGATATCCCATTGCTTGTGATGATATGGCCCAAGAATGAGACCTCCTTCAACCAGAACTCACACTTGCTGTACTTGGCATAGAGCTTCTCCTTGCGCAAAGTCTCCAGTACAGTTCTTAAATGCTCCTCATGGTCCTCCTTGGTTTTGGAGTATATTAGAATATCATCTATAAAGACTACCACAAATTTATCTAGGTAATCTCTAAAGACTCTATTCATCAAGTCCATGAATATTGCTGGAGCATTGGTGAGTCCAAAAGGCATTACTATGAATTCATAGTGCCCGTACCTTGTACGAAAAGCAGTCTTGGGGATATCTTCCTTCTTCACCCTTACTTGATAATATCCCGACCGCAAGTCGACCTTGGAGAAGTATTGTGCTCCACGCAGCTGATCAAACAAGTCATCGATTCTTGGGAGAGGATACTTGTTCTTTATCGTGATTTTGTTAAGTTCACGATAATCGATGCAAAGCCGCATTGACCCATCCTTCTTCTTGACGAAGAGGACTGGTGCACCCCATGGTGATGCACTTGGGCGTATAAACCCTTTATCCAGATTCTCCTGTAGTTGTTTCTTCAGTTCTTCAAGCTCAACCACAGCCATTCTATATGGAGTCTTGGATATTGGTAGCGCCCCAGGTATAAGTTCAATAGAGAACTCAACATCTCTTCTTGGAGGAAGACCAGGAAGTTCCTCGGGAAATACTTCAGCGAATTCCCTCACAATAGGCATTTCTTCAAGGGTGGTTTCTTCCTTGGACTCAATCATCTGAGCCAGATATGCGTGCTCATAAGGTAGTAATATCCATGCTTGAGATGATGGAGTTAAAGGAGATTCATCTTCCTCCTGACACTTGTAAAGAATCGGGGGTCGATTCTCCATATGGAGTGTGATTTCCCTCTCCCGACAATTTATGTTGGCTCTATATAAGGAAAGCCAATCCATGCCAAGAATTGCATCAAATTCCACCAAAGGGAGTATGACAAGGTTCGCCGGGAAATTCAATCCACAGATTATAACAGGGGAGGACTTATACTCATGGGATGCAATGATTGCCCCATTTGCCGTACTCACCGACATCTTTACTTCCATGATTTGTGGTGGTGCAGGGATTATTCTACTAAACTTTTGAGATATAAAAGAATGCGTAGAACCTGAATCAAAAAGTACGTTCGCTATTCTTGAATGAATAACTAGCGTACCTGTCACCACTTCGTTGTCGGGGTTCACTTCGGCAGAAGTGATGGCAAAAGCTCTTCCTTGCTGTCTTGGAGGTTGTTGATTGCCTCCGATAACCCTTGGATTAGGGCACTGATTCGCAAAATGACCTGGTTCTTTGCATTTGAAGCATTGAACAACGCGTTGAGGTTTGAACGGAGCGTTCCTCCCCTCCGTCGCAGCCGCGGGTCCTTCTTGCTGACAGTTAATAGCTAGGTGCCATTCTCTTCCACACTTGAAGCATTTTCTTGTCCCCCTAAGGCAATTTCCAGGGTGCTTCTTTCCACACTTTTGGCAAGTGGGGTGCTGGAATTTCTTAGCGCCGTTGGATTTATCCATCGGACCACCAGCATTGAAGTCCACCTTCCGCTTCTTGTCCCCATGATACCCCTGTGATTCTCCGATCTCCATTTCAACCTTAAGGGCACATCGGACAATCTCCTCATAGCTGTCAAAGTCACGGATCGCTAATGCTTTCCGCAAGCTAGGCTTCAGCCCACCAAAGAAGCGGTCAACTTTGCATTCGGGGGTAACGACAAAGCCGGAAGCATATCGTGCAAGCCTTGTGAAGTTTGCCTCGTACGCTCCCACAGATTCTTCATCTTTCTGCTTGAGGGAAAGGAAGTCCCTTTCCATCTTAAGACGGAGGGTGCGTGGAAAATATTTATCGAAAAACATCTTCCGGAATACCTTCCATTCCAAAGCCTCGATCTCCTCCTCAAGCTTCGTATTTTTGATCAATGTCCACCATTGATCAGCTTCACCCTCCATATGATAAGCCGCCAGGAGAACCTTCTCTTTTTCAGAGCATTGGAGGATGGAGAATATCTTCTCAATGGAGTTGATCCATTGTTCAGCGATCGTGGGATCAGATGATCCACTAAAAGTAGGAGGCCTTTGTCTCATGAAGCTTTCAATAGCGACTTGTTCTTTCTTAGGGGGGGTTGAACGTTCCTCTTGACCAGTGTTTCTATTCAAAACTTGAGTTAGCTGAGAGAGAAGCGTGACAAAGTTCGCGATTCCCGCTCCCATCGGATTGGGCATCTCATTAGTACAATCATCACACTGATCTTCACAACGGTTGTTAGCCCGAGTTCTCCTATTACCGGCCATTGGATGGAATAAAAGGAAAGTTAGGGGTAACACATAGAGGGTAATCCAAAGACAAAAGTTGATGACTTATAAATAAACTTTGATCTCTTTAACTCATGAGTCTATAGGATTCAATCCAGGCTTTTCAGGATCTTCCTTCTAACATATATTCTTAGGGGAATTTTTCCCTTAATAAGGGTTCATACTAAGATTGTGAATTTATCAAAACATATCCCCCGGGAGTGTCGTAACCAAGAGTGCAGCAAGGCCCGTTGTCGTGCACCGGTTCCCGTTCGAGTCTAGCTCAAAGCGGTGTTTTCAGGTTTTACCCCTAGGATACATCTGTGCCAGAGCCGCCTCTACCTGCTCGTATCCAGACAGGGATGTATTTGTTTGATAAAACACTTACTTAGTATTTACCAAAACTTAGGGATGTTTTTATTATGCTTAGTCTTGTATCTAAGGCTTTACTAGGGTTTCCTAATCCCAAAAATAACTAAACCTATCCTCTGATACCAACTATGACAACCCTGCTTTTTATTACAACTTAAACATGCTTTATTACATAAAACTTCACTTGATACAACAAAGAAGATCGAGAGGTTTAGTGTCTTTGGGGCTTAGGATTATTACATAAAAACTTTAAACTTGAAATACAACGTCCTTATTGAAAACTTCCTTTACATGACCACTACATTCCTTCGTACCTAGCATTGCATGGGATAACCTGAGGACATGCATAAGAAAAGGGTGAGCTATAAAGCCCAGTAAGGGAGTACATAATGAATAACATGAGGAGTGCAATACATGCTAGGAAATAGGCATATCAATAGAGCATAAGAGAGACATGAACATAAAGGCATGATAAAGCATGATAATCATAACATGGAAATGTGGCAACAATACTTAACATTGAATTAGCATGAGCCAAGGCTCATTGCACATGGAGCATGAGTAAACCCTCATTGCACTTGAAGCACGAGTAAACCCTCGTTGCACTTGAATTAGCATGAGTCAACACTCATTTCACATGACGTATCATGATACTATACTTTACCCAATGCATTGGAGCGCTATCAGGGCGCACCCTTCTTAAACATTTCATTTCATGCATAAGTGTGCCACATGGATCATAAAACATGGATTCATAAAACATAATCATTTATTCCACGATAAAGGAATGTGGAATTCATACATGAAACTTTACAATCAATACGTATATGTGCATAAAGGTGAATACCCTTGATGGAGAAATGGGCATGGTATTCACTACACAAAGACATTGGCTTAGAAAATTGGTGCGATTTCGGCAGCGTAACGGCGTGACATAAGAATTCATAAAAAAGGTTGATGAGAGAGAAAGGGGTTCCTCATCATATTTACATGAAATGGACAGTAAGGAGATAATATATATACATGTCCCAACAACAGAAATGGAATTTAGATTCATGATACAAAAGTATTGCTTGAATATAAAAGAAGAGAGAGAAGTTCCTTTCGGAATTTCGGCATAGTAACGGGTGTACATGGGAGGCATTTAATGAGAGAGAAAGGGTTCTCCCATCATTCAAACAATAAGAGGGCAGTATGGGGGAGGTGCGAAACCATACCCCAACATTCATAAATTAAATTAAAAGGGCAATACAACTTAAAGAAAATTGACAAAAAAAAGAGAAAGGAAGAAAAAAAAACCCTTACTTGGAAGTGTGCTTCCAAAGGCTAGAGAGAGGCTTGTGAGAGGCTTCTTGGGAGCTTGGGGCACCTTGAGAGGATTCTAGAGAGAGTAGGTCAGAGGTTGGACGAACTTCAAGGGCTTTGAGTGAGGAGGAAGTGGGAGCTTGGGTGGGTTTATATAGGAAAGGTGAGAGAATTCTTTATTATTTAGGTTTGGGACCCCTTATATTAAAATAATCCAAACCACAAACCATCCCATGGTATTTGCCCATGGTTTCTGGAAAAGGAGAGAGGAAAACAATATTTTACAAGGCCAAGGTCCGAACTTATTAAAAAATTAGGGTTGCTTATGTGGAGGTGAGTCACACTCCCATGGAAATTAATTTAAAAAGGCAAAGTGTTGAATAAGTCTTGAGGGCTCCATTAATGCTTTGAAAAGTGATTCAAACATACCCAAAACCTCATTATTTTAATGATAAAACATATATTGGCCGAACCTAAGGATTATGGTATTTTATTACATCACCATTGGGTCATTATGATGTCATAAATCACATTATATATTTAAAAGGTATTTAATTTTTACCCAAAAATTGGACTGTCTCAGAAAATTATGAAAAATTCACCGTTGGATAATTTCGACGTCCTGATTCCAAAAATAATATTTATTTTATCTAAATAATTTTCTAAATATGTGAATTTGCACTTTTAAAATAAAAACCGACATTTATAAAAAATTCACGGGTTTTGACAGAAATGGCTTTCAAACCTTAATAAAAATTTTAATTGCATTCATAAAATTATAAGATCATTTATATTTAATAAAAATTAATTTAATATTAATAATAATATTTTATTAAAATATTATTTAATTCAAAAATCCTTTAATTTAATAAAATATAATTCTTAATTAAATAATAACTAAAAACATCATTTGTACTTTAAAAACTAATTACAATGCATCAAAAATGACTAGAAATTATATTCATTATTATATACAAAAATAATGTACATGAACATGGTGCTACTTATTTGTTACATAACCCCTTAAAATAGCCGCATAAGACCTAAGGGTAAGGTGTGCGATGGTGACAGACTCTTGGGGTTGCTCGGATAACATCGCTCGAGTGGTGATCTCTATCAACTTCCATTTTTCCCGTAGACGATCACGTTCGAGCTTGACTTGATGAAGCTCAGCTTGGGCTTGGTCAAGGGCAAAGCCCAAAGACGCCACCTCCTTTCCGAGCTCCGACAAATGGGCTTCGTAAGGGGAAATTCTACTGGATGAGGCCATCGCTTCCTTTGTCTGAGTAAAAATGGTTTCGTTAAAGCCTTATATTTAAACTACCCAGATGATCAATGTTCAATGGCTATAAAAGTAACGGTCACAAATCTTAACGTAAAACTAAAGAAGTTGACATCTTATAAAAACATAAAGAAACATTTAACTGGATCAAGAGGGATTTTCCATTAATGAAATTTTGGGTCGTTACATGTCTCCAAGGTTTAATATATATTTATAACTATCATAAATAGTATACAAGTTATTAGTGAAAAATGATTATTTGATGATAATCTAGTTAAGGAAATTATTGATATCATGCCTAATTTACTGGAATAAAAGAGAATAGAAATTGATAAAATGAGGAAAATTAATAATATCACCATAAATAATCTTATTGTAACCCTAAGGAAATGTGAAATTAAACTGAAAATATATACAAAGAAACAAAAAAAATAATGGTGGAGTTGATTTTTCAACAATTAATCTTCCTACTAATGATCAAACTCCCGAAAGTGTTTGTATATCTTTTACAGAGAATAATGTCATTAAACAATCTGATTCTAGTAATTATAATCATTCTGAAAAGTAATTGGATAATCTCTAATGAAAAATGTTTTTCTTAAGAAGGTTTTACAAAACTTATATAATAAAGGTAACAATGAGAAAAATTATAATAAGAATGAAGTTACTTGTTATGAGTGAAAGAATGATGGAAACATCAGACCAGATTGTATAATTCTAAAAGGAAGTGGTAGAAATAATAATAATTTAGAAAGGAATTCCAAGAGATTTTATAAATACAATAGAAATAAAGTTATCAAAGATAATGATTCATTGAGTGTAATTAGATAAGTTTCTTGGATTATAATTCTAACAATTCATTTTTAGGAATGATTAACATTGGTCTTATAGCCAGAATTCATAAAGAAACTTTTTTGTGAATGGATAAGGTATGAACTTATTTAAAACTTAAAAATATGTCTCTTAGTGTTAATTATCTTGATGAGAAGGATTCAATATCTTCTGATAAAGAAAACTCCTTACTAGAAGATAATTTTTTACCATCATATGATGAGGTCTCTCAATTTTGAAAGTTATTATAAAACGAAAATTTAAAAGTTCACAAAAAACATGAAAAGAAGAATTCAAGGATAAATGTTTTAACAAATAAATTATCAGATCTCTCTAATAATATTGATAAGTATTATTTTGAAAAATAATTTTTTTTAAGGATTTATAAAAATAGATTTCTGAAAAAGATAGTTTTTAAGTCTTTTTTGATCAACTCAATTTCAAAACTATTACAAAAGCAGATAAAAATTTAGTTTTTAAACTAAACATAGAGATTTATTCTATGAATAAATTCTTGTCTAATTTTACCATTGGAAAATTAAACATTGATAATGTGTATAAACTAATTGATTCTCATGGTACTATTTACAAAATGGTATATACTAATATAACAGCAGTTTTTTGTAAAAATTACTTTATTATTAAAATAAACCTTTTTTCACAAAGAGTCAAAGCAGTGGTCATTGGAAAAAGAATTATTATTTAAATAAATTCAATATCTTAACTTCTGCAAAGCCTATTTTACAAAAAATTTATATTGTTAAAATTTTCTTTTCAAATACTACCAGACCCAAGAAGGTTTGGGTGCACAAAGTCTAATGTTTTTATCTATAAGAATACAAAGAAAATAATAGAAATAAAAATAAACAGTACATAGATAGTGGTTATTCCCTATATATGACAAGTAAAAAATCTTTTTTTGAAAATATCATCATGATGAAAGCTATAAAATTTACTTTCCGAGATAATTCTCAGGGAAATATTATGGGTAAAGTTAACATAGTTCTTCTTGTTAAATCATTAATCTAAAATGTTTTTTTGTTAAAGGTATTAAAAAATATATTATAAGAGTAAACCAATTATGTGATGATGGTTACCTTATGAATTTTAGGAATGATAAGTGTGTGGTGCAAAATTAAAAGGATGAATTTTTTCTTTGTACGAATTGGTATGAGAATGTTTACACTCTTAACTTAGAATAATAAAAAATCCAAGACTTAGCTTGTCTTAGTGCAATAGAATATCAATCAAGGTTATGGAATAGAAGTTAAGGACACTGTAACATTAGAACCTTATGTAAGTTGACTAAGAAATGACTTTTTAAGGATCTACCAATACTTAGGTTTGATTCTTCAAAATTCAATAATCCTTGTAAATATAGTATGCACCATATTCCTAGTTTTAAACCTATTAGTGAAGTATCAACTAATGATTCTTTATATTTAGTGCACATGGAATTATTCAGTTCGACACATAGTGGAATTATTAGGGTAAAATTCTATATATATTTCTTAGTTGATGATTACACTAGATATAATTTTGTTTTTTTCTCTTAAAGAAATATGAATCATTTTTTTATTTGAAAAGTTTTGTAAACAAAGTTAAAAATGAGAAAAAAAATTCCCTTGATAATTATTCGTAGTAATCATGGTGGAGAATTTTTAAATTATCATTTTGAAACTATTTTTATTAAGAATGGTATCAAACATAACATTTCAGCTCCTAGAACCCCTTAGAAAAATGATTTTGTTTAAATGTTAAGTCTTATCCTTCCAGAAATAACAAGAACCCTGATGATTGAATACTAAATTTGTAAACATTTTTGGGATGAATCGGGTTTTAATTTGACCTTCTCTTAATAAAAATCCTTATGAACTGTGGGCATGTCAAGAACCAAAATTTTCCTACTTCAGAGTATTTGGATGTAAAGTTTTCATCCTAAATAGGAAAGATAACTTACATAAATTTCACCCAAATCTGATGATGTAATATTATTAGTGTATTCCACTACTTCTATGGAATATATAGTTTTTAATAAAAATTATTGTACTGTTGAGGAAATAGTAAATTTTAATTTTGATGAAACTAACCCTTTTGAGTTCAAACAAACTCAACCAACATCCTCATATGTTATTTCAAAACAAATTTTCAACCAATGTTAGAAAATTATTATTATAATGAAAGTACTCAAGAAATAGATTTTTAAGTATTTAATAAGGAAAATTTTCTACCTTATGTTGATGAATAGAGTTATCCAAACTGAAGAATTTAGTTGTTTCTTAAGAATAATACTTGTGATAGTCTCATTGGTGATTTTGATCAACCAGTTTGGGCTATAAGTTCATTAATAAATGAAATAGAACATCTGTATTTAATTTCCCAACTTGAGCCTAAAAATATTGATGTGGATTTAGGTGATGAGGATTAGATTAAGACTATACAAGACAATCTTAATGTATTTGAGAGGAACAAAGTCTGGTCCTTGGTTAAATGGCATAAAGAAAATTCTATAATTTAGAGTAACATGGGGTTTCAGAAACAAATACTATGAAATGGAAGAATTGTTAGAAACAAGGAAATAAATGTTGCTAAACTTTATAACCAATAAGAAATAATTGACAATGAAAAAACCTATGCACCAGTAGTAATATTATATTATATTCTTATTCTTCAAGCCTTTGCACCTTTCTTTAAATTCATAATTTTTCTGATGGATGTGAAATTTGATTTAGTTAACAGATATGTACTAAAGAATGTTTATGTATTAAAACCCCATTTTTTTGAAAATAAAAAACATCCTGAATATGTTAATAAACATACCAATGATTTATATGGACTTAAAAAAGACCCAAGAGCTTGGTACAATAGGATAGCATGATTTTTGTAAAAACAATTTTGTTAAGGGAACTGTATATCTAAAACTTTTTATAAAATAATTTAACAAAAATATTATAATTATGAAAATATATGTTGATGAAATTATATTAGGATCAACTTAAAAATTCTCAACAGATTCCTTTACAGATCTTATGAAATCTGAGTTTGAGATGATTATGTTGGGTGAGTTATCATTTTTTATTGGTTTTAAAATATCTCAAATAACTATAAGGGAGATATATATCTCAACACAAGTATATAAAAGATATTATTAAAAATTTTGGATATGATAATAATAAAAGTATAAGTACTTCAACTGGAACCACAAACACACTTTGTCTTGATGAGGCTGGGGAACTAGTTGGCCAAAATATTTTTAGAGGAATGATAGGAAGACTACTTTTCTTAATCACTAGTCATCATGAATTAACTTTTTTAGTATTATTATGTGAAATATATCAAGAAAATCCAAGTAATCTCACCAAAAATCTATAAAATTAATTTTTAATTATCTTAAGGGAACTATGTATTTGACACCATTTATTGTTATGGAAATGTTTTGAATTAATTTTTTTGGATATCAATTTTAGTGGTTATTGAATGAATGGAAAAAGCACACCCATTAATTGTCATTTCTTTTTAGATTATTTAATTTCTTGGTCTTGTGAGAAAAAACACTAAGTAGAACTTTCTATAGACGAAGCTGAATATGCGGCAGCTAGAATTTGTTATGCTCATGTTTTGAGGAAGGAATGCACACTCACTGACTAGGGAATGAGTTTTACAAAAACTCAAATACTATGTGACAATACAAGTTACATTACCTTACATAAGAACACTGCAGATCAATCCTCTGCAAACCACATAGATATTGGGCATCACTTTCTTAGGTGTAAAACACTGAAAGGAGATATCATTTTACAATTCATTGGAACACAAGAACAACTTGTTGATACTTTTAAAAAACCTTTACATTCCGATATATTTTAAAACATTAAACTAAATCTAGGAATGATCAATATAAAATGATCTTTTGTATCTAATTCTTATTTACCCATCTCTTTACATTAAGATACTCCTTTTCACAAAGGGAGTAAATATGTTTTTTTTTCAAAAAAAAAAATTCAATTTTTGTGTAATGGGATTTCTAGAGTCTTGTTTCTTTATAAAATTTTCAGAGTTAGTATTATCAAAAGTATCCTTGAACATAGAAAATAGTTCAAATTTTCAAGATTGAAGTTTTCTTAAAAAGTTTTCATATTTATAAATATTTTTGTAATGATTTTTTTATTTCTACAAATCATATTATGTTTTTCCCCTAAAAACAATTTTAATGTTTTTTATAAACCGTTGTTTTTAGTTTTTTTATTAAAACTATCCAATTCAATATTTTAAAAATATTTTAATATAATAATTTTTCAAAATTAAGAATAATATCTTTATCATATTGATAAATTCTTCTAACTCCAAAAGGTATTATTCTTATCTTTAAAATTTTTACACTATTACATTAGAATTGTTTTATCTATTGTTTTTGTAATACTTCAATTTGTTTTTTCTTTCAATTTTTTATTTTTTCATTGTTTACATAATTTTTTAAAAAAAAATTGTATTCTCTCTCAATAAGATAAACCTTTTAAACCTCAATAGTTCAAAAATATTTAAATATTTCATCAGAGTATTTTTAAATGTCAGATGAGATTGAATTAATTATTATTCATTGTATTTGATATGAAAGATGAATCATCACTCTAATCACCTATATAAAGTGGAGAACCCCCATTTCCCACATCAAAAATATCATTATTCAAGGGATGAAGTGATTCTAACCTCAAAAGTCTCCAACTTGAAACATTCCATCTGTCAGAATCCTCAGTTTCTTCCCTGAATGTGAACTTAATTGATAATTATTTAAATGAATAGTTCGTATTCATAGAAAGGTTATTTGAGAAAACTTTTTATGAAAAGTATTATTCTACTTTAAAAAATTGTAGAATTACAAGGTTTTGAATCTTTTTATGTAGCTAAATTTTTTGAGGATCATGATTTAGTATATCGTTATATCATTCATGAACTCTATAGTTCATACAATTTTTTCAAAGAATAAGGAAAAAAGGTTTCATTCAGAATTTATGTAATACATTATCATATTTTATGTAAGAAAGATACAACATTTTTTTGGAATTCGTTCATATATTGAAGAATTTTTCCCATATCATAAATTACCTAATAATTTTGGCTATTTTAATAATAACAAGGCAGAGGATTCTGTATTTGATCACTATAAAAATGTTCAAAAGTTGAATAATCTCACACTTAATAATCAGGTAATTTCATTATGGAAGAAATTTTATTTAATTATGATAAAAAGAGATCATCATACATAAAAGGTCATTGATGTTTTCATTTTGGATTTCCTTTTAAATATGATAAAAATAGATCTTTTCAGATACATTTTTTTTACTATTAGAAAATTAATTTCTGGTTCTATTAAGTTTTAGATTATTATGTTTTTGGTTTTGATAACAAAGATAATGATTTAATGCTTGATGTTTTTCAATATTAAAAATAATGCAAATCCCAAGAAATGGAAAATCCAATTCACCAGTGATGACACTAAAAAGATAACAAGATTTGGTTTTGATAAAGAAACAAATATTTTTTTTGACCTTTTAGGTGGTACTGCTCCATAAGGAGAACCATTTAATAAAATCAAAAAAAGTGATAAGAAGAAGAAGAATAAAGTTTATCAGGTTGATCATGGTAAGAACAGAAAAGAAAAGTCAGTTCTGTATGAAGAAAGAGATCAATGGATCAGAAAGAAGGCACAGATAATAAAGGATGATCCTTAATTCAGATTATATATAGCAGAATATTTGGCCATAAAGATTCATGGGGTCAATGTTTTGGAATAAGAATCAATGAAAATGAAATAGAAGAAGAAACAATAATAAGTATGAATTATATATTCATTAATGAAAAGTGTGGAGGCAACCTCGGTAAACATAGTTTTATATTCCTCCCTATTTGATCAAATAAACCCATATGTCATATTATCTTTTCATGTAACCAAAGTTTCTAATATTGAAGTTACCTCTATTGTAGAAAAGGGAAACAGTAATGTATTTGATTAGGAATCAAAACCATCCAAATAAATACAATCAAAATCAGAACTTGTTGGTAAGGCCGATTTATGAAAAGAAGAATAACTACATGAGTAATTTCTTAAATCAATGGGGGTTGATGCTGCAGGAATTAATAAGTTAGAAAAATAAGGAGAGGTTATTCAAGAATAAATTGAACACATAAAATAGTATATTGAAGGATAATTACTTGATAATGATAATTAAGATGAATAAAAGGATGAAGATGAATAAGAATATGAAAATGATGAATATGAGAAGTTTCTTTAAAAACACCAGAGGCTTCATAATCAGGTATACCTTCCCAGTTTGATAAGAATGGTGAACCTAGAGGCTCTGATAAATAAAAGTCACCTTTAAAGGCTGAATCTGAATATTCATCTAAGAAATTTGAGAAAGATCAAAACTCAGAGATAAAAGCAAATGATGATGAAAATGATAATAGGGAAAATTCTGAAAATTCTGATGGAAAGAAAGATGGAGATAGAGTTGAAAAATCAATTTCAAATAAATATTATTAAGGTAATGGAAAACAAGTGGAAATAAAAACAAGTCATCCCCAATTCCTAAATATTTAATTATCTAATTCAATGAAAATAATTAAAGTGAAAATAATTTCTTTTATAATTCAGGATTTATAGAAAGTTAAAGGAACAATCCCATAGAATCCATAGTGGATATGACCGATGAAAATAAAATTCAAAAAATAGAATAAATCAAAGTTTTTATAGACCAGATTATTCAAAATGAGGATGATCTCAATGTTTATTAAGAACTTTTGCAAGATCATAAAGACGAATTCAATAAAGTGGTGAAATAGTCTAATAATATTTATGTTGATTTCAAGTTACATGAAGATACTATTGATGATATCAAGAATATTTTGAACGAATCATAAGAATAATTTAACAATAAATCTAAATTTATAACAGATAAGGTGAAATTTGTTGAAAAATTCAGAGATTAAATTGTCGAGTCTATTTAATAGGTGATAGAGTTACATGGGAAGATAATATATTTATAGTTATAGATATTTATACTCAAATGTTACAAAGATAAAATTATCAATTTGAAGAATCAGAACAATGTATTAGAAAAATAATTTAGATTCAGGAAGAGAAAAATTGGTCTCAAGATGAATTAATTAAAATTTTAAATAATATAGAAAATAATTCAAGAATATGAAGTCTACTATGAGATCCTTGATGAAGAAAGATTAAAATATTTTCTCTTTTGAACTCTTCTTGTAATTATATTTTTATAACATGTATAAATGAATGATTTTATATCCCATTATGATTTTTTGAATGTTTTTACACTTTGATTAGTTTAATATTCTTTCATTATTTTTTGGATGATTAAGGAGTTCATTTTATTTTTTCATATTAATTTCCTTGTAATATTATTCATGAAACTCAAGGTCTTTTCCCATTAATTTTGTAGATAAAACATTGTGAGAAATTATTCAAAGGGGATAAAACATTTTTTAAAGGATAATTCTATATGATAGGGGAGAAATTATTTCTTAAAATGAAGAATATTTTATTAATAAGAGAAAAAGATTATTTGGGACTGCTTTTATCCTAAGAGAGAGTTAGTCGTATTCATCATCACATTCCAAGGAGTTATAATCTCATGAGGAGTTAAGGATTATTTTTTAATTCTGAATAAAAATATTTGAAAGTAGATAAACTGTAAGTTTTTTGAATTTATTTTATATTTAAGTTTTCTGGTTTATGCTTTCCAAAAAGGGATATTTTTTTTGTAAAAATTTATACTTATTAATTTTCCATTCCTTTTGTTTTAGAAATCACAAACTCTCTATTAAATACTTGATTACTATGTTATTATGTCCAAAGTGTTTAAGAATGTTTTTTATAAAAAATATTGTTTTACTATACTTATAATTAGTTCTAAAGTATTCATTAATATAAAATAATATTCTTTATTAAGTGTTCTGTAATGAGTATAGATCTGAGAAACAATATAATCATATTTATTAGATCATATTTATGAACTTGTGTCATATATTCATTTTGAAAATGTCTCTATAATCAAACTGATGATAGAATCAATGAACATCAACATCACAGTCATAAATATTATCATAATGACATTTATAAGAAAGTCCATAAAACTAACCATGTTTAAATTTTGAATATAGAAAACTAATTTCTATCAAAATGGAACACCTTTTAAACTATGATGGTGTCAAACTAGTACGACTTCAAAAATTCAATTATTCCATAATGATATGAGCTATAAAATTCCAGCTGTCTAAGTCATTAGGAAAATGTTTGATAAAATATGACAGTTGATAGAAAATATGACCATAGGAAAGGTCACCTATAAATACCCAGTCATTCTAAGAGTTTGATGTTTTTTTATTAAAGTTACTAAAGTGATGATCATATTTCATTATGTGAGTTATTTGAAGATTATGAAGCATGAGAAGATTGTTCTTAGTATTTTGTAGTTGTTTTATAGTTTTTTCTTCTTAAGGGAACCTTGTCAGGTTATTCTCTTATGAAAAGTTTTTCATTATAAGTCATTTATCTGATCCATGATTATGATAGAGGGTTTATGTGGATAGAAAGATATAGAATCTGATCATCATATTGATCGAGGGATTCCAAGGATATGAAGACAGAACAAATCCAATCTTCGTATCAAGTGCTATCCTTGCTGAGGAAAGACATACTTTCTTATAATTATAAAATAATGGACACCTTTAAAAAAGTATTTTTTATATCTTACTCTTATGGTTAAAATAGGTTTATTCATTTTAATAGTTTTAATTCATTCGTACCTTGTTATAGCTATTTCATTACTTGTTTCTTACAAGTCTTTTGTTCCACTATGCTTTTATGTAAATTCTTCTTTGGTAATGTATCTAAATACCATAAACATTAAAATTGTAATCGTATATTTTGTAAGTCTAATATGTTTAGTTTATTGTAATTGAATCTTACCTGATTATGATTCTTTTACTCTAATATATTGAAATCATTCCGGATTATGATACTTAGGTAATCAGACTAAGGTCCAAGTCTAAATATGATATTTTTACTTAAAGAGGTTTTTAGATCATTTTTTTAAACTATATTAAACAAATGTTTTTAAAACTACAATTCCCCTATCTCTTGTAATAGGGACATATATAATTTATTCACTCAATATTAATACCAATATATCTCATATTGTTATCCAACAAATCTTAATGATCACTTTTTGTAAGTGTAGGAAGAAGCAACCAAGAAACTGCCTCAGGGAAAGGGAGATGGTTTATGTTTATAAATAAGGGGAATCATGATATTGAAGGTTTAAGGGATATAATGAAGACAAAAAATGTTATGTACAAAAAGAAAGACCAAACAAATCCTAAATGTATTGTTTAATGTTTCATGTGAAATGAACGAATACACTATGAAAGTCAATCCTCAAAGCTAAGGATTTCTGAGGATTGCTGATGAAAATAACCTCCAAGTATAATAGCGTAGGGAATAGTAGTTCCATAACTACTATAGTGTTGGATGTTGAAATTAAGTGGTGATATATAAACTTGTTATTTATTCAAGAATTTAAATTATCTTATTTTATTTGGGTTCTACACATTCATTCATGTCATGAATGTTTAGTAGAACTATTGATATACAACCTTAAGCCTTTTTAGTTGAATTATTAGTGAAAAACCCATGTGGTTCAATCATTTCATATTAATTAATAATTCCACTATAGAAAATATTTAAGGTATTAATCTCCAAAAAAAATTCAAACACCATTTAGTTGAATTTTATGCCGTATTGGGCATGGATTGGTGTCTTTATATAGAGACTAAATCAATTGTGTACAGAATGAAATTAATTTACTTTTCCGAAATCATCCTATAATTCTGTAAAAGTGTAATAAGAGGAATTAATCTTTATTGGGAATATATTTTAATGAATAGTTATTATTTCATAGTAAGAAATATTATCTAGCACAAAAAATTGAGACAACGGAGAGGATCATCTTTTAATGCATGCCCATTAGGGGGGATATGTTGTTCTATTCCCCTTAAGAGTTTCTTAGTTTTCCTCATGATTGGGAAGTTGAGTCATTAATTGAACTTATGCATCGATATCTTCCCATATCAAAGATTCCATATAGAATTAATCCTATTAAAATAAATTTACAGAATAAAAAATTAGAATAAAATACTTAAAAGAGTAACATATTCCAAATTTCTTCACTATAGGGTTTGTAACACCCCAAGCTTCTATGGTACGTTTCCCTTCGAATAATGCGATAGCATGTGTTGTACGCAACCTCGAGTTCTAACACACACCACAACTAATTAAACTAGCCGTTGTGAATAGTAATACCTACTTTTTGAAATCATATATATTCTATATTTCAAAATGGACTTCATTTTTGGATTCGGAATATCAAAATTAGCCTAGGGTGAAATTTTGGTACATTTCGGATAACTTTCATATTTTGATGAATAGTGAAAATTACTAAATTTTAATTAAAAACAACTTTTTTAATCAAAATAATTATGAGTGATAAATTGTGAATTTGAGTGGTTTTAAAGTATATTTATAATATATTTTTACCATTTAATATAATCTTGGTCATTGGACATAATTTTACAATTAAACCGAACATAAACAAGTGTCAATCTTTTGATAGTTATTATCTCTTAAAAACACGCTTTTTGTTTTGACAGCGGGAATTAATTTTAAATTAATTTCTGCCACTTCTGTGTTTTGAATTTAGAAAAATGGATTCCATATTTGGAATCAGGATGTTCAAATTGTGTAAATAGGTAACTTTTATTTTTAGACATTTTGAATAATTACTGCGGTAAATATTTTATTTACCATGGTTAAGGGTAAATCCGGTAAATAAGGGTTAAAAAAAATAATATTATAATAATACTAAATTACCCTAAAACGTGTCTCAACCCTATTGGTTGATACATGGTCGACCATGGGCATCTTTGGGTCTATTTTGGGACCCCATGGATCCACTTGTAAGTGATAATGACACATTATATTAATAAAGTTAAAATAAAAATAAAAATGGCATAAGCTTACATCTTTTAGAAGAAAAATTTTTACATAGGGTTATACATGTTGGATTTTAGATTATAAATATTCATTAGAAAGCTAAAGAGATTTCCTACATAATGATATTTTATTTATAATTTTTAGACATTACATAATTTATTTTATTTATGACACAATGATGATCCAGTAATTACTAAAATAGTGAAAAATAAAAATAATTGATCTTATAAATACCCAAATAATTATAATATGAAACTTTTAATGAATTAAAATAATTTTCCATGATAATATGATATATTAGGATTGATTTAATTGACTTTGTTCGAAGTAATCAATCTTTTAGGAGTTTCACAAAAATCAACTATTGAATAGTGTCAAAATTGACATAAAAGAGTTCTTAAAACAAATATTATATTATTAATTGATATTAAATTCCTAAAAATCTAAGGTTCGGCCAAGAGACTTATATTATGATAGGTTCCTCATTAATGGACCACTTGGGGGTAGATTGGATGTATATAGTAAGTTTATTAACCATATTATATAAAAATACAAAGAGACATTGTAAAAGTGAAACTAATTAACTTAGAGTTAATACTTAAAGATAAGGTTAATATAAGTACCCAAACCTGTATAAATTCTATTGGATGAGTTGTTTTCGACCTATCCCCACCTCATCCTTTTAATAGTCAACTTTGGAGCCTTTGTAAACCGAATATGAATTTATTATAAATTAATATTTCTAACTTTTCCAAAGGTGCCCCTCACCCCTCTTATAAAAGGGCACTCCTCCTTCTCATTTCTTCACACCTTCAAAGCCTTTTGGTTCGGCCAAACTATGCCCAAATACTCTCCCAACATCCCTCACTACAACCTAGAGGCCTTAGTTTGATCAGAAAGCCAACCTAAGGAGCCCTTTTGATCAAATCAAAAGGAAGAACCCGAAGAAGAGGTAATGATTTCACCACCCTTTTCTAAGTTCATTTCTTCTTCCACTTCTTCTTCCTCTGTTCTTACCATTCTGAAATAATAACTCCAGTATCTCACATATACTTTGATGTTATTATAAATATGGTACAATCATATTCAGTATTCTATCCACCCTTTGAATAACATGTCACCATACGTGCGTACGTACGGCTTACCGTCTCCACGTCGTGGTGTAATTGTTATTCAATATAATATTATTTGGATGGGTATAATAATGATGTGTAAATCATGTAAATAATAAATATAACATGTTAATTATTCTGTATATATGAAATACCATCCATTTATATATTATTTTAATATCAAAAGAATGATATTGTCGCTCGTGCGTACGTACGGACTACCGTCTCCACGAACGCGATGAGATTCATTCTCCATCGTATCCATTCAAGTATAATTATCATTTGATGATTTAAAAATGATGTTTAAGGACTGTATATCATTCTGGATATGAATAAGATACAACAACCATTGCTTATGTAACAAAACATATAAAAGAAAATGAGTAAGTTAACTCCCGAAACGACGATAATTCTAAGATATTATTAACAAATCAATGTTAAAAGATCATATATGATATCATATTAATATATATGATTCTTGTATAATTTAATAACAACTATTTCACCATTATACAGGAGGTTAACCTACCCCAACCAAGGAAAAGTACAAGGTAAGGGTTATTTCACAATCTCTTCTTTATCCGAGGTTGTTTATACGTAATAATCTACTAGGATCTCGTTATCATCCACATCCATGTTTCTTCAAAATGTATTTCAAAACATTTTTACTATTTACAAGAATATGGGTTAAAGTCATTTATACCCTTGTTTGAATTTTTATAAGAGGTTTATAAAGGAATCTTTCCGTCGTTTTCAAAACAAGGTCCTTTTTAACCTTTTCGACAGAATTGAGGTAAGAATGTTTTTTTTAACTTATACGGCGGGTGCAGTTATTTTACGCCGTTATAAAATCTTCAAAGCTTTCCTTACAAGCTTATAAGAATATTTTCAAAGAAAATGTTTTATTTTATATGGATCTTAAATGATTTCAAAATAAAAGGAGATATTTCTTTAAAAAGAATTTTGATTTCATCTATGTCAACATCCTTTGATGGATTTTAAGATTATTTGAAGTTGATTTATTATGATACAAAACTTCTATATTGTATTGAAGGTTTTGTGATATGTTTGACTGTGGATGTGCTATTTTTATACCATTCATAGTTTATTGTGAAAGTATTGACATTTCGTATGCTAGTTTTAATACGAATGTTTATGTTATGTTTAAACCTTTTCATATGGGAATGCATTGGACTTAATAAGTGACGGGTGGAGCCCGCTATAGCTCCTCGATGCATCGGTAGGTCTCATGAGACAAACTAGTGTCTTGGCACAAGGCCTTGACAAAATCTTATTTGTAGTCTTGGCACGAGGCCTTGGCTATGTGGTTATGATAGTCTGGCATTATGCATTCCAACATTATGAAAGTGGTTATTGATATTGCATGTGATTATTCGATTAGTAGAATATCCATGTGAACAAGTAAATGGCATTATTTCATTTTACTTTTGCCATACTATGTTGAAGTTCAATTTTAAAAGGCTTTTGTTTTAGTAATTCATTGCCTTAAATGTTTATGCTTATTTTGAATGTTCCGCTATATTGTTATCCTTACTGGGCATTTGAGCTCACCCCTTTTCTATGTTTTATTTTTCCCAGGTAGTGAAGAAGTAATTTATGAATGACTTGCAGGGATATTATGAGGGGTTAATAGTGTGGATATGAAGACTTTGTTGTTGTAGTAGTTTTTCACTTTGAAATGTAATGTAAAACTTTATGATTATATCTAGTGTTTCCAAGGCTACTAAACCAATCGATCTTTCGAGATTTGATCTTTCTTGTGATCATGCCAATGTTATGTAATAATGCACCGACTCTGGGTAGCTGGGGTCGGGGCGTTACAGTTGGTATCAGAGGAAGTTTAGTACAAACCTTGGAAACTAGATTTAGATAAACTCTGATTAGAGCACGCAGACCTAAGATGAACTTTGAGGATTAGTATAGAAGAACTTCCTAGAATTTTGGTATTGTAGAGATTTTTTGAGTTTTCCGAGCAATACATCCCTGTCTGGATACAAGCAGGTAGAGGCGGCTCTGGCACAGATGTACCTAGGGGTAAAACCCGAAAACACCGCTTTGAGCTAGACTCGAATGAGAACTGGTGCACGACAACGGGCCTTGCTGCACTCTTGGTTACGACACTCCCGGGGGATATGCTTAGGATAACTCTCACTATCTTTACAAATCATTATGAAGGGTTTATGAGTATATACTTCCTCAAAGAAAACATTTTTATGATTATGGATTATATCCATAAATAGTTCAATTTATGTTAAGTGTTTTATAAGTATGGGATTATGTATTTTGATTCATAAACTGATCTAGTTTATGCCATTGTTTAGAAATGGCGCCTAGTGGAAGAAATAGAAACCGTATCAATGCACGCACTCCATGTAGGGATTGCCCTCCTGCTCAAGATAATTATAGTGGGGCTGGTGATGCAACTGGTGCTGATCAACTAATCACCATACTGGGACAACTTACTCAGGTTATGAATAATAACCTTACCCGTATGGAGCACCCTGATCCGCAGCGTGGAGGATCATTGTTAGATCGATTCATGAGACAACAACCACCAACGTTCAATGGGAATACAAATCCCTTAGTAGCTGAGCAATGGATATTTTCCCTAGAGAAAATATTTCAGGCTTTGGGGAGCAGTGAAAGGGAAAAAGTTATCATGGCAGTTTACCGCCTCACTGGAGATGCTGATCAATGGTGGTCATTGATTCAAAATACGAAGGAAGATGATGAAGTATCAAATATGGAATGGAGGGAGTTCAAAGATCTGTTTTTAGAAAAATACTTTCCTCGCGACCATCGAGCAGATATGGAAAGACAACTTCTGAGTCTGAGACAAAAGGAGGATGAGAATGTCACAAAGTATGAGGCTAACTTTACAAGGTTAGCGAGGTACGCTGGTGATTATATTCGCAACCCAAGAAGTAAGATTGATCGTTTCTTTGATGGGTTAAAACCATTTCTCCGTCGAGCATTAGTCTCACAATCCTTTTCATCGTACGAAGACATTGTCTCATGTGCTATCAAGACCGAAAAGGAATTCTCTAAGTCTTATGACTTTAAAGCAAAGCAAGAGAAGAAGAGACCTGCTGATCAATCTGGGAATGGAAATAAGGGGAAGAATGGAAAGGTTAAATATCCATCTTGTGGTAAGTGCGGGAAGAAACACCCCGGTGCTTGCCTGAAGGGAATGGGAGTCTGTTACAAGTGTGGTGAAAAAGGCCACCAAGCTCATGATTGCAAGGGGAAGAAGGAAGCTACCAACGTTCAGTGCTACAATTGCAGGGAGATGGGGCATTATGCAAATGCATGTCCTAAGCGTCAGGAGAACTTATCTCAGAAAAGGCCAAGGGATCAAGGCCAGGCTTATGCTATCACTACTGCTGAGGTAGAAGCTCCGAAAGACGTGGTGGCAGGTAATTTAATGGTTTCCTCAAGTTTAGCAAATGCATTATTTGATTCTGGATCATCGCATTGTTTCATATCTTCCCAGTTTGCTAAGAAAATTAGATATTTCCAATTTGATTTAATAAGGGAGTTGTCAGTTAAAACTCCTAAGGGAAGTATCGTTGCAACAAAGTTTTGTGAATCAGTCCCCATTAGAGCACATAAATTTTCTTTATCTGCTGATTTCATCGTCATACCTATGATTGAGTTTGATATAATCCTCGGTATGGACTGGCTTTCGGACTATGATGCGAAGATTTATTGTAAGAAGAAAGAGGTTACGATTCTTGATGATAATGATAAGGAGCACCTTATTTTTAGAGCAGAATCGTCACCACCTAATTCTTATTTAGATCCACCCCCAGTAGCTCAACTTAATTCAATTATTGGGGAGGAAGAGAATGAAGTAACTATCGGTGAGGAAAGGAATGTTCAAATAGAGGATGTACCTGTTGTGAAAGAATTTGTAGATGTATTTCCGGAAGATTTACCTGGACATCCTCCAGAACGAGAAGTAGAGTTTTCCATTGATTTGATTCCTGGATCAAGGCCTATATCGAAGACCCCTTATAGAATGGCTACTGTAGAGTTAGTCGAACTAAAGAAACAACTAGAGGAATTGAGTAATAAGGGATTTATTCGCCCTAGTGTTTCTCCATGGGGAGCCCCTGTTCTTTTTGTTAAAAAGAAAGATGGATCTATGAGGTTATGTATCGACTACAGGGAGATCAATGCTATAACGATAAAGAACAAGTATCCCCTACCTCGTATTGATGATTTATTTGACCAACTGCATGGAGCTCAATACTTTTCAAAGATTGACCTTCGATCTGGATACCATCAGTTGTGTGAGAAGAAGGAAGACATTCCGAAAACAGCATTTCGAACCAGGTACGGGCATTACGAGTTTACTGTAATGCCGTTTGGATTGACTAATGCACCCTCTGTATTCATGGATCTAATGAATAGAGTTTTCAAGGAGTATCTCGATGAATTTGTGGTGGTATTTATTGATGATATCTTGGTATACTCCAAAACCTACGAAGATCATGAAAATCACTTGTGCATTATCTTGAAGACTCTGAGGAGGCATGAATTATATGGGAAGTTTAGCAAGTGTGAATTCTGGTTTCAGGAGATTTCTTTTCTTGGCTATATTGTCTCTAAAGATGGAATCTCTGTTGATCCTTCTAAGACCAAGGCAATCCAAGAATGGCCAGCACCTACGAGTATAACTGAGGTACGTAGTTTTATTGGTTTGGCAGGTTATTATCGACGTTTCGTCCAGAATTTTGCCCGATTGGCTAACCCATTAACGAAGCTCACATGTAAAGGGGTTAAATTTGTTTGGACAAAAGAGTGTGAAGAATGTTTCGAAGAACTGAAGAGAAGATTAGTCAATGCTCCTATATTGACTCTACCATCGGGGAATGATGGGTTCGTTATTTATAGTGATGCATCAAAGAAAGGACTTGGCTGTGTCCTTATGCAGAATGATAGAGTTATTGCCTATGCATCACGACAGTTGAAAATTCATGAACAAAACTATCCTACTCAGGATCTTGAGTTAGCAGCTGTGATCTTTGCTTTGAAGATATGGAGGCACTACCTCTATGGTGAAAAATGTGAGATTTATACTGATCACAAGAGTTTGAAGTATATTTTCTCACAAAAAGAACTCAACATGAGGCAAAGGAGATGGCTTGAATTACTCAAGGATTATGATTGCACGATACACTACCACCCAGGGAAGGCAAACAAGGTGGTAGATGCTTTGAGTAGAAAAGACCATGGAGTTTTGAACAATATGAGAATTGAAAGGGATCCAATTTTCATGGAGCTAGTGAAGATGGACATGGGAATAACCAGGGAAGGTGAAACATCAATGCTTTTTCAAATGGTTGCCAAACCATCTTTACTAGAAAGGATTAAGAGTTCTCAGACTGATGATGAAGAATTCCAAAAGAAGATTAAAGCTGTGAATGATGGGAGATTGAGAGACTTTGCGTATGAAGGTGGAATTTTGAAATTCGGGAAGAGACTTTGTGTTCCCAATATACCTGATCTAAAAAGGGAATTGCTGGATGATGCTCATAGTTCCAATTTCTCTATACACCCTGGGAGCACCAAAATGTATAGGGATTTGAAGGAACATTTTTGGTGGGACAACATGAAGAGGGAGATTGCTGATTTTGTGTCAAGGTGTATGGTTTGTCAACAAGTGAAAGCTGGAAGGCAACAGCCTGGAGGAGTCATGCAACCTCTTCCCATACCGGAGTGGAAATGGGACAATGTTACGATGGACTTTGTCATGGGGCTACCAAAGACTCCTAGAAGGAATGATGCAATATGGGTGATTGCTGATCGTCTTACCAAGTCAGCACATTTTCTTGCTATAAGAGAAGATCTACCCCTGGAACGTCTAGCAAGACTATATATTAATGAAGTTGTGAGACTTCATGGAGTACCCCTATCGATTGTTTCTGATCGTGATCCCCGTTTTACTTCAAGATTTTGGAAAAGTCTTCAGAAATCCCTGGATACTGAACTTCATTTGAGCACTGCTTACCACCCTCAGACAGACGAACAATCAGAACGGACTATTCAGACCTTAGAAGACATGTTGAGATCTTGCTCACTTGACTTTCAGGGTATGTGGGATCAATATTTACCACTAGTAGAATTTTCCTATAACAATAGCTTCCATTCGAGTATTCAGATGGCACCATATGAAGCGTTATACGGAAAGAGATGTCGTACACCAACCTGTTGGGATGACGTTGGTGAAAGAAAACTTGTAGGCCCAGAACTGGTGGAGGAAACGGTGGAAAAGGTGAAGGTAATCCAAAATCACATTAAAGCAGCTCAAAGTAGGCAGAAGAGCTATGCTGATAATCGAAGGAAGGATTTGGAATTTCAAGTCGGTGATCATGTTTTCCTAAAGGTATCTCCGTGGAAGGGAGTCATACGTTTTGGTAAGAAAGGTAAATTGAGTCCCAGGTACATCGGACCTTTCGAAATTCTAGAACGAATTGGGGCTGTAGCTTACCGATTGGCAATGCCGCCAAGTCTCTCCAAAGTTCACGATGTGTTCCACGTATCTCTGTTGAGGAAATACATGCCTGACCCAACGCATGTACTCACCTATGAAGATTTAGAACTGGAACCCGATCTGTCTTATTGCGAAGAGCCCATCAAGATTCTTGATACGAGAGAACAAGTGCTGAGAAACCGGAAGACGCGTCTGGTAAAAGTTTTGTGGAGAAATCATAAGATGGAAGAGGCAACGTGGGAACCCGAGGAACTTATGATGAAGAACCACCCGAGTCTTTTTATGCAGTAATACCCTAGAAATTGCGAGGACGCAATTATTTGAAGGAGGGGAGAATGTAACACCCCAAGCTTCTATGGTACGTTTCCCTTCGAATAATGCGATAGCGTGTGTTGTACGCAACCTCGAGTTCTAACACACACCACAACTAATTAAACTAGCCGTTGTGAATAGTAATACCTACTTTTTGAAATCATATATATTCTATATTTCAAAATTGACTTCATTTTTGGATTCGGAATATCAAAATTATCCTAGGGTGAAATTTTGGTACATTTCGGATAACTTTCATATTTTGATGAATAGTGAAAATTACTAAATTTTAATTAAAAACAACTTTTTTAATCAAAATAATTAATAGTGATAAATTGTGAATTTGAGTGGTTTTAAAGTATATTTAGAATATATTTTTACCATTTAATATAATCTTGGTCATTGGACATAATTTTACAATTAAACCGAACATAAACAAGTGTCAATCTTTTGATAGTTATTATCTCTTAAAAACACGCTTTTTGTTTTGACAGCGGGAATTAATTTTAAATTAATTTCTGCCACTTCTGTGTTTTGAATTTAGAAAAATGGATTCCATATTTGGAATCAGTATGTTCAAATTGTGTAAATAGGTAACTTTTATTTTTAGACATTTTGAATAATTACTGCGGTAAATATTTTATTTACCATGGTTAAGGGTAAATCCGGTAAATAAGGGTTAAAAATAATAATATTATAATAATACTAAATTACCCTAAAACGTGTCTCAACCCTATTGGTTGATACATGGTTGACCATGGGCATCTTTGGGTCTATTTTGGGACCCCATGGATCCACTTGTAAGTGATAATGACACATTATATTAATAAAGTTAAAATAAAAATAAAAATGGCATAAGCTTACATCTTTTAGAAGAACAATTTTTACATAGGGTTATACATGTTGGATTTTCGATTATAAATATTCATTAGAAATCTAAAGAGATTTCCTACATAATTATATTTTATTTATAATTTTTAGACATTATATAATTTATTTTATTTATGACACAATGATGATGCAGTAATTACTAAAATAGTGAAAAATAAAAATAATTGATCTTATAAATACCCAAATAATTATAATATGAAACTTTTAATGAATTAAACTAATTTTCTATGATAATATGATATATTACGATTGATTTAATTGACTTTTTTCGAAGTAATCAATCTTTTAGGAGTTTCACAAAAATCAACTATTGAATAGTGTCAAAATTGACATAAAAGAGTTCTTAAAACAAATATTATATTATTAATTGATATTAAATTCCTAAAAATATAAGGTTCGTCCAAGAGACTTATATTATGATAGGTTCCTCATTAATGGACCACTTGGGGGTCGCTTGGATGTATATAGTATGTTTATTAACCATATTATATAAAAATACAAAGAGACATTGTAAAAGTGAAACTAATTAACTTAGAGTTAATACTTAAATATAAGGTTAATATAAGTACCCAAACCTGTCTAAATTCTATTGGATGAGTTGTTTTCGACCTATCCCCACCTCATCATTTGAATAGTCAACTTTGGAGCCTTTTTAAACCGAATATGAATTTATTATAAATTAATATTTCTAACTTTTCCAAAGGTGCCCCTCACCCCTCTTATAAAAGGGCACTCCTCCTTCTCATTTCTTCACACCTTCAAAGCCTTTTGGTTCGGCCAAACTCTGCCCAAATACTCTCCCAACATCCCTAACTACAACCTAGAGGCCTTAGTTTGATTAGAAAGCCAACCTAAGGAGCCCTTTTGATCAAATCAAAAGGAAGAACCCGAAGAAGAGGTAATGATTTCACCACCCTTTTCTAAGTTCATTTCTTCTTCCACTTCTTCTTCCTTTGTTCTTACCATTATGAAATAATAACTCCAGTATCTCACATATACTGTGATGTTATTATAAATATGGTACAATCATATTCAGTATTCTATCCACCCTTTGAATAACATGTCACCATACGTGCGTACGTACGGCTTACCGTCTCCACGTCGTGGTGTAATTGTTATTCAATATAATATTATTTGGATGGGTATAATAATGATGTGTAACTCATGTAAATAATAAATATAACATGTTAATGATTCTGTATATATGATATACCATCCATTTATATATTATTTTAATATCAAAAGAATGATATTGTCGCTCGTGCGTACGTACGGACTACCGTCTCCACGAACGCGATGAGATTCATTCTCCATCGTATCCATTCAAGTATAATTATCATTTGATGATTTAAAAATGATGTTTAAGGACTGTATATCATTCTGGATATGAATAAGATACAACAACCATGGCTTATGTAACAAAACATATAAAAGAAAATGAGTAAGTTAACTCCCGAAACGACGATAATTCTAAGATATTATTAACAAATCAATGTTAAAAGATCATATATGATATCATATTAATATATATGATTCTTGTATAATTTAATAACAACTATTTCACCATTATACAGGAGGTTAACCTACCCCAACCAAGGAAAAGTACAAGGTAAGGGTTATTTCACAATCTCTTCTTTATCCGAGGTTATTTATACGTAATAATCTACTGAGATCTCGTTATCATCCACATCCATGTTTCTTCAAAATGTATTTCAAAACATTTTTACTATTTACAAGAATATGGGTTAAAGTCATTTATACCCTTGTTTGACTTTTTATAAGAGGTTTATAAAGGAATCTTTCCGTCGTTTTCAAAACAAGGTCCTTTTTAACCTTTTCGACAGAATGGAGGTAAGAATGTTTTTTTTAACTTATACGGCGGGTGCGGTTATTTTACGCCGTTATAAAATCTTCAAAGCTTTCCTTACAAGCTTATAAGAATATTTTCAAAGAAAATGTTTTATTTTATATGGATCTTAAATGATTTCAAAATAAAAGGAGATATTTCTTTAAAAAGAATTTTGATTTCATCTATGTCAACATCCTTTGATGGATTTTAAGATTATTTGAAGTTGATTTATTATGATACAAAACTTCTATATTGTATTGAAGGTTTTGTGATATGTTTGACTGTGGATGTGCTATTTTTATACCATTCATAGTTTATTGTGAAAGTATTGACATTTCGTATGCTAGTTTTAATACGAATGTTTATGTTATGTTTAAACCTTTTCATATGGGAATGCATTGGACTTAATAAGTGACGGGTGGAGCCCGCTATAGCTCCTCGATGCATCGGTAGGTCTCATGAGACAAACTAGTGTCTTGGCACAAGGCCTTGACAAAATCTTATTTGTAGTCTTGGCACGAGGCCTTGGCTATGTGGTTATGATAGTCTGGCATTATGCATTCCAACATTATGAAAGTGGTTATTGATATTGCATGTGATTATTCGATTAGTAGAATATCCATGTGAACAAGTAAATGGTATTATTTCATTTTACTTTTGCCATACTATGTTGAAGTTCAATTTTAAAAGGCTTTTGTTTTAGTAATTCATTGCCTTAAATGTTTATGCTTATTTTGAATGTTCCGCTATATTGTTATCCTTACTGGGAATTTGAGCTCACCCCTTTTCTATGTTTTATTTTTCCCAGGTAGTGAAGAAGTAATTTATGAATGACTTGCAGGGATATTATGAGGGGTTAATAGTGTGGATATGAAGACTTTGTTGTTGTAGTAGTTTTTCACTTTGAAATGTAATGTAAAACTTTATGATTATATCTAGTGTTTCCAAGGCTACTAAACCAATCGGTCTTTCGAGATTTGATCTTTCTTGTGATCATGCCAATGTTTTGTAATAATGCACCGACTCTGGGTAGCTGGGGTCGGGGCGTTACAGGGTTCACCCGTCCTCTTTGTGAAGAAGAGGGATGAGAAAATGTACATCTGAATTGATTATCATGAATTAAACAAGACCATGATAAATAACTAGTATCCACTACCAAGGATTAATGATTTGTTCGATTAGTTATGAGGGGCCCAACACTTCTATAACATGGATATTCATTCAATATATCATCAATTAAAGCTGAATAATGTGTATATCCTCAAGGATTATTTTCTTATTTGGTACAAACACTATTATTTCATTGTAATTACCTTTGGATTTACCAATTCTGTAGAAATATTCATTATCATAATGAATTCTGTATTTATAGTTTACCTCTAAAAATATATGGTAGTATTTATAGATGATATTCTCATATAACCAAAAAGCGTAGAGGAACATTAGGAGAATTTGAGTGTTTTGAAGAATAATTTGGTAAAGGGGAAGTTATATGAAAAGTACAATAATTGTGAGTTTTTTATGGATCAAGTGAAATTATTGGGTTATGTCATCAAAATCAAGTTGATATCTATGGATCATACAAAGGAGTTGGAAATTGAGGAATGAACTGAGTTGATATCTATAATATATATCTATAGTTTTCTCATATTAGCTCAGTATTGTTAATAATTTTGGAGGGACATCTTATAACTGTAAAACCATCTAACCAAGGTAAATATAAATCTAGTAATATTTTTTTGGACTAATGAATGTGGAGAGAGCTTAAAATAGTTAAATAACATGCTAATTAGTGCACTAGTACTAACACTACCCTCATGTGGGGTTGGTTTTATGATATAAAATCTTGATTTAAAGAAATTAATGGGAAACTTAATAATGAAAAATGATAAATTGATTGATTATTCCTCTAAAAAATTGAATATCCTTGAAAATAACTAGATAATACATGATGTAACGACCTAAGATTGTACTTTATAATTTTAGTTTTAAATAAGTACCATGTTGATAGATTGTTCCATATAAAACATTTATCTATAATGATCCATGAAGGATTATAAATGGAAATTATAAAAAGAATAAAACCTATAGGAAATAAAAATATGTTATTCAATTAAAAATCAATAAAAAATAGGACTATGAATACTTAATGTTTTGAAAGGGTGTGTTTTACGGATGAAGTTTTACATTATATATTTTATTTTTATTTAAAAATGAAATTTAAAAATGATAGAATTAGAATTTTATTAAAATAAATTCATTTTTTATTAAGTATATAAATACTATCTTAGGATGATTTTTTATATTTATTAAAAATAATTTATTTTTAGGTGAATAGTGAAAATATAGATGTTTCTAAAAGCTTTCAAATTTATGACATTATCTTCATGAAATAATGAATTAAGTTTTTTTGAAACAAATTTGACATAAATGACATATGTTTAATAAATAATAAATATCATTTAAGTATACTATTTTTATTTTAAAAGATTCATGTTTAACTTTTTTGAAACATAAGAAGTATTTTACTCTAACAAGTAGGTTTATTTAATTATATTTTAAATTAATTTTTATGAAGTTTTAAAATTGAATTAATAAAATGGATTTAATATTTTATATTTGAATTATCATATTATTTATTAAGGTAAATTTCATTTTGGGTTTAAAATTATGATTAATGAGATTAAATTATATGACAATGACAACTATAAATCTATTATTTTCAAAGAATGATTTTATTAATATTGTGTAAGTTTTATCAAATTAAAAAAATTACTATATTTTAATGATTAATTTAATATAATATTTAATCCTATATATAAATATATTATCAATTACTCGATTGGTAAAAAAATTATTAATAAGATTGTTTTTAACACCTCAACCCAAACCATCGGGTCCAAACCCTAGTACCACAAGACCACATGCATGCCTCCCTAAATGCAAGAGGATTCCAAATAGTAGCGAGGGTATATGCCCATTAGTGGAGAGTGTAAAGCCTCAATATCATTCCATATCACAAATAATAATATAAAATAAAATAATAAAATAAAATAATAAAATAATAATCTCTATATCATGAAAAAAATATGTATATGGAATACCTTTAATATAAATTAGTTAATAGGGATCCCAATGTGTAAATCCAAACAAAAGTATATATATATAAATAAGAAAAATAAATATAATATATAAATTCCTATGGGTTATACCCTGATTGGCCACTATCCCCCTGCCCCACTTCTTAGTAATCAGGCACGAACCACTTTCCTTTACTCAGATCTCTAAAGATTATGTTTTCATATGCATCAATTTTCCCATGCATGATGTGAGTAATAAACACTATAGGACCCCACAAATGAATCCTTAACAAAATTAAGAAGTTATAACTTATTTCATCCATGATACTAATCAATGTGTACTAAGTAAAAGAATCATGCCACATGTACCGAGTGATCATGCACTAACCAAACTACCACAAACCCACAATCATAAATTCTTTAGCTATATACCAATAGGATAACCATTGGGTGTCGTAAGTGAGAATGAATAATACACTAGGATTTTATCCCATATCCTAGTGGTATCAAGTAAATAATTTGGATCTAGCCCCATACCATAATATCCTAGTTCCGTCACAGGTTAGGCCTCCAGACAGTCATATCCTATCCTTACCTTAGGTCCACCCCCAAGACATCATGCCCATCAGAATTATTGCCTCAAGATATGCGCAGTCTGTCTATAAGTGATAAACATCACTTTATGGTACACCTATGTCAAGTTATACTAAAAACCTTCATGGGAGGGTAAGAAACATAACATGGTAGATAATATAATGATATCAAAGAATACCATCATGATAATATAATAGAAACACATGACAACATGTGATCATAATCAAACACTGAAAAAGTCTACTTGAGCAATAATCATGGAATAAAATATCATAATAGGTCTCATAGGATACACACATAAACCCACATGCAATCATAATTGGAAAGAAAAAAATGTTATTCCAACACAAGAATTATACCAAAGAAATAGGTGTAAACATGTTTCCTAAAAGTTAAAAAAACTTCCTACATAAAATTCATCAATGAAGAACTTTAAGGTTTTTTATGAAACATTATTTGAATCATTTCCATGTATTCATCATCTCAAATTTCTCTCTATGGATTCCTAGAATATATTCTGTTATTTTACTTCAAAAATAAATAAAAACACCACATGTGATAACACCTTCGCACTGTTTAAAAATTTCTAAATTACTAATGAAGAATTAACATGTTCTTAATTATTTGTTTCTCAAAGAGTAATTATAATTTCACCAGCGATATTATTCTGTCTCTCCAAAAAAAATCAGAGTTATGAAGGATAATTATTATTTATCATTCTTTGATAATTTTATGTAAATAATTTAAGAGTGAATTTATCATTTTTATATAATTATGAGAAAATATTATTTTTATAACCAAACTCTAAATATGATATACAAAATTTATTCCATGAAAAACACCACCCTTACAAACATAAGAGAGAGAGAGAGTGATTTTTTCTATGGAAGTAAGTAGAATAACCTAGTTTGATCAAGGAGAACATAGAAAATCCTATTTTGAGGTGTATTTGGACTACATGAACTTATTGCGGGAATCAAAAACTATGTAAAATAAGTTTTGGATACTTTAAAATAAGGATAGTTATGTACTCGTGCACATTATTAGGAACCACAAATGAAATTCATCATTATATTTTTCTATTAATTGTTTCTTAATTAAAAAGTGTTAAATATCCATAATTAGTGGATTAAAAACGTTAAAATAGTTTAAAGAATAAATTCCCATGATTTAAGGCATTTAAAACCATCATCATTATTTTAGGTTTGTGTTTAGAAAGGAAAAAATGGAAGAAATTATTTTAAAATAAATTTTTTCCAAGAAGGGGACCACATAAGGGTAATATGGTTTTTCCCTTATGCATCTTATAACTATCACATGAGGGTAAGGGGTTTTACAATTATATAGGTCTCTTACCCTTAGGTAGTAAATAAAAAAAAACTTCTTACCCTTACGCAACTCAAACATATCTTTATGCTACCCTTGAAACCAAGAAGATATCCTTACGTGACTCAAAATTTCCCTTATTTAGTATACTGGAATTCAAGATTACCCTTACATTGAATCTTTGTACTTTTAAGAAACCTTTGAAAATAAAGTGATTCCTTTTGAAATCCCCAAAAAATATCAGCTTACCTTTATAACAACAGATAAATAAGGAATTTACCTTTACGCAACCCTTTAAAATAAAAAGTTACCCTTACAAAACCCATGAAAACCCCCAATTACCATCATATAACTTATTAAAGTCCTAAAAAATATAGGTAAAAGTTATTTTACTTTTATATGTTCGTATGTAACATGTAAGATTGAAAATAAACCTGAACGTTTTTAAATTTTCATGAAAATAACATATAAACTATAAAAAAGAGGGTATAAAGATAATTTAAAATCTAATATTATTACAATTATCCTCCTATAATGGGTTGTAATCCTTGAAAAGTTTATCAATTTGTTTTTCATGAATAAATTAGGATAATGAGCTTGAACATTTGAATCCCACCCCCACTTATGACACTAGATCTATCCATGATTCTATAGGATCCAGACTAGTGGTGCCACCTTTCCTCAAAGGTATTTCTCAATTTTGGTTATAATATGCACCATAAACTTTCATAAGATGATTCTATATCTTAGTAAATGTCATCACCATCTACAACATGTGAAAGGTCAGGCGTGTAACTCCAAAGTTGAGAAACGTGGAAAATATCATGCATGTATTGATAACATGGAAGAAGTTCCAGACACCACACCACTGTCCCAACCCATTTAGTGATCTCAAAAGGTCTATCTAACCAAAATTATAATTTCTATTTCTTTTTTAAATGATGATATCTCAATCGAGGGGACTCTCATAAGAAAACCAATTCGTCAATAGAGAACTCCAATGGACATCACCTCTGGTTTATATATGATTGATGCCTACTATTATTTTTCATAAACTAGTTACTGGTCCACTACACACTCTTTAAGGTCTCATGAAACATAAAAGGAATATAAACTACTCTCTTAGATACCTCATTACAAAACAATAGTGAGTGGCATAACCATCCATAAAGAGCCCCAAATTGTTATATCTGAATAGATTCTTTAAAAATATTATTTTAAGAGAAATACACCAAGGAAAATTTCTCATATCGAGCTTAGAAAATGTCATGGAAATAAGCCTAAAACATATAATCCAGTATACGAATCATCAGTTCAGAATATCCATCTGTATAGGGATGGTATGATGTGCTCAAATGCAGAAGAGTCCTTATTAACTTCTAAAAGACTGAACAAAACTGTAATTTGAAAATTGTATTCTTTTTTGATACAATTCTTCAAGGTAATCCATGTAATAAGATGATATCATGGGAATGTAAAATTCCCATATCATATACTGAGTGAGTCTTATGGATGGGTACGAAATGAGATACTTTTGTGATCTAATTGAAAATATCCCAAGAATCATCATAACTTCTTGGGGACCTAAGTAACCTCATCATAAAGTCTATCATGAGATCCAATGACTATATCCTAGGCTATATAAGTTTCTAAGGAAAACCACCAGGTTACTAATTCTTGGCCTTTTCCATTTGAAAATTATGGAATTGTGAAAAAAACCAACAATTACCCTCTTTTTCCAAGGCCACGAGATTTTTTTTTGAAGTCATAACACATCTTTGTAACACCAGGATGTACTTATATCCTAGATCTATTAGAGTATCTCATCAACTATTCCACAATAGAAGAAGGGACTACTACTCTTCCAATTACTATGATCACAACTTTACCATCCACTGACCACTCTAGTATATGGACAGCACTTGTTAGCCACTCTAACATCACAACACACTCCAGGTCAAAATCATGGAAAGCCTTTACCCATTCTACAATTAAATATGTGATAAAAAGAGAATAAAATGTTATCAATTCCGGATATTATTAAGTTTCAATTATCTTATCATACAATAAGCTCATTAGGCACAACTATTCCTCAGAATTTTTCTCACCAGGCTCTTACTAATCCTTCTTCTTATAGATAATTGTGTTTGCAAAATCATTACCTTTACTAGGTGCACGATCCATCTCAATGTTTTTCATATATAGGTACTCAACCTAAAACCAATGCCTCATAATTATAGCCCATCATGTGAATCTATAATAGAGGATATTATTTTCAGTGTAGACATGAAATATCTTATTTAGAGATTGTGTCCCCAACCCTTTAGAGAATGGACCATGAATTTCATCTCCTAGTCATGAGTAGGGTAATATCACTCATGGGGTTGAAAATAACATGACCCATAAGACATTTTCAACTCCCTCTCTATAAACACCACTCCAAAATGAACACCTGCTTCATCACAGTATACAGAAGAGACAACCCCTAGACCAGGAAGTATTAACCCTGGATCCATAATCAAACTACTCTTGAGTTCATGAAATGAATCTTCACACTTATCCAACCAATGGAACTTCACTACATTATTTTTTAGTTTAGTCACTAGTGTTGATAATTGATTGAAGTTTAGGATAAAAGTTGACAATATCCTATAAAACAAAGTAAGATATAGATCTTGAACATATTCTAGGTTTCCTTCTTGGACATCACTATATCCACTTTCCCTAGAATGAAAAATATACCTAACTTAGATATCACAATCCCCATTAACATTATATCCTAAATAAAAAAGTTTCACATCAATAAGTTGATGTAAAGTTTAAGTACTCAAAGCATACACAAAACTATCTCAAGATGTCTGGCATGATACTTCAGTGTCAGTGGGTATATAAGGAGGTCATCAAAAAACACCACGATGAATGATTCTAGATATGGATGGAAGATCTTGTTCTTTAAATCCCTGAAAATTTCCAGTTAAATTTTAAGTCCTAATGAAATCACTAAGTACACATAAAACCCAAAGCTACTCTGAAATGAAATATTCATGATATTATGCACTCCAATTCACATTTGTTGATAACTAAATAGAATATTAATCTTAAAGAACCACAAAGCTCCCCAAAACCAATCTATAATATTATCAATCCTAGGAATGAGACATATATTCGTCCCCATCACCTGGTTTATATTTCTATAATCAATGAAAATCCAAAGACTATCATCCAACTTATTAGAGAACAAAATAGGTGCATCTTATGGTGATGTACTCATTTTGATAGAGACCTTATCCTCCATGTCTTTGAGATACACTTTGATCTCTGTTATTTTGGATGAACCCATATGATAAGGGGTATTGAAATGTGTTGTGCACCCACATGTTCACTCTCTCTGCCTTTAATGATCCATTATATTCTCTACTTCGTTAAAAACACAAAAATGATTTTAACCCATTCATCAGTATCTAAGGGGCATATAGTTCCATGGAAGGATGAAGAATGAAGGAGTTGAAATTCAAAAAATATTTTACCATAGCTACAAACCCCTATTACTAGTCCATTTAATGATTGAAAGTCTTCTTTATGAAGTGGACTTACCACCAAAACCATATATCAGGTTTAAGAGCATGCCTTACAACATTTTCCTACACATCTAGTTGTATAGTAGAAACATACTCCCTTGTGGGAGAATTACATCCTCACATAGAATGTTGTCCATTAATACTACATCAAAGAAAAATATTCTATAACTTGATGTAACCACTTTCAAAAAATCCTAAAGACATTATGATATATCCTAATAATTATATGGGATCACACAAAGGTTCTCCAAGGAGTCTACCTAGAAGACAAGGAATATCCTTCCTATAACTAACCAAGTTCTCTATCCATACATGATAGTCACAATCAAATAAATATACAATAATAAAAAAATTCAGGTTCTACTTATTAATGCTAGAAATGATATATACTAAAAGATTGGAAGTAAATATATCACACAATAGAGAATACAACCTTTTTCTAAATAGATAGCACAATATAAGGAATTGGATTAAAGAACCTATATATTGCTCAAAAACTAGTATATATATATGAAATGTGATCAGAAAATCCTAGTCATGATGCCTGAATACACATAAAAATTCATAAAAACTATAAAAAACCCTATCAATGGTGACTCAGAGGTCCGTTATACATGCAATGTCTTGGAATTTGGAAACATACCTACCCGAGTCCCACAATACTATCTCCATTATACCATGTCCTAGGTTGGTCAAAATTTAAAGAAGGAAACTAGTACTATGACACCATTTTCTAATTGCCAAGTCCAAACAAGTGGGCCTGAGCTAATGTGCCACATGACTTCATGCACACCTCCTAGTATACAAGTGGATTCCATCTAGAGGAGATGGTCTAATTACATCAGTGGGGAGACTACACCATCATTATCAATACATAAAAAAATAATCATATAATATAAAATAATAAAATAATAATTATATTAACATGTAGAAATTATGTAGACGAAATACCTGTCATACAAATAATTAAATAGGGCTCCCAGTGTGGTGAGAAAAAACATGAAAAAATATTATTATTAAAAATAAATAAAAAGTTATAGAATTATATAGATTTTATCTCATGATTCCACCAGCCCCATGGTCCTCTACTCAACCATCATCTATGGAACCCTTTTCCTTACTTGGATCCCTAAACATAAAGTCTTCATGTGTATCAAGATACTTGTACATGGTGTGAATACTAAACCTAGTTAGACCCCACCAATTCATCCATAACAAGTGTGGTTAGGTATAACAATTGTATTCCATGATATTAATAAATCTGTAATTATAATTACATTAATACCACATGTATCAAGAATTTGTGCACTAACTGAACCACTACAGACCCCAACCATACTTACTTCAATTATAAGCTAGTTGGATAACCATAAAATGTTGTTGTGAGAAATAATAACCCACTAGGATTATAAAATATATCATAGAGGTATCAAGGAATCTTGTTGTATTAGGCCCCAAACCATCATATCCTGAATCGATCATGGGTTAGTCCTCCTGTACATCATACCCCATCTATGCTTCTCACTAGCCCCTAATCCATCATTCACATAATGCATTATCTTGTGTTAGGCCCCCATACCACCATTCCCTTATTAACTACCTCAGGTTAGGTACCCAAACCTTCATGGCCCTAAACTATGGTCAAGTATGATGTCCTCATCATCACATTACATTCACATTACTCATATAAGTGTTAAACATCACATGTCAGTATATTCTTCTCAGGTTCTAGTAAAAACCTCCAAGGTATGGTAACACACATAAGAGGGTGAAGTTTATAGGGAAATCATAACAGACCATTGTGAGAATATAGTAGAAACACATAAAAACATGTGATCGTAACCAAACATGTAAAAAAGATACTTTAGTAGTACTAATAGAATCAAATATCATAATGGATCTCACAGGTCACACACACACATCCACATGCAATCAAAATCCATCATGAAAAACAACGTGTTCCAACACAATAATTATACCAATTAAACTAGTGTAAATGAGAGTCCTAAAAGGTTATGCACTTTATACCTCAAAGAAGTTAATGAAAAACTTCATGGTTTTTTAGAGAACATCACACATATCACATCCACATATTCATTTCAAATTGAGAATATGGTGACATTTTATTATTTTATTTTATAATTAAATAAAAACACCACATGTGATAATTATTTATCTCTCCTAGACAATTTAAAATTTATTGAATATAGAATATTATCAACATTTTTTAGAGAATATTTATAATTTCACATGTGATAATATTTTATCTTTATTGATCAATCCACATTAGACAATATTATTATTATTTATTAGTCATTTATAATTTAGGGTAAACCATTTAATAAGAAGTTTATCGTTTTTATATAAAGCTTAAAAATTATTATTTTTACAACTATACTAGATATATGATACATGGAATTTATTCCTTGAAAAATGATGATTTTAAGCATAGAGGAGAGAGATGGAAATGGGTTTTCCATGCTTATAAACTAGCGGAAGAACCTAGTGCAATCATGGAGGAATTTATAGATCCTAATTTGAGGGTTTAATGGACTTAGTAAACATAATTTGGGATTTAAAAACTAAATATATTAAGTTTCACATATTTTAGAAAAGGGATATCCACATTTAGGTTCACATGAATAAGTTAAAAAAAATTAAATTCATCATTAAATTTTATTTTTAAATATTTCTTAATTCAGAAGTGTGTAATTTACTTCTTTATGTGATTAAAACCTCTAAATGAGTTAAAAAAATAAATTTGGACTATTTAAAGAATATACAATCATATAACACATTTTATATTTTTCTGGGAAAAGGAAAACAAAAAAATAGGTTTAAGAACACTTCTTCCAAAAAATGGGAATCATTTAAGGGTAACATGGTTTAACCCTTATAAAACTATCATCCCACACACAAGGGTAAGGGTTTTGAAAGATTCATTGGTCTCCTACCATTACAAAATTCATGGATAATCCTATTTACCATTATATAGATCAAATATACCCTTATTGATCCATTAAAGGTAAAGAGATACCCTTAAGTGTCTCTAATGTTACACTTATATAGTGTATATGAATTGTAGATTATAGTTACATAGTCCTAAGGTACCCTTAAACATCCTTTGGAAATAAAGTAATCCCTTCTTGAAACCTATAAAAATACTAGATTAACATTACATGGGAAGAATAAAAAGTATTTTACCATTTTATAACCCTTCTAAACAAGAGGTTACCATTATGTATCCTAGGAAACCCCAATTAACTTTACATAGCTCCTTAATTTATTTTACCTTTTCATTGGCCCTATGCTACCTAAAAGAGAAAAAATAAACATTAAAATTAATTATTTTTCATAAAAATAACTTATAAACTATAAAAAAAGAGATAATTTAAAGATTATTTTAAAACTTGGAAGGTTACATTATAACAGGTAAGGTAGAAAATAAAATTTCTTAAAAAATAATTTATCTATATATATATATTTTAATTAAATAATAAATTTTACCATATTTACAAATTCAATTAGATTAAATGGATATTTAATTTATGTGCATCACACCCAAATTTTTCAATAGGGGTTAATTTATATTTTTAGTAAAACATAATTTACTTCGGTGACAACTAGTTACTACAATAAAAAATGGTAGTATTAAAAATATAGGTTAAATGACTTAAAACATGTCATAAAATTGAGAAAGAATACTTAAATGAGGATTTATCGACCCAAGATCACCCACACTCTATTTTTTTAAACATTTTGATTCTTTTAATGGTGAATAGTGTATTGATATCATTGAAGTTTAAATAGTATTCCAAAAAAGTGAACTTCTCTTCACTTACAATAGGGGAAACGTTTTGCCAATAATTTTACACTAGTTACTTTTAATATTTATCGAAGATTATTCTATTTTATCTTCATAGAAACCTTCCTCATCTACATTATCATCTAGTCACCATAAATTAGCCTAATCCCTTCATTTCCAAGGATTCTTCCAAGAGAAAGTCTAAGGTCCCAAATTGAGTATTACTTTACCCTTATTTTTTATTATTTTATTTAATAACACATACTAGACATATTAATATAATAACATCAATATAATTATTATAAAAAAGTGATATTATATTATTTTAATAACCATTATTTATTCCTTTCCAACAATTTATAAAAAAAATAAAAGAACGTTAATTGTGCTTTATTCATACTACCTTCTTTCATGAAGTATTGTTTAACGTTTTAATTTTGATAATAATAAATTATCCAAACCACTTAAAATGCGATTCATAAAATTAAAAATATCTAAGTAAAAAATTTAGTATTTATTTATAATTTTTTTAGACACTTCCTTAACCATACTCACCAATAGATATATAACGAGTTTATGTTTGGTTTGTTTTAAACAGATTCCTAAGTAATGCTATAGAACTCTATCATGAATTACTATGGGATATTAAATAATATAATTATTAAAATTTAATAATAAATTAATTAATTTAAAGGTTTTATAATTTTTACATTAATTAGTTAACTTAGTATTAAAATATCATCTTTGATCAACAGAATTATCGAAATAAGTTGATAAAGATTCAATTTTCACTCAAATATAAGAAATAAATAAATAAATATATATAATAAATAAATAAAATATGATAATAAGAAGTAAATATTAAATTAAATATAGATTAATAAGGTTTATAAGAAGGTATATAATAAATTTAATTAGATTATTTATGAATTTATGCAATTGTGCAGTATGAATCATGAATAAAGTAAGAGTTTCTTGTATCAAATGAAATTTATCGAGACTTATTTATTATTAAATTTTTTTTTCCATAGAATGGTGTATCTTATTCCCATTTCTTAATTTTATTAACTATTATATTATATTTTATTTTTCAAGGTGTTATATTCTATCTTCTTTCAATCATGGTGTTTTGACTCATAAAAAATTAAAATTTGTAAGAGTTTCTTATCTAAAATTTTCACCCTTTGTGATATAGTTATTATTACACAACATGTTTTATTTTGAATTTTTTATATTGTTCCCATTAAATATTTTTTTTATTATTACTCTATTAATATTAATGGTATTTATTTTTTTATTTGGAATCATATTATTCAAGGTATTTTCACTCGACGTTTTCTAAGGATTTAAGGGGTTCTTTGTCTCAAATTTAAATTTCTCGAGACGTGTTCAACATTATGAACCATTATTTATTTTATAGTATATTAACTAACCTATTAAATTCAATTATGATGAATATATTTTATCTTGTTATATTTTAATTTCCATTTAATGGTATCTCTCTCTCATTTTCTTTTTATTCTTTTATTAACATTACAATAATGTTTTTTGTTAGCTGGCCAGTGTTCTTGGAGTTAAAATGATTCTTATTAAATTTATTTTTTATAATATTGTTTTTTCATCATAATATTTTATTTAATGGTCCATTATCTTCCTATTTAGTGGATTTTTTTAATTCAAATCTTTTACCTTCATAAAATATGATTTTCAAAATTATATCATTATTGAGAATAATTCTCACACATTTTTATAATGGGTTCCCCACTTTGTCTATGATTTATTTTAAATGCCATGTTACTTAATATAGTTGGGAACCTAATTAGGTGCTTTATCTTGTGACCTCTATATTTCCTTACCCACTTTTAATAATTATGTTTTGTTACTCTTTTTTACAATGTGGGTTTTCTATAAGGAGATTAAATAACATTAAAATACTTTCCATGAATTAAAATAAAATCTTTTATCGTCCATTCCATATTTCTTTTGATAATAATTATCTATTTTCATGGATATATTAATGAGGATTATTTTTGAAAGGTTTTGTTTAAAATTTTCACTTAACCTTTTTGAAAATAAATTTTAAAAGTGACCCATTGCTTCATCTTTTTTACAAATTTATCCTAAGATCACTTTTATAGTTTTTCTCTGTGAACTCATTTTCTCACTTCCTTAGATATTTTGTATGAAAATTTATCTATATATTTTATTTAATTATAATAGAAATTATCTTTATCCAAGATTTATAAAATATCTGTTTTAGAATTATATCAAAAGATAAAAATTATATCTTATTTCCAAAGTGGTGTTTCTAAAACTCTGTAAAAGTATTTTTCATTTAAGTCATTATCCTTTGGATTATATTATGTTTAACCAAGGGTATTTTTCAAATATTATCATGCACCTTAATTTTATAGAGGGCTTATAATTTTTTAATTTATAATAAAGATATGATCAATCACCTCCATTTTCTTTTTCAACCATCCAATAATAAAATGAATAACATTTCTTTCAATGAGTTTTCATTTTGAAAACCCAATTTTTCATTTATTTGATTTAAGGGTGTTCACCAAAATTCCTAACATTGATTTACTATGGAAATTATTAATATGATCTATCATCCCATGTTTTTTCTATGTGAATAATCCACATTTACTTCCTCTAATTATATGTTGTTCACCTATATTCTTTACATCGATTGATTGAGGAAATTATTGACTTAACTGTATACGCTTTCTCAATATGATTTAAATACAACATGATTAATTATTTTGACTGAATTTTATTTACCTAGAATGTTTTTAAATATCTTTGGACACCCATTTATTTCCATGCATTCTTTATACTATTAAAATTGAATGATTTTCAATTGAAATATCTGTCAAACCCATTTTATTTTTATTTTTTATTTTTGATGTGATGAGTGAATTATTTTTAATTAGAATTTTTTAGTATGGATGAATGATAAGTGGGGTTTTATATCACCATTTATTACATTATTTTAATTTTTAAATCTCATGAGGAATATATATGCATGTGCAATATAGTTATTTACAAGATTGGGTGAAAATTTGTGACCCATTAAGGTTATAAATACATGGGTATAATTAATTTGTCTCTAAATAATGGGTTAAAGTACGTGGATCATGAAATAGTTTTTCCCCTATAAAAATGTTTGTGTTATATTTTAAATATTCCAATTTTTATGCTTATTCTCATTCTTATGTTATTATAGAATGTCTCTTGCTTATTGAATTATGTTTCCTCACTCTCAAGATTCACTTATTATGTTATAACAAGACTTTTTTCTTGATTTATGATCAATAATTTTTTTGGGTATAAGATTCTTTTATATATTGACTATATAGGTTTTCTTATATTTTGATCACTAATTATATTCTATTGTTATTGTTTATGTTTACCCTCACTGAGAATTTGATCTCACCCTTTTTTTATGTTGCTTTTTCATAGGATACAAAGATAAGTAATATATATGAGATATTTAAAATTGGGTTTATATTTGTGTGGTTATAAAGAAATATTAACAAGTTTTATAAAATAATTTCTTTATGGAAATAATATTCCAAGACACTAAACATTCAATTATCCGATTTGTGAAACAATTTGTGATATGGAATGATTATTCATGAGAAGTATTGAAAAAATGTGTTTATTTAGACTGAGTATTTATAGCTTGTATTGTATGTGGGTTTAGTAAATTTTTTGTATTATTTTAGTTATTTTGGAGGATTTTACTAGATATAATTAATGAAAACCCTAGAGATATGTCTATATATAGGATGACATCATCGTGTTTTGGAAGAATTAGAGATTGTGTGATTGTCATAGGAATTAAATCATTATCTGGATATTGTACAGTGTATGGAACTATAAAATATATAAACATATGGGTAATCACCACATTTTTTTCAAAGCATTGAATTGAAATTCACTTTGGTGAATGATGCATGGAACTGAGATTGCACACTAGGAGAGATACTCCAATAGGATGTTCTTTAGTTGACCACATTCTCTTTAAAAATAATTTTGAATTATTTGAGTTTGATATTATATAATTTAGTTAGAGTACCTTTAGATAAATGACCATGTATAACCATGGATTAGAAAAATGGAGTTATTTTAGTGAATGAAAAGTGTCATATATTAAAAACAATGATGTCATGTGGAATTTTTTTTTATATTGATGTTTTCATTTCCATATTTTAGATATTATCTTAACTATTTAAGTTTTAGTATTTCATTAAAACAAGATAAAAAATATGGTAGTGAAAGTTATGTTTATAGAAATTACTATGTATTATAACCAAATAAGGGATCATACATTATTTTTTTAATCTTAGTATATACATGTTATTATGGAAAATGTGATTTTCTTTGTCATACATAAGGTAGTGTGGTTGATATATTAATATAAATAAAATCTTGAATCTCTTAGGTATTTTAAATAGAGTGTAATATTTATCAATGATATTCTTGTATAATATAAATTTTATGAGGATTATGTGAAACATATATTAATTTCCTTAAGCAATTCTTCTTTTAAGTTTTGAAAACATATATTAAATGGTATCAATAACCTTGAAATTTTATTTCTTAACAAGTCATTTTTTGCGGATAACTATTAGAGAACACATGATTAAGTTATGATAACTTATTATGATTAATATATACTCGATTTTAATGTAATAAAGTTTTGATTAATATTTATAGAATTGAGTTAGATAGTATTTGTAGCATAATAATTTATTATTGACCTCTTTAAAAAATTTATCCATGATATTTTTGGTGATGTTTATCTCAGTTTTGGTTGTATGATATATTGAATACTATATGAATTTATGGACTTGTTTTTGAAGATAAGAGTTAATATTTGGAGGAATATACAACTTCAACTGTTTTTAAGGTATTAAGGATTATAATGGTTTTGGTATGGTATTTTTAGAGAATATAGGATTAGTATATATAAATAATCGGGTATATGATAGAATGAATGATTAATGTAGTTTGAAGAATCATAAGTAACTTTATATAGCCTAATATAGTATGGTATATGACATATTATTAGTTATATAATGAATGATGAATATGTTTAGAATAAACTCACATACTTTCATCAGTTATTAAAAATAAAAAATTACTGGGGTACAATTTATTTAATGGGGGCAGATTGTAACAAAACAAAATTTTACTATATAATTTTTCTTTTAAATCAAGACCAAATTGATAATTTTTTCCATAAGAATAATTGAAATAAAAAAATACAAGAAATATTATAAATTAAAATACCAATAAGAATAAAATGTATTGTAAAAAAATTATAAATAACTAAAAGTTCATAAAAAATATGATTAAAAAATACATAATGTCTTACAAGTGTGGTTTTCAAAAATAGCATATTTTATAAATATTTTAATTTTATTTAAAAGATAAATTTATAAATTTCATAATTTTAATTTGAAAAAAATTATGTAGTTTTGGTTTTAATCATGTAAAAACTATGTTAGTTTGAAATTTCTATATTTATATAAAATAATATATTTTTAGGTGAATTGTAGAAATACCAATTTTGCTAAGAAATATCAATTGTATGAAATAATCCTAACATAAAAATGCCTTGAAATTTTATGAATAATATTTGATATAATCAATATATATTTAATAACTAATTAAAATAATTTAAAAATACTATGTTTAAATCAAAAAACCCATATTCATGTTTTGGGAAACTTAAGAAATGTTTTAATCATAGAATTGTTTTTATTATTTTATATTAAAAATTATTTTCATCACTGTTAGATATTAAATATATCAAAATTAATATTATGTTCAGTATCAACATCATTGTATTATGTAATATTTCCAATTTAATTTTTAGACAAAAAAGTTTGAATACTAAGACTAAAGTTAATGACTATGATAATGGTGAAAGTGTTATTTTAAAATATTTTTTTATTAATATTGGGTAAATTTTGTCCAATAATATAAATTAATTTATTCTAAAAAATTAAGTTAATATAATTCTTAGACCTATATATAAATATATTTTCACTCATTCAATTCGTAATCAATACTAAAAAATATTAAAAAAACTTTACGGTGAATTTTTCTTTATAAATAATATATATATACTTTTATAATGTTATAATTTAATTTTTATTTAGAAATTGAATTGGATTAAATGGACATGAAGTTTTAGTTTCTGACAAATTTTTTTTAAGATTGTTTATTTTATATTTTTTTGTAAAATTTAAGTGTCTTCGGTAATAAATCGTTACCTGACTAGAAATAAAAAATAAGTAAAAGTTACAATATTAGGGTAAATGGATTCCAGTATGTCTAGAAAATGTGTTGAAATATTTGGATGAGGTTTTATTGACCTAATCTCACCCAAAACTCTATTTTTAATTTTTGATGTCCTTGAACCTTTAAAGGTAAAATGATATCATTGAAAATTAATTGGTATTCAAAAAAGAAATATTTTATTCCCACTTGAAAGGGGATTTCCACAAATTTATTCCCCACCCATTTGTAAGAATTTATTCCATAAAATATTCCATTTTCACCTACTGTAAAATTATTTCATTTTTATTAGCCAGTATTTACCAAAAATTAGTACAATCTATTAATTTCTAATGAAACGTTCAAGAGAATGTTCAAGGCCCTAAAGTGAGTATTATGTTATTATTGTCATTTCATTCTCATTTTAAATATATCATAGTCATTGTTATATAATAATATATATATAATTAGTATACTAAATTTTTATTATATTAACTTAACAACCTTTATTTATTTCTTTCCATTCACTCTGGAAAAACAAAATAATAATCACTATACATTGTGTGGACTACCACCTCCATGAATTCACATTTTTCATTTTCTATTTTAATTTTAATTATTTATCAAAAACAATTAAAATACAATTCACCGACTAAAAATCACATAAATAATATCATTATTATTATTTTATAATGATATTATGCACTTCCTTAAACAAACTCACCCATAAATATATAACATATTAATGTTTGGTTGTTGGAAAAAAATCCCTCAAGGTAACATTGTAGTGTTTTGGGGTTTATTATGTTTGTTGAAAAATAAGGTTAACAAGGTTAGTAGTGGAGTTCCAATGTGATTTTTGACCAATTATGTTGAGAAATTTTCAAGAAAAATGTATGTAATCACTGAATGTGCTACAAAATGTTTTATGTTATAGTAGGCATCATTTCCTAGTGCTTTCGATTTTTTTGGAAGAAAAACCGAGAAGAAGGAAAAAGGTGAATTTTGTAATTGTTATGATTTTCATGTAAACATAAAATTTAAGTGAAAGTGTGAAGTTATTTCAAAAATTTGCGTAAAAGTGAAAATTCATGGACGTCTAATTAAAATAAAATGTACAATGGTTTAGTTCATGTCATGAAGCATAGAGAAGGTGAGAGTTGTGTGACATTAGAAGAGTTGAATGTGCCCATGAAAGAGAGATGTAGTTGGGAGATGGTGGTGAGTCACACACTAAAGGTGACATCAAACTGTTGAATTTCAGTACCTATGGAAAGCTTCAAACACAGTTGAAGGGACACAAGGTAGTTTTGTGAAGTGTTGAATGTGTCTATAAATTAAAAGATATCCCTCTTACTTGAGTATAACAAACCTTAGTGAATATAAGGGATGTGAATCGCGTAAGAGTATTGGAAAGGTATTTTTTCCTGAAGAAACAACCCAAGCATATTTTTCAAGAATAAAACTGATCAATTTCCTAAATTTTTTTTGAATTATTATTAAGAGTTTCATGATGAGCTCAATATTTGTGATAAAGTTCAATCATTCTAAAAAAACAAAATCTTTCATGAATGTTGGCAGAGATGTGCGAAAGATATGAAAATGTTGTTCCAAATCCAAAGTTGATGGAACATATAATGATTTTCCCTGGGTTTCTATGGAAAATTTATTATCATCAAGTCGATGAATGTTGAGATTAATTATGATACATATAATGTGTAAACAGTAATTTTTGAAGTGGTTAAAAGAGGAATATTTTGAAGGGTTTGGGAGAAAACATCAGTTGAGAGAGCAGTGAGGTTTCAGAATGTGATTGGTTTTAAACTATGAGTGACAATGAGTCTACTCTGAAAATTTTAATTATATTTGGATTTAGTGGGTTTTGTACGTCGGAAAATTTCCATTATACCCTCCTTGGAAATAACTAAGTTTGGGTTAACTAGGTAAAATTTCTATGTCTTTTGCCTGATTTTTTTCTTATCATACATTACTATGGGAAATGTAGAGAAGTGTGTTTTATTTAACAAAAAAATATCTAAAGGTGCAGTTTTTATATTATTTCACACCCCAATTTACCCCCCTATCAGGGTATTTAATCAAGTAGGGATAAAAATTGGTATTGGTATAAAAGTTTAAAATTAGAGGTTCTCTCTCAGTATAATCAATAGAGGTTGTTTATCACTAATGGATTATCATCTTTTATGGAAACAATTTTCAATTATAGAAGATTCAAAAATAGCACTACTTTTGATCAATAATAATGACATTCCCTATAAATATGGTTTATGTTATTTATTCTAGTGGGGATATATAGTACTTATTAGAAGCCGACTGAAGGGAATTGAATTTTGATTCTTAAGGAATCAATATAGTAGGGGGAGCATTGTCCAATTGAATCTACAAAAATGGGATTTCATCTAAGTCATCACTTGCTAGTGGGAAAATTTTCTAAATATCTATAAGGGTGATTCAAAAGTCAAAGATGATATATTGTAATTTTTTTGGAAAAAATTTGAGGATTTGAGAATTCACTTCAATACATATGTTGACACATTTTTTGACTGGGTGAATATTTCTATGGAATAAATTTACGATCTCAGAGAAAATATTGAAGATTTTAATATCATTAAGAAATTATGAGATTTCTTCCACCTTAATTCAATAAAAAATTCTCGACATAGGATGATATGGATTCAATGGATTTGAAACTTGATAGCTTTCACAACACACTTATTGTAGAAAAGATGATAAATGAATACCTTGAGTCTATGGAAAAAAGGAAGCCAAACATGTGGAATCCAAATCCATTAAGAATATAACTATTTAATATAGCTAAGAAGTAGAAGATATTTATGAGGTCATGTCATTATTTTCCTAAAATATATAAATAAAATAAGGAAAGATTAAAATGAAACTTCCAATGGCATGATTTCATGGTATAAAGGATGGAAATATTACAGTAAGGTTCCTTAATAAGTCTCAAGATGAATATGAGGATGAAATTTAAATTCCCATGAAGAAGCCTTCAACCTATGTGAAAGGTATGAAAAATTTAAAGATAAATTTATTAAAAATTTTCAATCATATTTCATAGGAAAATGCATGTTCAGAAGAATATAAGGCCGAGGAGATGGAGAATAGAAATAGTCATGAATAAAATGATATGGTGGTATTTGTAGGTAGCTCCTAGAAAATGTAAAAAAGCGATAATGATAAAGAAGAAGTTGAAGGAGGAGTTGATATGAAGGATGACTTAGAATATGTTCTTGGGGATATATATGTTCGGAGATTGAAGATGAAGAATGAAAATAGGGTGGTTCATGATTCAAAACATTATATGAAATAATAGGAAGAATAAAAATTTGAGCTGAGGGATGAAATTAAAAATATTAAATTTTTAATGATAGATAACTCAGAAAATGATATTAAGTAAAAGCCCAAAGTTGAAAAATAGAAAAGTGTGATCAATGGTTTTACTAAAAAAATATTATCTGATCAAATGTATCGAAGAAATTAAGGAGTAATTAATTAACCTATGAAGAAAATTAGATGATCAGGTGAGACTCTTGACTCTCGGTAAGACATTGGGAAAGCATATCACTTAGGTTATAAAAAAGATGTAAGTAAAGAATAGAGGTCTAACAAAATATAACCAATAATAATAGTTAAATAAAAAGGATAGGGTGGGGCTTTATCACTAATATAAATATGTTTTGATTGATTTCAGACTATAGTCACCCACTTCGTGGTTTTAAATTGATTTGGGTATAAATCAGAATCACAATATTTTGAGAAAACATGTATCAAGTGATTTTTCATTGATGAGTCACTAGGATTCACCTCATATTAGGTGTCATTACTATAGAAATATGGGAAATTACCAAACTGTATGTTCCATAGCCACAAGTTATCAACGAGATCAAAATACATTATGGAGACCACCTAGAGTTCAATTCTACAAGAGTGATTTTGATGGTACCTGTTTCTGGTGTGGAAGATTCAGAAACATGGATAGATACTGGAACTCAATTGTGTAGTGGAATGTGCCTGAAAAAGCCCAAATTGGTCCTAAAAATCATCTCAAATAATAATCAACTAATCTGGAAATGAAAAATTTCTTCAAATATCTAGAATATGTAGTTGTTCTATCATACTATAAAGAAGATCAAGAATAGCAATCCACAATAGTTATGAAATTATTGACATGGATCAGCCTGAAAAGTATTGTGAAGGAAGTGGTTGTAAATATTTTCCTTAAATCATTAGATCATGATGTTTTGTGGATATTTTATAGTGTATATTGATCCTATATGATGGGAAATAATGATCTTGTAATAGGAATCAAATTTGATAAGGAAGGTGTTGAAATTTTTGAAAATTATAAAGTCTTAAAGATTATTGGCTTCAGAAAAGCTAAATTTTGTAGTAAAGATATGGTCTGTGCTAATTTCTTGGTTTTCAAAGATCTCAATCACAACTTTGTATGTGTTAGTAAATTTTGTGACTCAGTTCATGCTATAAACTCTAACAAGAATTTGTTTATCATCATGGGAAATGATGGTATAATTGGTTTATATGGAAAATGCGTGAAGTGGAATCCATACCTTGTGAGTGGATATGAAGATACTTTCTTTCTATATAGAGAGAAAGAAAATATGTTGTGGCATAAATAGATTGAAAATATACTCCCACCATCCCTGGAAGATCAGGTTAAATATGTTGTAGCTCAAGATCTTCCCAATCTATCACATTATCGTACACACACATGTGAGGCATGTCAATAAGAAAAGACTTTCAGAAGTATATACAAGGTAAAATAAAAAATTTCAATTAGAGTGCTTAAATTGGTATGTGTATATGTGCGTGTACATATCTAACAAAGATCTATTGATGGTAAGTGGAATTATGTTATTCTAATTAATTATTACAATAGGATTTCATGTATATTTTTCATCTCCCATAAGTCTGACATGTTAAGTTTCATGATACAATATCATAGGGAAGATGAAAGGATGATTGGATATAATATTAAGAAGTTTTAAACTGATAATGGTTAAAAATAATCTAAAATCCTTGTGTATTATTATTTTTGGAAACATTAGATAACTAATCATTTTTCTATAGTGAGAAATCCTCAAACAAATTGTGTGGTTGAGAGGAGAAATCAGATCATAAAAAATATGGATAGAATAATACTTATTGAAAAGGAACTACTAGAGAAATTTTGAAAAGAACAATTCTTGACATTAGTCTACATCTCCAATTGGGATTTTTTGTGTTTTTAAAAATAAATGACTCTATATTAGCCATGGTATGGAACAAATCCAACATTGAAATACTTCATAATATTTGGAAGTAAGTGTTTTATTCTAAATAAGGAGAAAAATGGAAAGTTTGAGTCTTATAGAGATAAGAGGATATTCCTTGGATAATCATGAAAAATCAGAGAATATAAATTCTTGAACATGAGGCTAGGAAAAGTGGTTTAAGCTAATGTTACCACTTAATTAAGAATGAACAGAATCTTTGAAAACATAGTGAGTAGTTCCCTAATAAAAATGATGAGGATGTAAGCAAATTATGGGGAGTATAATTTGAAAATTTTGATTTAGAATAATATATTGGTCATGTTTATGAGGAAGTCAAATATATGTATTCACTAAAGATGTAGATTGGATTTTGAATTGATAGGGAAAAATCAAATGGTGATATGGTAGTGCTGGTATAAATGTGGATAATGAAGTTATTTCTCTAGTATGCCTTCCTATCTTAGGTAGAGCTTAAATTTTCTAAATAACCAGTTGGATATGAGAATTGGGTTCATTATATGAATGAAGATATTGACTAAATTATGAAGAATCAAACATGGGATATTGTTTCAATATTGGTAGATAATAATTTCATTATGACCAAATGGGTATTAAAAAATAAACTAAATGAATATGGATCAATAATTCAAAAATAAAACATGGCTAGTATAAAAGGGATACTCTGAAATTGAGGGAATCAATATTGATGATAAATTTTCACGTGTTGTAAGGATCAATAATATTTTCTTATACTTAGACGTAGTAGTGAAAAAAGGTCAATTTTTTTAAGATATATGTCAAGTTAGCATTTCTGAATTTTGTTCTGAAAGAAGAAGGACATATCAAGAATGTAAATGGTTTTCTCATTATGATTATTAGATAGTGTTTTTTGGATTTGGAATGCACTATATGGGTTGAAGCGTATACGTAGAGAGTGGTAGTCATGACTTGATAAATTTTTGAAGAATATTGATTTTCAGTGTGGTAGAGTTGATTACAATATATATGTTAACAAAAAAAATAATAAAATGATGATGGTGTTGGGGAATATTGATGAAATAATATTTCGTGAATTAGATGAAGTGAAATGCAAATAGTTTTCAGAATTCATGAAATGTGATTTTTAAATGTCAATGATTAGTGAACTGACCTTTTTCCTCGGTTTTCTAGTGACACAAGTATGCAACAGAACATTAATTTCTAAATCCAAATATGTTAAAGAGGTTTATAGAGTATTTGGAATGAATAATTCAAAGTATATGATGACTATGGTGGCTTCTTATATGAATATGTAAATAGATGATGACTGAAAGATGGTTAATGTCATAGAATATAGGTAGATCATTTGTAGTATATTGTACTTAATAATGAAATGACCCGATATTGTTTTTTCACATTCTAAGTAGTGTGGTATCAAGTAATTCCCAAAGAGGTACACTTGCATAAAAAATAATACATTGGTATATCTTGTGAATGATGGATTTCAATTTTCAGTACAATGAAAAATATCATCTAGATTTATTGGGCTATACAGATGTAGATTGGGACAGTTCAACAGATTATATAAAATCAACAATTGGAGGTTCATTCTATCCTAGTGGATTATGTATTTCTTAGATAAGAAAGAAACAATATTTAATTTCATTGAATTTAAGTCTCTGATCAAAATCAAATAAGATAATTCAAGTGCTATAATTATAACAAAAAATCTAGTCTCTCACTCATAGATGAAGAACATTGAAATGAAGTATAATTTTATCAAGGGGATAGTGGAGCATGGGTTTGTGAAGATGGATTATGTGCCAACTGAACATTAGTTTGTAGACATTCTAAAAAATTTCTTAACCAAAGTGGAATTTAAACATTATTGACTAGCTCTTGGAGTTCATTCGACTCCCCAAACTTGAAAAAGTATGGATTTGGTAACCCCTCTTCTAGAGGTATGGTATATATTTCCCTTATGTGATGATATGTGTTCCTTAAAATGTTGAAACAAAAAATAAGCGACCGTTGGATTCATTGAAAGAGGAGAAGAAAATATGTTTATATTGGTAGGGGGAGAAGATGATAGGGGGAGAAAAAAATTAGGGGTAGTTTCAAATATGATGATTCTAATGATGATCAATTCAATTTTATATATCATGATAAATGGGGTTCATGAAGAAATAAGTTGATGGGTTTGGGAATGAAGTGATTCACTGATGAACACTTCATGTCACTCTTATTTCTCACTCAGATCATGGCTCATTTGGCCTTAGAGTGTGTGTTGAATAATTTTTTGATCTCTATATAGAATCACAAGAATAAATTTCTAGGAGATTGAAGAATCCAAAATAAAGTATCAAAAAGGTGAAGAGTTGTTAACAAACCGAAAGGGGGAAATGTTTATGCAAAAATAGTTCAAGGTAACTTTTTGTGTTTTTAGGTTGATTGTGTTTGTTGACAAAGCAGGTTGGCAAGGTCATTTATGGACATGTTGAATGATCATTTACCAGTTATGTTGACAATGATTTAATAAAGAGGCATGGAAGCACTATAAATGGTACAAATTTTATTTGTGTATAGGGTTACATCCTTTATCAATATTTTACAAATTTTTATGTTCTGAAATTTTAAGGGAAAAAGGTGATTTTTCTAAAAGGAAATATTTTTGTGTAAATGTAAAATTTCTGAGAATGGGTGATGGTGTTTCTCAAAGTTACTCAAAAGTGAAGATTTAAGACAATGACATCAAAATACGACAAAGGATAAGGTTTCCTAGAAGTTGATAAACATCACTAAATTCATTGTTGTGAGAAATAGGATGAGTTGCATCTACCCATGAAATAGATATTCAGTTGTGTGAATTAGTTTAGTTTCACACTAAAGGATAAATCAAACTATATTGGTTCAATACCCAAGTAAAGTTTCACACATATTTGAAGGTATTCAAGGTAGTTTCATGAAGGTTAAACCACGTCTATAAATTGTTTTTTACCCCTTACATTAGAGTTGATCAACCCTTATAAAAAATAAAGGCACAAAATTGTGTAATAGTTTTGGGATGGTATTTCTTGAATAAATATACAACTCATAGAATAGTTTCATCTAGAAAAGAAAATTATATCCATGATAATCCCAAAGTTGTGTGAAAGTTGAGAGTTTCACAGAGAGATTAATATTTTCACGAAAATAAAATATTCACAGAAAAACATAAACACTATGAGAATGTTGTTATAGTTTCATGTAAGTCATGTAAAGGTAGCATTAAATCTAAATTTTTGAAAATGTATAGGTATTTTCACATATTTTATGTGGTAATATAACAACCCTTGTCTTAATTACACATTAATTCATGATATATTGCATAAGAATAAAAATAATACTACCCATATGATCATTAAGTATAGTTTATTTGGGAATTATGTACATATAATAACATTTTTAACATGGGATAGAACAAAATTATTGAAAAATTCATTAAAATGCTTCTAAAAATCATTAGTCCTCAAAAACTGCAAGGGATAACCTGGGGACACACATAAAAAGGGGTTGAACTATAAAGCCTAGTAATAGAAAAACAAAGCATAAAATGAAGTAAGTATTAAATTTTAGATAATATGAATTTTACTTGTACATAAAATGGTTGATAATAATAAAAATGAAGAAGGATTCTTGATATAGTATGATAACATAAATAAAACATGGGAAAGTGGGAACAAATTTAAACATGATATCACAAATATAGGTCAAGGTAACCTCCAAGACAACATAACATGGTGTAAAAAATGATTTGAACTTTTAGGTTCACCCCATAATCCCTTTCATAACATCTCATAAAACGAAAACATTATCAAATGCATTGGATTGTTATATAAGTTTCGGAACCCCCGTCACATTCAAAAAAGACGTATATGAATAAGTGTGCCACATATATCACTCTACATAAGATCATATTTCATAAAATTTAATTCCATGATGAAAGAGTGTTATATAAATTCATGTAAATCACTAATAAAAGGAGTATAGGTATGTTTAGGGGAATATGCTTAATTTTATACAGATATAGTATTCATAATATAATGGTTTGGCATGAAAAAATCATAGTTAAATTTCCACAGCATAATGAAAGTACTTAAAGATTCATAAAATGGTTTAGTGAGAGATAAATGGGTATATAATAAATTTTATATAAAATTTAATGTAATTGTGATTTTTGAAAAAATATCCCAGCATTAGGAATTTTTAATAAAATTAATAAAATGAAGAATATGCTTGAATATATAGGAGAAGTAAATGATCCATTACATTGAGATGGTGATTAGAAAAGCTTGAGAGAAGCTTACTGAGAGCTTTGGGGAAACTTGGTAGGACTATAGAGAGGTAAGGGGGGAGTAAGAACATGATCTATGGAGTTTGGGTGAATATTAATGGTAGACTGGGTGAGTTTATATAGGAAAAAAGAGTGAGTTATTTATTATTTATCAAACATATGTTTTGGGATCTATATAATAAAGTAATCAAAAAGAAAAACATTAAACAATTTTTTTCACATTATTTATTACAAATAATATTTTTTTTCATTATTTTATATGTAAAAGTTTTAAAATAACTTAAATAGTACCCCAGGTGATGTGGAATTGAGTCATGTTCATAAAGAAATGATTTTAATACTTTAAAATCTAATGTACATTTAGAGGATTCATAAAGGATTTATAGAATTAATAAAATAAACTAAAAACCACGTTATTATAAATGGGAAACATATATTTGGTCTTTTATACCCTTAATATCAATTATTTTATCACTTTTGGGTCTTTATGATGTCATTATACACATCGTATATTTATACCAAATTTAATTTTTAACCAAAAATTCAACAGCCTAAAAAAATTATAAAAAATTCACCATTAGATAATTTCAGTGTTATCATTAATGAAATAATATTTATTTTTAGGAAAATATTTTCTAAATATGTAAATATTTTCTTTTAAAATATGTATCGACATTTATTTAGAAATGCTAGGTTTTTTGACAATAAGAGTTTTTTAAACCTTATAAAATTTAGTTTTTATCTTGATAAAATTATGTTAAAAACTATACTTAATTAATAATATTTTATCAAAATATTATTTAATAATAATATTTTATTAAAATATAATTTATTCCAAATATTTATTAATTCATTAAAAGGAATGTCTTAATTGATATAACATATTTCCAAAAAATATAATTTGGGTTTTATCGAATAAAAATCAAAATCATTTATAAAGTAACAATAATAAAAAGTAAATATAACCATTATTCTATTAAGAATACAATATACATATTAATATTATTTTGGTCTTGACACATATCTCTTTATTACACAAGAAAATTCCCTAATGGTAATATGTGTGATGGTGATATTTTAATGGGGTGGTTCTGTGTACATATTTTGGGTCGTGATCTCGATGAGATTGAAATTATCATGAAAACAATTTTTCTCATGATTTAGTTATTGTAACATGTCTTAGGGTTGGTCAAGGGAAAATCCTAGTGATTCTATATCCCTTTTAATCTCTAATAAATAGTCTTTATATGGTATTATCCTACTGGTAGAGAGGATCACTTCCTTTTTTATGTCAATTTGATTAATCAAAACCATATATTTATAATAATCATATGACCACTCTTAAATAACTATATTATCAACAGTTATGATGCTTAACGGTTATTTAAATATTATAGGATATAATTAAACCAAGAAGCATTTGTGTTTTATGTAATCATAATACATAATAGATAGTTTAATTCAATCACAATGGCAATTTTATTTATAAAATTTTGGGTCATTACATGTAATTTTTTATCTTCAAGTGTATGAATTTTTAGATTCATGATTCACCAAATAATGCATAAATAATAATAGTTTATTTGATCAAATGAAGAATCTTATGAATGTGTAGTGAAAACAATTTAGTTGAGAGAGCAGCGAGATTTCAAATTTTGATTATCTATAAACTAGGAGGGACAACAATTCTTATAAATAATTTATAATATTAGTTCCCTATAGTGTATTTTGTACATGGGAACATTTACTTTGTATTCTTTTTGTATTTATCCCAACATGGGTGAACCAAGTAAAATTGATGTGTCTCATACATGATTTTTTTCTTCTCCTAAATTACTATAAGAAAGGGAGGTAATAGTATTTTTTTAATAATGAAAATAGATCCAAAAGGGTATTTTTTAATCTATCATACCCTAATTCACCTCCTCAGGGTATTTAACGTACTTGGGCTAACATCGGGTTTGTTTAGCCAGGTACTCGAAAAATTCTATAATACTCTATCATGGATGACTACGAGAACTTAAATAATAAAAATATTATATGTTAAACAAAATTATATTTGGTTTATATTTCTGGAATGTTTATATTTATTATTTAACTTACTATAAAAATATCATCTTTGATCACTAAAATTACTGAAATAAGCCTACATCGATTCAATTTTCACACAACGATAATAATAAATAATAATAAATAAATAACATATGATAATTAAAGGTCAATATTAAATATAATATTGAATAATAAGGTTCCAAATGTGGTATATAATAAACTTAATTTTATTATTTATGGATTTAGACATGTGAACACAATGAATCACAGATAATGGGAGGTTTTCCAGTGTCAAAATTAATTTCTTGAGACATATTTCTTATTATACACCATGGTTTCATTGGAATGGTGTATATATTATGCCTTTAATATTTTGTATCATGATTACCTTATATTTCATTATTCTCAATGTTCTATTCCATGTTATTTATCTCATGGGATTATGAATAAAAAATTAATAAAATTTGTAAGGGTTTCTGGTCTCGATGCTTCACCCCTTGAGACATATTTCTTATTATACAACATGTTTTCTTTAGAATGGTGTATCTAATTCCCATTAAATATTATTTTATAATTATTATCTCATTTCTCGTGGTATATAATATGTTCTTTGGATTCATATTTGTCATTGTGTTTTGAAATTAAGGTTTCTTTGGTTGTAAGGGGTTCTTTGTCTCAAATTTAAATTTCTTGAGACACGTTTGATATTGCACAACATAATTTCTAATGGGGTACTCACCACCCTATTTATATGAAGTATATTAATATATTACATATTATGATATTTTAATGGATATTTAATGGTTGTTGTATCTTATTATATTTTTATTTTTATATTAACATTAGCATAGGGTTTTTTTTAACTCAACTCCCTTCATTAAGTTAAAATAATTCGTCTTAAAATTATTTCTTATAAGATGTGTTTCCTCCATCCTAATATTTAATTTTATTGTAATTTCTCATCATATATAGAGTAAAATAAAATTTTAATTAAAATATTATTCCATGATAAAATATCTTTCTAAAAAGTATATAATTTTTGAGAATGATTCTCGTATTCTTTAATGATGATTTCCACTTAGTATTGATAATTTCCCTTACAAACAATATTATTAATTATAATTGGGAATCTAATTATGTTTTATTTCTTATGACCAGTCTATTTTCCTTAATATATTTTGGAACAAATATTATTTTACTCTTTATATGATGTGGGTTTAAAAAAAATAAATTTTAATACATCAAAATGATTTTCTAAACTATCATATTAAATTTTTTATCTTCCACCCCAAATTTATTTTGATAACTGTTATGTATTTTCAAGGTTTTTTATAGAATATTCTATTTTATAGGATTTTTTTTCATAGTTTTAAAATAGTTTATTTTAAAATATGTTTTTATGGTTACCTAAAACATTATATTTTTATGAATGTCTTCTAATATATCTTTTAATGTTTTTACAGTTGAACAGTTCTTTCTACCTCATTTTTAATTTTATATAAATCATTCTCTATATGTTTTAATGATTTCTAAAAGAAATTAATTTTTTCCTAGATTTATAAAATATTTTTTAAAAATTATTTTAAAATTTCATGGAATTTTTTCATTTCCAATGTGACTTTTTCTAAAACTCCTAAATAGTATTTTTCACCTAAGTCATTTTCTTTTGAAACATCTTATACTGGAACAAGGATATTACTAAAAGGTTGTCATTCATCATTATTATATATATTGATTATGTGAAATTATTTTCTATAAATGATAGGATCTATCAATAACTTTTATTTCCTAATCAACCATCATGAATATGTATAACTCTTATTCAATTTCTTTTTTTTGAATGAAAATTTTCCATTTCTTTGATTGATGGGAATTCTACAAGATTCCATACATCAATCTGCTGGGAAAATATTTAATTAAATCTATTTGCTAATTTTTTACCTCTATAAACAATTTATATTTCCTTCTTATGAATGAAGGGCACTCACCCAGATTCCATACCTTGATTGATTGGGGAAATAATTAGCTTAACCACTTTCTATTTGCCTATACTTTGTAAATACCTTATGATTTATTATGTAGATTGAAGGGTATTTATCTATAATGATAATGAATATATTTAAATGCACTTTTTCATGGGTTTATATTGTCATAATCATATATTATTACTTTATTCTATTCCATAAGAAAATGATATGAAACCCATTTCATTTCCTTGGGTTATTTAAGCTGCATAAAGTGAATTATTTTCAATTGTAATTTTTTCTAAAACCAATTTTATTTATATTTTACATGATATGTGAATGATTTTAAAATATACCAAGTATGTATGGTTGAATGATGGATGGAGTCTTATATTGTAACAATTGGGCCGTTTGGGCACCCCAGTTGTCCCACAGACACATGTTGTCCCCTTCTTGGGGTTCAACTTTGTGCTTAATGGGACACCAAACTAATTCCTTTCCCAATTAGGAAAAAAAAGATTTTTAGTGTTCTTTTTATTCACCTACAAACAACCCAAGAGACTAATAAAGAGGTCACCCATCCTGATAGTACTCCTAGCCAAACCATTTTAACTTTGGAGTTATAATCATATTGGATCCAAAAATGAAGGTGCTCCCTATTGACATGGGTTGTAACATTTATTCTTTTATACATTTGACATTCTAGGGGTTCACATTCAACCCACCTTTAGAGGAAAATTTCCTCATTGTATAACTTATACCTAAACAAGGCAGTTCAACCACACTTCGAGTTGGATTATTCCCCCAATACAAATGTAACAACTGGGTTCTTCAGGCACCACCGTTTCCCTATAGACACATGTTTTTGCACTTGGGGCCCAACCACAAGTCCAAATGAGACATCAGACTAATTACTATCCCCAAAATAAAAAAAATCAGTTTTCTTTTCCATCCCTCAGACACAATGGGAGACCTCTCAATAGGTCTCCCACACCGAAACAACTTTAGGATAAACTTCTTTAACTATGGAGTGATAATTAAGAAGGCTACCGGAAATGAATGTACACCTACTTGAAATACATTTATCCTTTTACCTCCTTAATATTATGGGGTGTTAAATATATCACCCTACAATAAATTGGTTAAAAGTTTTAATTTAAGGATAAATATGTATATGATCACAGTATAGTTGTTCATAAGCATGGGTGCAGGTGTGTGGCTCACGAAGGTCATGTATACATAGTTATAATTAAGTTTTCACATAATCCTGGGTGAATGTGTGAAAATCGATAAGTAATGTTTCCCTATACTATTTTTTCGATACTTGATATTTTTTATAGTTTTATTATTATTATCATTCTTAGGTTATACTCTCATGGCCCATGTTTATTGACTCATTTTACACACTGTTTTGATTCACGTATTATGTTTTTACAAGCCTTAAATAATTATTTATGACCTATTAATTTTTGGGCTTAAATTTAATATGTATCTTGATTATACCCATATGGTCATCCTATTTTCATTAATGAAATTAAATTTATATCACTTATGTAAACCCTTTCTATGTGTTTGATCTCACCCTTTCTTAGGTTTTCCTTCACCATGATATAAAGATGGGTATTAAATGATAGGTATTTAAAATGGGGTTTTGAATTGAGTGGTTATAAATAAATGTTGATGAGTTTGTAAAATTAGTTTTTTATATAGCTAATATTATGTGAATAAAAACCTTCAGTTCTCTTCTTAGTGTGACTATTTGAGTGATGAAATGATTATTCCTATAAAATAATGATATAAATTTATTTATTTATCTTGGGTCTCCATACACTATATAGAATTGGATAAACTAATATTTATAGAAACGATTTAAATTAATTTATTTTATGGATGGAAGTGTGACATATATATATATCTTAAGAGTTTGAGGTATATATTCACATATAAAGATATCAATATATTCCCATGAAGATGGATAAAGATGATCAAGGATATTGACTAGTCAATCAACTACCAACTTGGGAAGGCAAGCAATGTTATATATTCTCTACGTATAAAATATCATGAAACCTTACTATGATGCTGATTGAGAAGGATATAATCATTTCATAAATGCACTAGATGAATAAGGGAATCATAATGGAATGAATATTTTACAACATTATAGAAATGACTGTCCAATAATAAATTCTAAAAGAGATTATGGAAGCCCAAAGGGATAATGTGGATCTACAAAAGAATATATATTCTATAAAAAATATAAAATCCTCATTTTTTACCTTCAATAAAGAAGGATTTGTTAAAATTTTAACATGTTTATGTATACCATTAGATCTAGGGATAAAGGATCTATTTGATGATGCTAATAGCTCAATTTTCTCTATCTACCCTTAAGAGTGTTTTTTATAGGGATATATTAGAACACTACTAATGGGATAATATAAAGAAATATATTTATTAATATACATAAAAATTCTTGGCCAATATGAAATTAAATTATGAAAGGAAAAATTCCAAGGGAATTATGTAACCCTTACTCATACAGTGTTTGAAATGGGATAACATCGCCATGGATTTTTTCATGGGTATTCCATAAACATCTAAAGTACATAATTGCATATGGGTTGTAGTTTAACATCCTAAAAATACTTCACTTCTCATTTCCATTTTTATAAGACTTCTCACTTGATCATGTTTTTATGATATACATCGTAGAGGTTATGAGGCTACATGGGACACTACATTCAATTTTATCTGATTGGAATCCAAGTTTCAACTCAATGATATAGAAATATACCTTGAACATAAAATTCATTTATAGTATATCCTAAAAAACTTTTATTGATGGAAAATGTGAATTTATTATCCAAAAACTATAAGATATGTAGATAAAATAATCTATAGACTTAAAAATATGATGGTATCAATATATTCCATTAGTTGAGTTCTCAAAATACAACATATTACTCTTAAGAATTTGGATGGATCTTTATGAACACTTTTTAGGAAGATATGTAGAACACCACATGATGTTATGATTTCATTGAATGAAATTTTATGGGACCTAAACTTTTCAATGAAATGGTAGAAAAGGTCCAGTCCATTCAGCCAAATATTAACATACAACTAAGTAAATTGAAGAGCTACAATGATAATTATAAATGATATCTAGGGTTAGAGGTTATATATAAAATGTTCCTTAATATATCTCTGTGGAACAAAGTTATGAGGTTTGGGAAGAAGTTAAAACTATGTCCTATATATATTGGCCCCTTTGTGATTCTTGATAGAATCGAGTTGTGTCTTATGGATAGGAACTCACCCTAAACAAGACTAAAGTGCATGAAACATTACATGTATTTATCATGAGTGAGTATATACCAGATCCTCCCGTGTACCAAATCTATAAGTGGTAAAACTAGATCTTGATATCTCTTGTAAAGAGAATCTGATGAAGATCATGGACTATAGAGATAAAGTATAGATAAAAAGACTACTCATTTTCTCAATGATCATTGGAGAAACCATAAGTTTGAAGAGGCCACATTGGAACCTGAAAATTTAATGAAAAATAAGTAACTTCATATTTTTTTATTTTCGTGTAGAAAATGAAATTTTGAAGGTGAAATTTATAAAAGGGGAAGAATGTACAGACCTGTATATTTATATATACCGATTTTCTTTTGAATTAATGTGTATGTGTAATATCTTAAAATAGATAATAATATAAAATAAATTCATTAGAAAAAAACATCATTATATTTTTAAATATTACATTTAGAGAATAAATATGTTAATAATATGACTATTGGGAATTATGACAATTGAGAATTATGAAAATTTTGAATTGGTGTATATTAAGAGTAATAATAATAGGTTATTAATTTATAATGTTTAAACAAAGGCCTCAACCAATATGAAATTATATTATGAAGCTTATATATCATAACACATAAGGGAGATGACATCACTAGGGTTCTACATTGATCATGCCCAAGAAGAACATCAACAATTGAGTCTCGAGTAGAATCACCAATGCGATAAGTACAAGTTAGTGGATGTCACCATCAGATAAATGATGGATGAACCTCCCATGAAAGTAAAACCATTTCAATTATTACCATTAATAATTCTATTAGTGTGTTTATGTGCTATTTATCTAGAGGATGTAAATCAATAATGTGTAAATTATTATAGAAATTAAATAGTGTTTACTCTCATACCACATTTTTTTCAAATATATATAGATAAATTTGATTGCATATTTTGAATCAATAGGTTGACATTAGCTAAATGATAAATTTGATATTATATGGTAGAAATAGTTATATATATTTTTGTTATTTTAATAAATAGAAAAAAGGAACATATATTAAATAATAGTGTTAAATATAATAAAATATACGTTTTCAAAAAAGGAAATATTATTTTTTAGTAAAATATATATGTTTTAAAAGATATAAAAATAATTTTTTTGATGAAATAAAGAAAACTATTTACATAAATTATCTATAAAAACCCTATTTTTTTAAATAAATGATAATATAATATTATGAAGTCCTGATTAGTTTTTCTAAGTGTGATAAATTTTATTATGTTCTAAAAATTAGTATTTCTCAACAAATAAGTATTTTATTTAGAAATAAATTTTATCATATTTAGAAAATTATATTGATTAATTGAATTTAATATTTAGAAGAAACATGTGAAAATAAGCATAAGGTTATTTTTTATGGAAAAGTTAATTTTTTAGTGAATAATTAAATAACCTATAAGTACCCTATAAGTTTTATATTTTGTAATAATTAGTAGGAATTAATTTTTTAGGGTTCTAGTAGTTATATGAATATTTTATTGGCCTCATTAGTAATGAGTCACATAACCATTACTATTTAATCACATGTTTATACACTTTATCAAGACATAAAATTTTTTATTCGAAAACACCCCTCTTCAAAATTATAAATACCATCCTCCGCCTCCCTATTTCTCTCCCCATCCAAATTTTAACTAGGTTCATTCATGTTTCTTTCATATTATAGCTTATATAAATCTCTTAAATCCATAATGATATATTGAAATTAATATCATATAAAAAATAACATGTTATTATATCAATTGAATATAAATTATCCTACTCTCTCTCCATCTATCTTTAATTATAAACAAAATAATCACCATATTATGGCCAGTTTATGATCTCCAACGATTATGTGGTTAATTTTTCACAAACTTGTTACCTAGATGATTTCAAAAACTATTTAAATGAATAATTAAAATATTTTAACATTATTAGAATTTTATAAAGATAAATTGGGTCTAGTATTAATGATAAAAAAAATAATGGCCATAGTAATTTTAACTATTCCTAAAAAGAATATTGAGACAACTTTATAAATTTTAATCAATTTTGAAAAACCCCTTAAACTATAAAAATATTTTGTTAATGTAATAATAATGGATAAATGACTAAAATTATGAAGATTATTAACTATTTAACCACAACTTTGACCAAGATCCAAATACTAAAACATTTTCGATGAAATTAACCAAATAAGCTCAAGTGGACAATGTAAGTAAAAGAATATATAATAAATAAAGGAAATTAAAAAAATAAATGAACCATAAGAAATTGAAAATACTCTAAAAATATTCTAAACTAATTATTTAATAAACATAAATTTATTATTTAGGAATTTAGATACATGTACCCCATGAATTAGGACATAAGGGAAGGGATATATACAAACCCCAATTTTTTATTTAGACCATTCTTTCATCCTCTAACTCACTTTTTCTTTACATTATTTTAATGAAATTATCTATATTCTATGTGTATTTCCCTTACATATATACCTATCCATTATTCCATTTCCTTGAAGTGTTAGAAATGTTTTTTATGTTCCCCTCTCAATAATATCTCTAAAGAAGTACCAATTATTTAGAACTTTATAATTAATTATCCCATTTTATATATCAATGGTTAAAAGTTCGTTTTCACCAAGATTTATTAAGAAGAAAATTATTTGAGGTAAAATTATTCAATCTAACCTGTAACTGCACATCATTTTAAAAGAGGAACTTTGTATCTGATTGTGGATATGAAAAAAAACAAAGATTATAATAGAATTTAATACCCCATGACTTTATGATATCTTTATTTTTAAATAATTTCCATCCCTTTGATTACTTTAAATTCCTACAACATACACATTGAGTGAAATGTGATACTCTATTAAAATATTATTATTTGATTGTGACCATGATAACCTAGCCGATTAGTTGGTGGATATGTATAGTAATAAATAAATTATGAAAATTATATGGTTTACACAAGTATCAAATTATTTCATTGGATGTATATTGATTATAAATAAAATAATAATGATATGAAAGAGAAAAATGGATTCTGAAAAACTATATTCTTTAAAATGACAGTTTAGTCACACCTTATGGAAATAATTGAAAATTAATTTATAAAAATTCATGAAATTTAACTATACTAAATATTTTATTTTGAAATCTAAAAATAAAAATTATCTTTTAGTGAATTTTTAGTATTTATCTGAAAATATAATTTTTTTAATGAATAGTGAAAATTACATATTTTTATTTAAAATTGCATTTTCTTATTATTAAAAAATTTAAATTACATTTTAAATTGGTTTTAAAATGAAATTAATAAAATTAAATAAAAAAATTAACTAATTTAGGTCATTTTAATAAATTTATTGTTGAATTTTTATATTAAAAAATTCTATACTTATGAGAATTTTCACTTTGTAAAATCGCTCCTTCGTCACACATGCTGTTTAATTTTAAATTGACTTCTCCCATATATATGAATTTAATTTGGAAAAATTTATTCAATATTTGGAATAATTTTAATTTTTATTCTCTAATTATTTCAATTATTTTACCATAATGAATGGTAAAACCAGTAAAAAATTAATTACCACAGTTAATGTAGAAATGAGTTTACTAGGGGTTAAACTAAGAAGATAAGTTTTAAAAATGACCTCAAACTTTTCCAAGAACCATTTTGTGAACATATTTAGACCGAATAACTTATAATTTTTTATAATGACCCATTTTTAAAGATTTTTTTTCTGATAAAATCTTTGGTATCAATTTATATTTTAAACAATACCATGTGCATCCTCCCCCTACTTATAAAAGGCCACCGCCTATCCTCCCCTCTTCACACATAAAACCTTTTGTTTTTTAAAATACCTAACCAAACAAATTATTTAATTATATAACCACACCCTAGAGACCTTATTTTTATTAGTAATCCATCTTAATAATGGTTTAGGTAGAAACCTATAGAAAATCTCTAAGGAAGTGGTAAAATTCATAAACTTGCGTATTTTTGTATTTCATCTTTCACCTTCTTAAAAACTTATTAAACTATAATAGTATAATAAAACCTTTATATCCTATATAATTATATGTTATTATGTTAATGTAATATTCCATTTTCATATCCACTTCCATTAAATGGGAAATGAAACCATCGATCGGGTGTACGAAGAACTACCGCCTCATAAACCGATGTAATTCATTTTCCACCAACACATTTAAATGATATATTTAATGATTTATTAAACTTATTTGTATTATATATATTCAAAAATTATACTTATATTATTATTATATAAAATATAAATTCTTACATTCCATTCTGTAGGGGTATAAAATAACATCACTCGTGTACACGGTGGACTACCGCCCCGCAAAGCGATGTGAATAATTTTTCACTTATGGTTTACATGAAAGGTACTAAAGTTAAAGATAAAATATATTTGTGATCTTTATAATCTAAAAATTATTCTAGAAAAAGAATATCACATCTATTTTCTTACCTTCTAATCTGTTGGAAACTAATAACGTCGCTCATGCGTACGTGTGGACCATCTCTACTTTTCGATGTGAAACATTTTTCATTTTATTTTTACATGGATGGAAAATAGGTTTTATTATATTAATATATATTATATAAATGAAATAATAATTATTCTATAATTGTGAATTAATATTTATTTTCATTTCATTCAATTCGTCGATAAAATTTGAAACAACGTTCATGCGTATGTATGACATACATCTCCATGAACGGTGTAGTCCACTTTATATCACAAAATTTAATAGGTTACTATAAATAAAAATTTAATGAATATATATGATATTTATATCATGTTTAACAATATGGATATGATTTACCCATGATAAAATTATAAGGACCAAGTTACCAAACAAAAACATACAAGAAAAATGAAGCAATTATCACTAAATATAGTGATTTATAAAAAGATTTGTTAATAAACTTGTAATAAAATATTATAAGTAAATAATATATGGTATGAGATATATGAGTTTAGTTATATAATATATGTATAAATAACCTGTATTTCATAATCCATAGGTTCACCAACATATGAAGGAATTAAAACTAAGGTAATGTTTTCTCATTTAACTATTACTTCCTCGAGACATACGCCATATTCACTATTTATTCCTTTATGTATCTTATATAAAACAAATTTTGATATGTTATATCAGGAATATTTTTATATTCATGGTATTTTATGTTTCATTTGATAATTATTTCTTTTATGGTCCATATTATTCATAAGATACTAAAGTGGTAAGAGTTTATTTCACTATCTTATCATTATTTAGAATTGTTTTTACTTTAGTCTCCCTTGAGGGAATTATTTGATATTTATATCTTAAAATAAATATATTTTCCTATACTCTAGTTATTAATAAAAGTTTTCTTCTAATATAACTATTTTTAAACTCTTTGGTACTTAAAATTATTGAAAAAATGTTTTTAAGAAAATCAATCTTTTTTTCACTCTTTGGTTGAAAATTCCTTTTCATCAAAATCTATGTTTTCTAAAATTGTTTTGAAAAATGTTTCTAAAATTTCCCAAATTATTTATTTGAGAAATTTTTACCCACTTTATCATTTAAATTTTTTAAAAGTAATAGTCATGTTATTTTCAAAATAGGTCCTGTTTGTATTTTACCAAAAATGTGAAAGGAATATTTATTTTAACATGTACAAAATGAACACAATTTTACACTATTATGAACAATATATTATTTTAAAAATTTTCATTGGAAATTTTAAAATAAAATTATTCTCAGAATTACTTTTTTTAACTTTTTTAAAATTATTTTCAATGTGAAAATGTAATTTTCCCCAAAATTTTTTTTAATGGAATTTTTATGGAATATCTATCCATTAATGACATAAAACCTTCATTTTACATATAAAACAATGATGTTATGTTGTATTTAAATAATCATTATTCTTACTTTGTATGGTTTATGATTAGTTTTTTTGAGGATGTAAAATTTTATTACCATTCATCATATTACCCTAGATGATTTATGATTATATTTATTTGATTAGGGTAAGTTTTATAATTTCTTATTTTAGTTCGTTAATATGAATGTTTATATTGATTATTTTTCTCCCCTTTCATATGAGGAATGAATTGATATTAGAAATTGATGGGTGGGTCATTGTTATAGATATCCACTTGATGAATCGACATATCTCACGGGACAAATTAGTCGGTTCGATTAGATAGGTTTCTACCAAAAAATTTAATCTATCTTATAAAAGGTCTTGATAGTTTTAGATTTCCACAGTTATTAATTAATCCATTATGAGTTCAGTTATTGATTTTCATGTGATTATTCTACATGTTATATTATCCCTAGATATTTTTCAATCTCATGTAATAATTTATATATATTTATATGATCATCATTTATTTCTGCCATATTATGGTTAGTTTATTGATTAAATGTATTGCGTTTTAGTTATTTACATTGTCATATTGATTATTATTATTTATTTATAACATATTTCATCATACAAAAACCCTTACTGAGAATATGAACTCACCCCTTATATTTAATTTTCCCAAGAATACGAGAAGTGTTCTGTGATTGATATGATGGGATGTGCTTAGGGGAATATTGGATTTCACAAAGTTTTTTTTGTATTTTTTGTTTAAAATGTATTGATAATTTCAAGTATGTATCTACTTTACCAAGGCTACTAAACTATTTGTTCCCTTAGGATATGATACCTTGTATCTAGTGATAATGTAAAAATGTATCCACCAATGTCGAGCTACTGGGGTTGGGGTATTTATAGTTGGTATGGGTATAAGTTTAGTAGAAACCTTGGGAACTATATTTTAGAAAACATATATTAGGGAATATTACCCTATGATAAAAATTGAGGATATGTATATAAGAACATCATATTGTTTTGGTAAGATATATATTTTGTTTTTTCCTTGTAATACGTCCATTTCTAGATACTACTAGTGGATGTGGTTCTGAAATAGATGTACCTAGGTTTAATAACCCTGAAAAAGGTGTGTTAAGGCATGAATCGACCATTACTCGGTACATGAAAATAATGGTTTGAAAATCCAGGGGGTTATTCTTATGATAATTTACATTTATCACAATTATTTATCTAGAAATGATAACAAAAAAGTTTCTGAATCATGTTATGATTTTAAATTTCCAAAGTTAAGAAACTCCATAAAAAAATCAATAATTAAAGAATGGTGGAGTGAGAATAATTGAAAAGTATAATGAATTGAAAATAAATAATGAAAATTTGATTATTAAAATGTAATGTATTAACTTTAATTTTTTTATTTCCCAAAATGATAATTCTAGAGAGGATGAAATTTTGAGTTTCTAAAACAAACATATAAAATGAAAGGTTTAAAATTTTTTTGGATGTAAATGATAAAGATCAAGATAGGAGATTTAATTCAGTTGTTGATGGTACATCAAAATTAGAAAATTAATTTATGAAATTAGAAAAATGAAACAAGAAACTTATGAAACTCAACTCAGGATCAAATTAAATTGTATTTAAAGATTTATAAACTGTTCAAAAGGAAAAAATGGATTTGAAAAATGAAGTTTTTAATATTATAGAGAAATTATCTACTTTTTTAGAATGTAAAATACATAAATATAAGATGATTTATTTAATCAAAATAAACACCAATAATAAATTTTTTGGATATAGTAATATAACTACAATTTTAAATATTACTAACTTTGTTAAAATCCCAAAATGACTAATTTCATGTTCAACATGTTTTAAATGTCGAATAGAAGGGAATTATGCCAATGAGTGTTCACTAAGATTTACAAAATTTTTTGGGCATACTAAAACAATAATTTATAGAGATTTAATTTCTAATCTGTGCAAAAATAAATGCATTAAATCTATTTCAGTACCAAAGTTTTATACTGAAAAGTATAGTTGTACCCATGTTTTGATGAGTACCAAAACAAAATTTCTGATTGTTTAATTTCTAGAAATATGATTTATAAGTGTGAATAACTCATGGTAATTATAAATTTTCTTCTCTAAGAACATGAAATGTGATATTTCAACATTCCTATCATTTTATTCAAGTGATGGTGGGGTTTTCACATTTGGAGACAATTATAAAGTTCAAATTAAACGTATTAGTGAAGTTGGTTTTTCAAAAATCGTTATAATTTAAAAAGTATTATATGTAGTTGGTTTAAAAAACAATATTATAAGTATATAAAATTTATGTGATGATGGACTAAATTTTATATTTTAAATTGATAAATGTACTATTATAAAAAATAAATTAGTTATATTTTTTAAAATAGATAAGAAAATGTATATACTATTTAGTTTTATAATCTAGAAAAACGTTTAAGTTTATGAATTCTATAGAAGCAGATGAAAATCTATAGAATATGAGACTTGATCCAAAAAATTCTGTTTTATATACAAATTCTCAAAGCGTGAACATGTTTGTATCTACATATGTTACATATAAGTATATACAATAGATGTGATTCCAGCTTAAAAGTTAAATAACATAATGAAATATTTAAACTGATTAATGATGTTAGTAATTCTGGATGTTTAGAATTATTTCATCTCGACTTGTTGGGTCCTTTGAAACCTTCTAGTTTTGATGTTAAAACTTATGTATTTTTAATTGAATATGTTTATAGTATTTCATTATGAATTTTTTCTATTTCGATAAAAATTACACATTATCCAAATGTTTTTCTTTATATAGGGTTACTAAAAAAATCAAAAAATACATCAATAATATAAATAATAAGGGATTAAGGTGGTTATTTTTGAATATATAATTTGATAAATTTTTGGAATCAAATGGTTCTAAATATGTTTTCTCATCCCCTAGGATACCACAATAGAGTGGTGTGGTTAAAAGAAAGAAAAGATCAATTCAAGAAATGATTAGGTCTATAATAATGGAATTTAATTTTCCTAAATAATTATGGGAAGAATATTTAAATACATTATAGAAGTATTTAAAGAGTGTTTTAACTAGAAATTTTCTAAATAAGACCACTTATTAAAATTTTAATTGTTTTAAACCAAAAGATGGTCATTTCAGGGTGTTAGGGTGTAAAGTGTTTTTCTTAAATAGGAAACATAAATTATAAAAATTTGACTATAAATCAATGTAAGGGATATATTTTATGATATTCCAATGCTATTAAATCATATAGAGTTTTCAACCAGAAAACTTTAGCTATTAAAGACTATGTTCATGTTATATTTAATGAAATACACTCTAGAGGATGCATAATTGACTATAAAACACTAAAAGTATGTATCAACATTTAGGAAAAAGTTTGATTTCATGGATCTTTACGAAACAAATCTAAGTATCAATTTCAATGAATCATAATGAATATGTCTCTACTACTAGTTCATGTTCATAAAATATTTGGATAAAACAAACATAGTATGATTTCAATATCAGTTTTGATAGAATTACCATTAAATGTGATAACTTAAGTGCTATTTCAATTTATAAAATCCTATTCAACAGTTTAGAACTAAAGAAATAGATGTTAGATTTAAATTTCTATGGGATCATATCAATAAAGTAGATATTTTCATAGAATTTGTTTCTACTGAGAAATAGCTAGCTGACATATTCATAAATCCCTAAGATTCATTAATATTTTAGAAGATGAAATTTGAATTGCATGTGTTAGAAGATTATGATCAATATAAGTATGATAGATGTTCTTAAATATGTTTTTACATGTATTATATACATGAATATTATTTTAAACTATGATGAAATAGTAGTTAGTTCATACTGTGTAAAACTGCAATGTCAAACTATAACACTATCTTAATTTTACATTCTTTGAATGTTGTATCTACACGTTTACTCTCATTATAGTAAACTAATATTTTTCTTTTAAATTAGTTATTTGTGATCAAAATGGAACCTCTTTTATATATTAATTCTAATATACATTTTGATAAATTTAAGAAGGTGGGGATTTTTATTGAAAATTTAATAAATGTTTTTTAATTTACAAAAAGGGTGAGTTTGTTAGTTTTTTAATTGTTCATTAATAAATTATCACAATTATTTTTTATGATTAATTAATCTCCATTAACATCTTAATAAATTCCAATTTTTATTAAATTATCATTTGTATCAATTAATTTATATTTCTTAATTACATGTTTTAATAAAATTTTATTTGTTATAATTATTTTTTTATGATAATAATGTTATTAAATATATATTTTGTTAAGTTTAATTTTTTTAGAAAATAATTATTCCATCCTTAGTGAGGCACCCTGGATAGCCCTAAATAATATAGGGGACCCATTTGGAGAAGCCTGTGGGAAGTCCTACCAGAGGATTCACACAAGGAGGCAAGATACCCGTGTGAATAATGCATGATTATCACACGTGATCATGTGTATAGGGCTCACAAAGTGCGTCCAAAGGCACATGTGGTGGGATGGGTTTCCTACCAGGTCATAGGCCTATGTTTTTGATTTGTGTAAACCCGTTTTGATCCATGGTATCCATATCAAACTAGGGATCAACACACCTTAGTTTATATATCGTTCAACCTCCATAACTAAAAATCTATATGGGGGACCAATATTATATCACTATCCATTTGAGTTAAAAACTAGGATATAATAGTGGCCATAGGATCTTTTTAATGTCACCTATTTGATCCATTTTTAATTCCCACATTATATTTTGAAATATCATGCTTCTTCTGTTATTTGAATTCCAGTCATCTTTAATGATGGTCTGCAAGTTTACATCAAATATTCTAGTGATTATCAAAGTATCATCGAAGAATTTAACCAAGTTTCTTAAAGATTGTGATTTTGTATCATTTGGTCTTAGTATATCTTTATGCATATTCATTCAAGTTTTAATAGTAATCTTTTCTTCTTCTTATTGTTTGGTGTTCCATATTTTCTAATGGGTTTTCCATATGTCGATGGTAGTTCACCGTTATTCTATCTGGTTTGAAGGTTTCCCCTCTCTTGGTTTCTCGAAAAGTCATCATTGGACACCAATATCATGTTGAGTAACTGTTGGAACCCAATGAAGAGTCAGGAAGTCACTGTTGGTTATTTCTAATTGTGAATCTCAAGCCGCCATAATATTACAATGGTGAGTCATTTTACTCATCATTAGAAATTAAAAAGTGATTCTTATTTCTAATTCTTCAAATAGTTTTTTATATTTTTATTCTTTTCCATACAAAGTCTAGGAAGAAGGTTCATCAAGGTCCAACATGAGATTTTCCTCCTTAAATCATGTGCAGTAAAAGTTTTATTTTTTTGCGGTTCTTATTTCCTTTTTTTGGGATATGATTTTCAATCTCCAACAACATCTCTAAATTTGACTCATTTTTTATAGTAGAATCCTATTTTTTTCATTTATTATGAATTTGATGTTTTATTTCTATTTTATGTCTATTTATTTATTTTTAGGAGATTTCTTCATTTACTATATAATCCTGTTAGTTGGGAATTTTTTAGTGAGCCACCATTGTACATTTACAATGGTAGATCACGAGTCACTGTTGGACATATAAATTAGTGATTCATGAGTCACCGTTTGTCAGAACCCGCCTTCACCGAAAGGAGGGAAGGGTCAGCAGATTTCCAGGCCCTTCCTTCTTTAAGTTGAAGGTGAGATAATGACCCCCGAAACCCGCCTTCAATAGGTCCCAGAGTGGTGACTAGCACCAAGGGTATAGAAATTACACACAAATGGAAGGCATTACCGTTTTTGTTTTATAGGATCAGGAGATAAGAAGATGAAACCCAACAACACTAAGGTAAAAGAAAATTAAATCCAAATGTAAACCATTCCCACATGCATGTTTCAAAGGTAAAAGCCACAAAGTACAGAAGGTGACTACAAAGGTAAGTACTAAAGAAAGAAAAACAGCAACTGCAACTGCCCCAAAGGTCCGAGTTAGTATGGCCCCGCACGGTCCCTGAAGTCCTCTTGGAAACCTGAAAGAAATTTTATATACGTAGGGTGAGCATACAAGTACACTAAATAGGGAAAAACCAAAGAATCTCGTGCACAAGTGGGGGAACGTACTAAAGTCACGTGAGAAAAGGAGTAAACCAAACACCTATCAAGGTAAACTATCCACTCAAGCCTCACCAAGTCACACTCCCCAAATAAAGCAAGTCAAGTAATATATATAATAAGAGCACATCGATGTTTGGGTACCCCGCGCCACTTTCTCACTGGTTATTGAGACATCCTACGCATCAAACCAATCCCACCATTCTGTCACCGCAGTCCCACTTCCTCACCCGCCCGCACACACCTGGGCCACAACCACACGCAGTCCCACTGCCGAATCCTGCCCGCAAACACCTGGGCCACAACTGTCACACGTAAGCATGCCTACAAACACCTAGGCCAGAACAACCACCACCACGCCCGAAGACACCTGGCCTAGAAGATCCACTGCCACGCCCGAAGACACTCGGACCTCATCCCAAAGATACTTGGGAAACTACTTGCCCGCACACACCTGGGCCATAACCACCACACTACCCTACCCGAGGGTTCTTGGGCTAATAATGGACCTCAGGACATCACAGCCTGCCCGAAGATACTTGGGCTATCCGGGAAAGGGAGCAGAAAAGGAGCTAATAACCAGCCACTAAGAATAGTGTTGGGAAAAACACCCTCCACCATGAAATGGGGGTGTTCGACACTAAGTGCTCAACTTGGGTGGGGCACGAATAAGAAACACAAAACTACAAGTATATACATAGATAACACGCACTCACCCAAAGCTAGGTTTTTCTTCAGCCAGCCTACAGATCACAACAAAACTCAAATCCGAGTCACGACTCTCGCCAACAAAACCCATTTGTCCCATTATTTTTTTCATGTTTAGTAATAATGTTTAAATAAGTTCATGAACTACTGGGCAACTAAAACCATAAGCATAAACAAGGAAAGGAATCCAGCCAATCTTCAACTAAGAATCCACACCCGGTTCTCTTGTAATGTCACAACAACAAAGGAAAAGTGAGAACCCGCGAAGTACTAGAACGAGACAACCCGAGACACTGCCCCGTGTCCCCTCCCCCAAAAAGGTTTATCATCGACAGAGGATCCCACCCCAATTCATGATATAAACAAGGTAACCACCCGGTCTTAATACTCGCAAATACTAAGTCCATAACAACATGGGATCCCATCCCCGATTCCACAACCATAGAGAGTATAAAAACAGAGGATCCCATCCCCTCCCACATCTCCAGCAACCGGCCCATGGAAGAAGAACAAACAGAACACTACCATCAAGCAAAACAGGTCCATGCGGTATTTTCAGATTTAAAAGATTTTACACGCTCCATGATTTTAATTTCTGTGTCTTTTAACTGGGGGTTATCATAGAAGGATCGATCCTGGTGCTTTCAATTATTCAGCCGGGTATACGTGATTAACTGATTTACTTTTCACAGTAGGAGTTTACAATTACAAGGCAATCCATTTAAAACACTACGAGGGGTTCATTAATGCACATACAACAACCACCAACGACCTCGATTTTCAGAAGGCATAAGCCAGCTTAACTCAGAAAGATGATCATAATATAAACAACATCAACGATCACAACCCGCCTTCTTTCCTTATATAATCCGTTCACTATCTTTATTTAGGCCTGGTTTATCAAATTATATGGAAACAAAAGCATGCCCACCCCGCATGATACACAAAAGAGAGAGGCGAAGGAGAGATTCCCTTCCTATTGATCGACGATCGACACTTAGGCCGGGGGCGGAACTTCACGGATAGCGATGCGGTTCGCCTGAAAAAAAATCTCCTCGTCTATCAATGCTTAATCCGGGCACGGGACTTTACGCATAATGATGTGGCTCACCTGATGCACCAAAAGCTGTTCGTGAAAAGCCGCGATTGAGGAAAGAAGAAACCATGACTAACCCTTTAGTTTATAAGGTTCGCAGATGGTTGAGATAAGGACACGAATCCGTGTAAAGCGCGGGGTAGTGGGTTGGCCATGTGGCCCCACACATTATTAAAGGGGTCGGTGGTTTAAACCGATGCATTAATTCATTAAGTATTTAATTAAAACACTTATGGGTGTTACCGATCTTTAAAACACGCTTAAACGAGTCAGAATAGGGTTTAAAACCCTAATTGCGCAACAAGGAACGCCAAGAACCCGTGGGGTAGGCCAGAGCCACCGGTAGCTGAGAGCTACCAGTGGGTGATAGCTACCGGTAGGCTAAGGCTACCTGTAGGCAAAGGATATCAGTAGGCCAAGGCTACCGGTAGGTGAAGGCTACCGGTAGACCGAGCAACTGGTAGGCCTACTACCGGTAGGCTAAGGCTACCGGTAGGCCTACACCACTATGATTCCCAGACCAGAAAACCCAACACGAGATTTTCACAAATTAAAGGATCCCCACAAAACCCGGGACGTTACACCATTGGACTTCCGATGGTATAAAATTTATAATTTCGTTTATAGAATACTTTGGGTGCACAATATCTTGGAATATGTTTTGTTTTGTTTTTTTTTATTTTTTCTTAAAATTGAAATGGTATAATTTTCCCTATTCCAAAGGTAGGTCATGAGCCACCACTCACTATTTTTAGTAGTGAGTCATGATTCACCCATCACTGTTTTCATTGGCTAGTCATGAGTCCACACGAGGAATTTTAGGTCACTATTAGTTAACCAAATTTCTAAAATATCTAACTATTTTTTTAAAATTATGTTATAAAAATATTTTTTAGTTAAAATTTTTAATATTTTATGTTGAAATATAATTGTAGAGTGTGTAAAAATAATTCAATCATTATTTTATGAACATTTTTATGTAGATTTAATCTCATGACATGTAATGTTTTAATACAATTTTTTGTCTATATAATCTATAAGATTATATATTTATTTTAATGGTATTATTATTATGAATCATTTACAATTGATTGACTAACGATATTAATTATATTTTATTAATATTTACTGAATAAATATAATTCCCAATTTTTAATATGTTATTTATGTTTGGTTTTAACAAACAAAGGTAATGGTCTTATTTTTACATTGTTATAAAGAAACATGTGTTGTGCAGATATTGGACACTAACATGGCCCTGAAGAATTTTTTAATGACCCCAAAGATATCTTCAAGGAATAAAAACATATACCAGTAAAGATTATTTCCCAATAACAGAGATATATATTCCAAATTATTACTAAAAATAATTATTCATGAATATCTGTGACTTATGTACTCTGGATGTGATCACAAAAGGACTTCATATTTACCATTTTCCATCAAAGTGATCAATAATCACCGAGATTCGACATCTTCACAATATATGATAATATTCGAAATATTATTTTTTATTATTTTAATCTATTTCATTTTATTTTTAATTACATGACTCTAATTTATGTTTTTCCCAATTAAAATAAATTCAGGAATATCTCTAGTTATTCCACTATCTAAAAGGAATTTTGGGTTGTGACTCTGGATAAAAATTTTGTTAAGAAGACTAGGTTGATCTTTTGTAACAAGACTAGGTTGTGCCTCTTGGTTTTTTAAGAAGAAAAGTTTGTAAAAACGGATCCTAAAACTATAAAATTGAGGTTATTAGTGGGTACCAATATCCTTTTAGAGTAGAGGAGATTGATGAGTGGATTAGTTTCTTTTAGATCAGAACCACTATAAATAGTAGTGTTCTTTCAATATTTTTCTTTCACAACTAAATTCAAGAACACTTCACTCCATATAATATAATATTTTTTAAAATATGATTATTTTGTCATTAAATATTTAAACAACTATTCACCCCCTATAGTCATATTTAGAATAAATAACATTCTAAAAAAATATTCATTGAAATCATTTTTCAAATAATTTATTTCAATTGAAGATCGTTTTCAGTAATCAATACTTTATTTCAAAATCCAGGGTCGAATAGGTTATTCAAAAAACACCATGACATTTTAAAAATTTAATAAGAATATGCAATAATTATTTTGGAATCAATCAAAAATAAATTTTAAAGTAATAAATAATTAACAGTTTTAATTGATATGGAAAAATTATAAAACTATAAACCTCAATCATGGTCTTGATTAACACCAAACATGAGATAAAAATATATATAATTTATGGGAATGAATTAATAAAGAATGGATCCATAAAAATGCAAAATTATCTAATAAAAACCAAAATAAAATAATAACCTAAGATTTTATAGCCCTCATAGAATGAGAGAAAAGTAGGATAATACAATTCATCAAAATATCTAAGATAAAATAATGAATAGAGATACAATTCATAAATTAATACTTTGATTCATGATGTTTTAAATATGGAAATGACATAATATCATCAATAATGTCTCAAATATCGTTTATGTTGAAATAGGTTCAAGAGAGGCATGATTATAATAAAAAAAATATTAAATTAAAAAAAATTACATTTCCTCCCAAGGATTCCTCTCCCAGATTGACATCACCTGCTAGTCGGAGGCCCCCGATAGAATTCCTATAGTCTTATAAACACCATTTACTAGAAATTATATTCCAAAAGTTGGATCGTGGTTCCTTGAGTAATTAATATACTTCTAGGCATCATACGAGCGGTATGGTGGGATTATTTTATGAATCCACCACTTTTATCCTTCCATGAGTGAGACAATGGAATTGTTATTAAACTTCTCTCTATAGACCCTTGTATGCTCATTTTTTATCTACTAGGACACATACTGACACCTTAGTCCATATTTAAAACAACCTCTTGACCCCTTAAAAGGATCAATACAGAAGGTACAACCAAGAATGAAGGTAAATAACTAGAGATCATCATGAAAAAAAATCCAACAATAAACCAAGGGTCGTACCTAAAATATAGTGTCAGGATTTTATACCATGATCCATAGTTTTTCTGTATTATCAGGAAAATTTCAATTCATTTTTATGAATTTATTTTGGTTATCTAATCCAAAATAAATTTAACCCATAAGGGAGTAAATTTATTTTATACCAATAAATGTGAAGAAACATTCAAGTAATTAAAGAGAAGGTTGTTAAATGAACCTATCCTCAAAATACCCTATAGTGGAGACAAGTTTTTGATTTAAAATGATGCATTGAATATGGGGATGTGAGTTTTTCTTATATATAATTATATGGTGATAGGTTATTCCTCACACTAATTGATGTTTCATGTGTAAAATTACCTGACTCATAAATTGGAGTTAACTGTGGTAATTTTTTCATTAAATATATAAAATAATTATCTATATGGTGAAAGATGTGATATATATAATGACATTAAAATCTTGAATTATATATTCAAATTATTCGAGTTGAAAATGCATAAGAGTATATGGTTAGAGTTGATTTAGGATTATGCCTGATCAATACATTATCACCCTGAGAAGAAAAGCAAGGTGACCAATGCTTTGCGTCAAAACAATTACTCTAGCTTATTCTATAGTTCTATAACCTCCTTCTATATAATTTTAATCCTCACATGGATATATGTTAAAACATTTATCTTCGAAAGATATGATATTCCCCATTTCTACATGATTTAAAGATTTATATTCTATAAATAAAAAATATTGTATTTTTTGTTATCATATCCAATGACCATTCCCGGTCAATGCATTACCCCTTGAGATGGGAGGTAAGGTGGATGATTATTAGAGTCAAAAGGATGATGGTAGCTTATCTTTAAATATGATCATAAAAAATATAGTATTTTTTGATATGTAGAAAATTGATGTTGAAATCATGTGGAAAGGGGAAATGTCCTATCTTTCTCAGATGAATGTCCAACCATCCAAATGTATGGGGACTAAATATATATAATGAGGATATGGAAATATAGAGTAAGGTGAGGAATGTTACTAATTTATATGATTATTGAGATAGAATGATATATTTTAGGAACTGAGCATTTGTCCCATCAAAACAAAACAAAAAAGAAGTATCTATTGTTAAATGAATATTATCCATTATTTTCAACTCATTTTGGATATATGAATATGTATAGAGATATAAAATAGTTTTTTAGTGGGAAATCATAATTATAGATATGGTATAGTATGTATATTGGCTATTGTCATCTCAATATGTTAAGGTTGAGAGACAAAAGTCTATTGCGATATTATAACCATTACCCATACAAGAATTAAAATGGGAAACCATTACCAAGGATTTCATCATCAAACACTCCAAAACATATAGTGGACATAATTTTATTTGGGGTTTAGTCTATTAACTTATTAAATAATAAAATTTTATTACCATCAATGAAGATTTCTCTATATATGTTCTAGATAAGTACTCGGTATGCTAAAGATATATATTTGAGTCTCAACACATCATATATTCTTAAAAATGATGGTTAGTGTGACATTACCATTCAACCTTAGAGTATAATATAATATCATGTTCTTTGTATTTCTATGTTGTTTGGAAAAAACACCTTCAACTTATCAAATTTTCTTTTAAAAATATATTTCACTCGATTATTTAGATGACCCTTTTTGATGTATTCTATGGAAATCCATATAGAAATCAAACGTGTTGGGATTAAGTTAGAGGAAAAATATTTTGGGACCTAATATTTTTTAAGAACGAGAGAATAAATTCATATTAATTGAAAAACATCATGGTATATCATAGATTATAGAAGAGTTATAGAGATAATTATTATTGAGATATTGAATAAAAAGTTAGCAAGAAGGTGTTCCTATGAATTTATCCAAGGAAGAATGTTATTATATTCTAAAATAAAAAATGGTGGACCCTAGGTATATTGGCTCTTTTGAGATTATTTATCAAATATGTATGGTGTATTATCATGTGGTACTTCCATATAATCTCTATCAAGTTCATTTTAAGTGGTGTAAAATGTTACACCCTAAGATTTTATATATATTACTTGGATATTAATATGAATTATTTGATATATTTTTTTATATTAATCCTTATTTATAAATGTAATTTTTTATATTATAACCTATATTACCCAGTAGTTGGGTTGATGATTATGAATAGGATAAACCACATTATAAAATATATATAGAAATGTTTAGATTAATTAAAATAAACTAATTAATTTATAATATATGGCAATTAAATTATTGGAAAAATAATTTCATGATTATAATACCTATTTTTTTAATAAAAATATTTATACATTAGTTATATAATAATAAGGAGTGAAGAAAAAATCATTCTAAGGAAAAAAATTTCTTTTTTAGAAAAATATTTTTGTATACAAAAATATTTTTTAAAAAAATTTATTAAATAGTTTTTTTTTTATTAGGGATTATAATTATATATATATATTTTATATTAAATCAGTAATTTGAACATTATTCTAATAGTTTTTTCAATACAAGTAATTAAATTAAATTCACCTTTATGCTTAAAAATGCATTTCTCTAAAAACAATTTCTAATTATTTTATAAAATTAATTTATAATAATTTATTAAAATTATAGAAATTTAATATCATAAAAATAATTTTATATTTATAATCACAATCCCAAAATTTCTTAATGAGGTCCCTTTAATTTTTTCTTATAATATATACTAAAATGTTGTAAAAACGTTCTATCAAAGTTAGTGTTAAAACATTTTAATAAAGAGGGTTAAACTAAGAGGTAAGAGAAAAAATCCAGATAAACATGTATGAATTAAAAAAGTTGAATATATTTTAAGAATATATCATCTTAAATTCTATTTTATATCCACATGGTTCCACCTTCACAAGAAATGACATTATATTATTAAAATTTTATATGTAATTAAATGTGTGTCCCTCCCCTCACTTATAAATTGGAACATATTATCCTACCTTATTCCAAAACATATATCCCTATATATCATACATAAATTTTCAAAAAACATTCCTAACTTTCTTAAATTATTTCTTGAGCTCAATGTATTACCCTAAGATTATCCTTTGAAGGATTATGTTGCAAAGCAAAGGAGGTCTCTCAAAGAAGTGGTAATCGACTTAACCGACCCTTTCATAGTTTATTTCTCACTATAATTAATATAAATATATTACATTAATAATACCATAATTAATCTATTATCATAAAGATAATTAGAATTTATTATTATTATGGTAAATCCATTTCAGAAAATCATTCCATCAAATGAGAAAAGAAATCATCCCTCGTGCGTACGTGTAGACTACCAGCTCCACGAAGTGATGTGATTAATTTTCCATCACCACCTCACAAGGATGGTTATAATGATGTATTTTCTGAATATATATGATATATTATATAATTTTGGTTCTATAAAGTTTAATTATTATTTTTCTTCTTTGTTACATCTATTAAAAATGAGAAACATCACTCAAGAGTATGTACAAACTACAATATTCACGAAGTGATGAAATTCATTTATCATCACCTATTTTGATGATTTGTCATAAATATTTATATAATTAATAATTATGATAATTTTTCCACGATTATGATTTTTTAGATGTTGAAACCATGATCATGATGTAAGGACCATAACTATAGAATTGAAGCACATATAAAAAAGTCTCCCTTAAAACCCAAAAGTAGGATAATATAGAAGGATACTTAATGAATGAATGATCAAATGATATAGGTAAACCATGAATGGTAATATAAGTATTAATATAGTTCTGGTATACAATTTTTATAATTTTTTTTATTATACCTGAGTTTTAAATAACTTATGAGCATGTTAGAATTTAGACAATAGTTTCTAATCTCACATATGTTTATGTGAGATATATTCCATATTAACCACTTTTTTCTTCCATGTGGTATATATAAAACCATTTTGATATGTCATATAATTAATATAATTATAAAAAAGTTATTTAGAGGTTCATTTTATGTTATTTACTTCACAGGGGTTATGAAATCATAAGACACTGAAGTTGTAAAAGTTTTATGTTACAATATCTCTTTTTACCATGATCGTTTATACTTAAATTTCAAATGATGAAATTATGAGATACATCTATCATAAAAATCATGAATTTTATCATTTATGGTTATTAATGAATATTTCATCTTTTCCATTCATCTTTCTCTCTTTGGGTTCTGAAAATTATGAAAGAATGTTTTTATAGAAAACTGTGTTTGTTTCTCTATTCAGTCTTGAATATTTTTCATCCTTATCCATATTTTTTAAAATTAATATAAAGAATTTTTTTATATTATAAAATTATTTATTAAATTTATTTCTAACCATGTTTTATTTTTTTTAAAAGGTTAAAAATAATTTTTTTTTCATTTTTTAAATGAGGTACTTCTTACCAAATGTGTGAATACATTTTTTATTTTAATGTTTATCTTAATAACACATTTCCCGCTATAATGACTAATAATTATTTTTAATCTTCCTATAAACATTTCCATGGTTAATTTAAAATAAAATTTTCCCAAATATTATTTTGAATTAGATATTTCAAAATGAAATGGCTATTTTTCTCATGAATTGATACAATGATCTTTTAAAGGTTTTTTAATCTTTGACTAAAGTAATTGATGTTAGTTATGATTAATTAGAGATATGGTTCTATGATTCCATGTTTATTATTTACATGGATATTTTATGATTATGATGATGAAGTATTGATGAACACAATTTTTATTTACATGGGATAATCTATACTGAAATGTTAAATGTTTTTATGAGCTTGTGGAATATGTATGAATATATTATGATTATTTTGTGTAATGACCTAGATTTTTTAAATTATATTTGTTTCCTCAATTAATTTTTGTTAAATATTATATTATATTATACATGTTCAAAATATAGATGAGAAACAAAACCTATCTCATTAATAATGATAATTACATTAATAAGCTACGAGACTAATTAAAATGAAAAAATTATATCTAGACAAAAAAAATAAAAAATAATTTCTAAAATAGAAAAATATGGATCACCCCAATCTATTTAAATCATTTCCCAGATAGAAATTTCAATAGAAATAAAAAAATATGTGTAAAGCAATCATAATCTTATCAAAATTAAAATATAACCCTAAGTGGAATTATAGTAAATTTTGAGTGAAATAATAAAGTGGTATTTATAGGTTATAAAGAAAAATGTGACTATTGGGATTCGACCATTATACAATTTTTCAATATTTATATTGGCATCTATACAAATGTTTGATAATTTTATCATAATAATTAGTGTTTATAAGTTGTAACGTAGAATGATAACTGATACAGAAAGGATAATCGATTGAATCAACCTGTAGAGTCGGGTAATTTGGAGCCCATTTGACAAAACATGGGAGGGAGGTGTCGTCACATGAGTTTTATCTAGAACAATACCAACCCGGGCTACATAAATTTATTCTTGAACAAAATATCATATGGTATAATTTCAATTTAGTTGAGATTACCACTTGGTCGATGTTAGTTGAGGCACCACAGGAAACTACTACTATCACATACATTACCCTTAGGGTGTTTGTAGCTATGAAAAGGGGTTATAAGTCTTGGAATTATTTGTATAAAGTTTAATTTAAATTGTATAAAAAATTTATTCCATAAATTCCTTTTAATAATTATTTTTCCTAATTAATTATATATTTAATTGAGTTGAATTTTAAAAATTAATCTTTAAAAGAAAATAAAACAAAATGGTTTTCCAGAAAATATATAAACTTTATATAAAACTCAAGTATGATGAATAATAATTATTTTAATCAAATATTTTTTTAAATATTCTTATCTATATAAATGATAAAATAATTTTATATTGGATTAAGAAATTTTTAATAATTACCATAAATTTAAAAACATCTATTTTCAATAAATAAGGATTTTTATATTTAAATGCTAAAAAAATCATACATATTGAATTATAATCATAAAATAAACAATATATTTGAAATCATCCCCTCAAAATTAGGTTAGGTCTAATTAATGATAATTTTCTAAAGTACTTAATTTTTACATGAATAATAAAAATAAAGTTGTGAGTTTTCGGTATGTTTAATAATTTCATAATTGTATCAAAATGATGTAATAATTAATTTAAAAAAATCCAAAAAAATATGTTATTTTATTAGTAATAATTAATTTAATATATTTTTAGAAAATAATAAGTTACTTTCCAAAGTCTAAAAAGGAAAATTTTATTTTTTAAAAACATTATTTTTAGAAAATTCATTTTTCCATGGAATAAGTAGTTTTTAAAAATGGGGTTCTATTCTAGTGGATTAAAATATTATAATATATGACCCAAATTTCTAAAACCATGAGAAACAATCATGATTAACCCAATGGTTTTTGATTTTCGACAACCTTGATTTTCTAGGCCTATATTTAGAAATTATTAAACAATTCCTCCACTTTTCCTATAAATAAACACCCATTTCGACATTATCCTTAACTAAATATAAATACTCCTTATATTTGGCGTAATTTTTACTCTCAAGGGGTCCCACTATCTTGTTTTCAAGCCCCCAAGGTTCTATCCTCATGTTTTAGGAATAACTCTTCAAGGTTAGGGAAATCTTCTCTTCTCTTTTCGTTTAAGTTCCTTATTTATAAGGCATGTCTTCTAATTTAAAAACCAAGTTTTTTTGTAAAAATTATTTTATCCCATTACATTATAAATAATCTTTTATTAATGGGTGACCCTTTCCCCTATCATTTTAAAATTTTCTAAAAGCATGTTTTATACCTGTCATGCTGTAGAATTTACTTCTCAAGTTTCCCGCATTTACATTTGAAATTATCTTTTCCTATTTTATTTTAATACCCAAACCAGATTTATTTTTCATTATTATTAAAATTAGTTTAAAAATAAATTTTTTATTCTTGTATTTATATGTACGGAACCCAAATTTCCTTTAATGGGAAAAATGATGTAATGATAATGTCTTTATGCTCTTTTTATGCAAAGATTTTGATATGAAAACCATTATTTATTATCCGTGAGTTATTAATGAAATTATTTATCATGTTTTACATGGATCACATGAAAGTAATATTTATTAATTGTGTAACCTAATATTTATTCATTGAATTGGGTAAATAATTTAATCTCTAGAGATGAAATGTTTCACGATTCCTTGGTGAATAACCTTGGTAATTTCATTTATATGTCCTTGGTGATATTCTTATGAATGTATCATATAAATAACATAGCCACATTTCTAGGTTATGATTCATTTTATTATTTTTATGATATTCCTCTTGATTAATAATTATTGTTATGACTCATATTATTATTGGTATGTCTCATGATCACTTGTTTTTTTATTCTATTGGTTTTCTCTTACTGGGATTCATACTCACCCATTTCCTTTAATGTATGTCATAAGGATATGAGATATAGTTAATGTAACATAGGGTTTGAAGTTACCCCATCATGATCTATGTATCACTGAGAGGGGGATGATGTGAATCCGTGATAACTTTTTCTTTTATGTTTCCTTAATTATGAAACAACCTTTACCTCATGTTAAAGATTTATTTTCTTACTAAAAACAATTCCACCACACAACTATAGGAACACAAGAATTTATATGGGTTGCAACTAAAAAAGATTATCTATTCATTTCGAATTCTTTGGAAAAAATCTAAAACCACACAATACACTATAAAAAAATCATTTGATGTGGAATCCAAAGAGTAGGATGTTACCTTACAATTGTGTAGAACTATGAAAATAATACAATAGTGTGTGTGATTCTTCTAAAAAAAAATAATTAAAATAAATATTTTGGGGATTCATTATCATCATTAACAAATTTAGTCTTTCAAAACAATTATTCTCTTTCCTACCTAGAAGATGGTATGAAATTTCTTGAGTCTTTCACGAACATTACTTTTTTTTACTTTGAAAACTACTTGTATGCTCCACGAACTAAGTTGCACTGCATTGTGTGAGTGCTTCATGAGCCACCTCCTCCCCTGCAGACTATCTCTACTCTGCATACCACAGATGATCTGTGTACCACCTCCACAAACCGCTTCATTATACCATATCTTTGTCCTGCTTCCGTGTACCACTTCCATGTACCACCTCCATATACTACATCTACCTCTATAGAATTCCTTCTTCCAATAGACTGCATCTTCCTATTCCGTAAATTATCTCTTCTTCTGTAGACAACTTCATCCTTCAGATAATCTTCCCTCTATGAATTGCTTCCCTTTGCAGAATTCTTAATTAATAAATCTTCTAAACTAAAACAAATTCTTCCTCATAGTGAATATATGGACTTATGAAAATAACTCTTATGTAATAGTGGTATCTGTGCTTCTTATAGAGGAAAATAGATCTTAAAATTTTGATAATCTAAATCTCCCAAATATTTGATTTTATTCAACATTCACTGCGAATTGAGCTTCTCCCCTAAACCTCAATCATCCTACAAGCCATTTTTATCCAAAAAACTGTTTCTCCCTTCATGGTTTGCATACTACCTTTCATCCTTCATGGCAGCATAAATCACTACAATCATTCTGTTAATGACACCCTTCACCATAAACTGTTGACCTCCCACGAACTTCAAGGCTCCCATGATCTGTGATCTAACCTTTAACAGTTTCTCCTATGCGGTTCACGTACCACACTTCATAGAATACTTCATTTTCCAAATTTCATTTTCGTCTCCGGGAACATCCTATCCATTCCACAAACTGTTGATTCATGGTCGTCTTCTTTCATTAATAACTTTATCTTTCATGATTTTTAACCCTTGATCGACTGTTTTTAGCATCATCAATTTTTCTTAAGTATTGAAACTTTCTTATCTTCCAGCAACATCTTTCATTCCAATCAAACTTGAACAAGATTGTAATCACCTTTTCTCAAATTTCTTTCATAAGGCTTGCATAAAAAGTTCTACAAAAAACTTATGATAATCTAAAAATTCAAATATACAAATAATCATCATACTTTCATATTTTTACAAAGTTAATTGATTTATCATTTTTGAAAAAAAAGACAACACTCTTGAAAACAACCTCTTCTTACTTTCAAAAAAATATCTATACAACATGGTCCCAAAAATACCCCATTTGGATTTTTTTGTCAACAAAGATTCATAAATACCATAAATTTATAATTTGAAGCTATGGATTACATATTAACAATTCTAAACCTACACGAGCTAACTCATTATAGGAAACAAGAATTATTGATTGAAAAAACCATGATTTATAAATATAATGACAATGAAACCTCTTCATATTTTCTCCTCATCCTTGTCCATAAACGACCTCATCTTTCTTCCAAGACTTCTTCTTCAAAATTCTTACTCATCATTATCCACTTCTTCAACTTTCCTATAATACAAATTTTTTCTTACAATGTCTCCAAATAAAAGTTATAATACTTTAAAAAATTACATGATGGATTCAAAACTTACCATAAAGCCCCATTCTATGAATGCTTCCACAAGGATAGATTTATGAATAAATTATCCCCTTGAAAAAACTATCCAAATGTGTGATGAGAGAGGTGAAAAAAACACATTCCTCAAACTTGATGAGAAGAAGGTTCGGATCCCATGCTAAACCTAAATTTATAAAATGGATCGTTTTGTAACGGTTTTGGGAATATATAAGAATTTTTTTCTTCTGTAGGAACATATTACCACTTCAATTAATTGTTCTCTACATTTTCTTTAATTAAGTGGTACTTTATGTCAATATGTTTTGAATGAGAATTCTGTACCCGATTCCATGTAATATTCATTTCACTATGATTATCAAATCCCAAGAGCAATAGTAACTTTACTTCCACAAAAATACTTCCAATTGAGTTTTCATCCAAATAAGTTGGGTAATAGCTTGAGTGGTATCCATATACTTAGATTCATCTATACAAAGAGATATAGAATTTTTTTTCTTTTTATTCCATCTGACACAACTTTTCACTGAATAGAAAACCCCACCAGATGCAGATCTTCTATCATCAGCATTTTTATCCAATAATCATCTGAATACCCAGACAAGTCAATGTTTTCGGATCTATCATACCTGATTCTAACGTTTTTTGTGCCTTTGATATATCTAAGAATTATTTTCCAGTAATTAAATGCAATTATTTAAGATCTATTTGAAATATTTCACAGAAGTTAATATCATAAACAATGTCAGGTCGTGAGGCATTCAAATATAAGAAACATCCAATGAGCTTAGAGAACTCATTTTTAGGAATTTCCTCACCTTCAAGATCTTTAGACAGTTTGGTTCTCACTAAAATCTGTGTGGATACTTGTTTTGAAATTTCCATGCCAAACTTTATAAGAAGTTATTTAACATACATTTCTTGAGAGAGAAAAATGTGTTTCTTCTTTTGTAAAATTTGTAACCCAAGAAAGTATTTTATTTATCGCAACATGAATATATCAAACAACTTATTCATCTCTTTATTAAATCTTTCAAAAAGATATTTCATCATTTCCATCAAATATAATGACATCAAAAAAAAAAAATTACGATGAGAGAAAAATCTTGAATTTCCTTCCGGTAAATATTTCTATTAACTCCTCTTTTCTTGAAAATCTTCTACCATAAGTAAGTATCCAATTTGTAATAAAATTCACACATTTCATATTATAGCCTATAAAAATCCTTCTTCAGTCGTTACACTTAACTTTCATTATTCCCAAGAACAAAGCCAGAAGTTTGATCAATGTAAACTTACTCGTTGAGATCACCAATCGAGAATATAGATTTAACATCCATTTGAAAGATCTTGTAAAATCATTGTGAAAAAATAGAAAGAAATATTAGGATTATTTCTAACCTTTCCACCTGAGAAAAGGTTTCATCAAAATCAGTACCTTCAATTTTTGAATACTATTTTCAAACAAATCTTGCGTTGTTTCTTATCACTTCCCCTTCTTCATTCAGCTTGTTTCGAAAAACCCATTTTGTACTAATAACATTTTTGTTATCCATATTGGGTAAAAGTTCCCAAGTATCATTATTTTCTCTCTGATAAAGCTCTTAATTCATAGACTAAACCCATTCTATATTCTCAATAGATTCTCTCACATCATTCAGATCGACCTTTTAATACAAATAAGTGTGTGTAACAAGGTTATAAATTCTTCTTGTTTTAACAACAAACTGGTGATCATCAATAATGTTATGATCCTCAAATTTCTTCCAAATCCAAGGATAAGATATTTGTGTTTCATCCTCATCACTTGAATAAGTTTAGATTGATTCTTCTTTAGTAGGATTACTAGTATCAAAAACATTATCAGAATTGTCATCAAAACATTTCATTATCCTGCTCAACTTCTATATCAGTATTAGCGGAATTTTCATTCTTAATATTTTCAACCACTTTCACATCATAATAATAAATAATTATTCTTGTTTTTTGTTTAAACATATAGTTCTTCTTCCTTCTGGAGAATATACATGAAAAATAACATCTTCACCTATTTGATCAAACTTTCCAATGTTTCTACTTTTCATCTTTATAATGCATGGACTCCCAAAAATCCTCAAGTGTTTCAAACTTGAAGTTTTTCTATAAAATATTTCATATGGAGTCATATATTACCTTATCATATAAAAAAATAAGTTTTTTATATACATAACAATACTAATGGCTTTCCTCTAATAGTAATGAGAGAGACTATGCTCAAGTAACGTAGTCGACACCAATTCAACCAGACTTCTGTTCTTTAATTCAGCAACCTCATTTTGTTGAGGTGTGTACTATGAACTAAACTCATGCTGAATTCCATTATTATTAAGATAAATTTAAAATTATTCATTATTATATTCACTAAAATTATCTGTTCAAAACTTTTTGACTGGAAACTCATATTTCTTATCATCTTTCCTCCTGAAAAGTTTAATTTTTTTAGATAATTTTACTTATTCCTCATATATATAACACAAGTAATGTGAGTAAATTCATCAATTTATGTGATGAAATACTTATCTCCATTGATCAGTTGTTTTCTCATTGGCTGACATATATCATAATGATTAAGTTCTATGGGTCTTTTTTAACAAATTTCAACTTTATTATGCACATAGTTTGTAATTTTTTCCTTTCTGACAAATAATACAACACCGATCTCTTTTTCCTGACATATCTGGAATATCTCAGACACTATCTTGATTTGATAACTAGCTCATGATTCTTTGACACATGTTTCCCAGAATTTTATTCTATAATTGATTTTCTCCCACCATACCCATATAACTATAGTTTCTTATTTCACCAACTTGAAACACGATTCATTTTGTATGTAGACCAATTGTAACAATTTATCGATATTCTTAAATTTTAAAAATAATCCCATATTTCCTGAATATAAATATATTACCATCATCACAATGTTGTGAAACACACAACAAATTTTTTTTCTTCATCCAATCAGCATATAAATTTTTCATAGATTTTATCTTTTCTACCCTAATGATGGCTGATACAAAACCTTTGATCCTTAGAGATTCACTATTTCCAAATGTCACTATTCTTTCTTTGAAGTCTTTCACATTATTCAATATCATTATGTATCCTTTTGTATACAAATAACACCCATTATATAGAATCCAACTTCGTTATACTTTTATATCATTCAATTCAATTTCAAGAACAAGAGATATTTATTCTTCCTCTAATTTATTCAACTTCGGCTACAGATAATTGTTAATAAATATTATTTGTTCTTGTAACAAAACAAGAAAAACCCATATAAAGAATTACAGGTTGTTTTAATCTTTCAAAAATAGTTTTGGGTTGTTGGAACATATTCTAAACATTCACACTAGTCTTCCTATATATCTTCTCAACTTACTTCTCAGAATTATTTTTTTAGGGTCTTGCCTCCTCAAACCATGCCCCCCATTAATGGAGGAATAGTTTTAATATTTTTGGTTGAACCAAAACATATTTTTCATATTTCCGAATCCAATACAATACCAGTAGTATCCTTGGAATGATTATTTGCCTCTGAAATTTTTGGATTGAACATTTTTGGGAGCATGTTTCTTATTATCCTTCTTAATATAAATTTTTTGGCCATCTACCTTTATATTTTCAGATGAAAATTTATTCTTCAATGCAGATTTATTTGTAGACATATCAGTACCAAAAGTAATATAAATTTTTCTGGACCTAGGATTTTGGGGTACTTCTAATATTTCAGCATTGTTATCTTTAGACACATACATAAATTTCCCAACATTATTCTTCTCTGAATGAATTCCATCTCTATTCTAAACAATTTAAGTTAATGTTTTCTGATCCTTCTTATGTTCATTCTTACCATATATTTCATGAAATTTTGAGTCAGAGTTTTTGAAACTCATATTCCTTTGTTAATATTTAGAAAGTTTTTTTTCGAAAAGTCCAACTCTTCTTATTCAGCCTTCAACTTTACTTCCAGATGTCCACTACGACTCTTTTAAATCTCATGGGAATTATTCAGATAATTAATACATTTTACCAACTTTACTTTCTCATCAAGAAAACCTTCTTGATTGTTTGATGAGGTATTTTCATTTATCAATTTCGTTTTTTCGTTTTCAAGTATTCTAATCTTTCTAAAACACTCTTTCAACCCTTTTTTAGATGATATTCAAGTTTCATTTCTTCTTATTCAGAACCTATACTTGTGAAATCTTCATTATTAATTATCGGAAAAAAATTTATTATCTTTGGATTTAGTAGAAGAATATTTTCTAGATTCAAATTCACTATATTCTTCATCTTTATCTTTTGGGAAAACTTTTGTTATTTATTTGAATAACCTTTTATACTTCCATCTAGAAAAATATTTTTCTTTATTACCATGTTTCTTCCACGAACTTCTTGGCCTTATTTCATTTTTATCACTATATTATAATTTATTTCTTTTTGGGAAATTATCCACAAAGTGCCCAAAAACTCCACATTTAGAACACTTAAACATAACTTTACCTTTATATTTATCTATTCTTATTCTCATATTTTAAGAAAAAAAAGTATAAAATATCATCAATATTTTTGCATACCTCATTTTCAGATTTGGAGTCAGCAACATAATCTTCCTCAAGTGCCTTCATAGACTTTTCATTATTGGTAGATTTAAAATAAATTTCTATATCATCCTTTTTTATCTTTATAATCTTCTCCATTCTTATCTTATTAGTGATTATAGGGCTCTTTAAATCATCCATAGATAAAGTTTCAGGGTCTTTGTCTTCCAATGAACAAAATTTAGTATCAAATTTGTGGGGAATAATTCTTAAGATCTTTTCAAGAACAATATAACCCACTACCACTTCACCAAGACATATTATAGTACTAATAACTTCATTTACCATGGTAAAGAATTCATGGAAATATCCAAACTATCCCATTTTTAAATATTTATACATCGGCTTCTAGATTTTTTGTTTTTATTTCTTCACTTTTGTATTTTCTTTATAGATTTTTTTCAGCTTATCCCAGTTGCCTTTAGCTGTAGAAAAACCTTTTACTCTTAAAAAATCACTTTTAGAAAGTGATGAGTTTAAATAATCTTCAGATCTTCCATCGTTCTAAATATTATTCTTATCTATAAGTGTTAGAGGAACCTTGTCATCAATAGGAGGAAATATATCTGTTGTAGCTTCAAGAACTTCATAACCAAGAGACATAAGATTAGTCATAAATATATATTTCTATATTTGATAATTCTTTCCATAAAATATTTGAATCCCCTTAATATTAATGCAATTCAGAGTTTCCATCACAACTTCTCTTAAAAACTTCATCAAATAATAAATGGATGGAACCTACCTTTGATACCAATTGAAGTTACCCAGTCTAGATCCAAGTATCATTGAGAGGGGGAGGTGGTGAATTAGTGATATATTTTTCTTTTATGTTTCCTTAATTATGAAACATATTTCACCTACTATTAAATATTTATTTCCCTACTTAACACAATTCAACCACACAACCATTGGAAAAAATGAATTTACAAGGTTCACTACTCAACAAGAGTAGCTACATCCTTGGTATGGTTTGGAAATAATCCAAAACCATACAATACATTAAAAACAATCATTTTATGCGGAATACAATGAGTAGGATGTTCCCTTACACTCATGAAAAAATATGAAAATAATCCAAAAGTGTGCGATGCTTTTAGAAAAAAAATGACACAAGTCAATATTTTAGTGGTTCCTGATTAGATTTCCTAAATTTGGTCTTTCAAAACAATTATTCTCTTTCTACCCAGAAGCTAAAAGGAACTTACTTGAGTCATTTTTGAACTATCCAACTTACTTCATGAACTACTTGTATCCTCTGCAAACTGAGTTTCACAATTTAGTGTGAGTGCTTCATGGACAACCTCTTCTCCTATGGACTTTATTTGCTCTACATACCATTGATTCTCCACGTACCACCTCTACAAAGACCTTACGCATACCACTTACTCACCCCTCTTCCGTGTAATGCCTCCGCGTAATGCTTCTAATTTTGTATAATTTCTTATTCCATAGAATTATTCTTCCTATTCCATGAACCGTTTATTCTTACATGGAAAACTTCAAAAATCACATAATCTTTCCTCTTTGAACTGCTTCCCTTCACAAAATTCTCCCTTGTGAACTCATCTGGACTTAACCAAATTCTTCCCAAGAGAAAAGTTACAGACTTAGGAAAATCACTCTTACATAATTTTGGGATTAGAGATCCTCATATATAAAAATAGATTTTAAAATATTGTTAATACTAATATAAAAAATAGTTGATATTGTACAGCCTTCACTATGAACTGAGCTTCTCCCACAAACCACAATTTTCCTGCGACCCATTTTCATCCACCAACCATTTCTCCATTCATAGCTCGCTTACTGAATTTCTTACTTCTTGGTGGCCTAAATCACAACCTCCATTCCATGAATGAAATAGTTCACTAAAAACTATTTACCTCTTGTGAACTAAAATCCTCCAGCGATAAATGATCCAACCAAAAATCGTGTTCCACCCACAAACCATTTTTTATACGCAGTCCACATACCACGCTTCAAGGAGTCCTTACTTTGCTGATTTTCCTTCGATTCTCAACCAACCTCCAAGGAATTCCAAAACATTTCGTTGATGGTCCATGAATTGTTCTTTTAGGAAATTATTACTCTTCTAAAAAACAAACCAAATACCCTATTTGAGGCCCAAAAATTTGGAAAAAACCAGGAAACAATGCCACCTTAAAAACCTTCTTTGGAAAACTCCAACCATACTGATTCACGATCATCTTCTTTCATCATGAACTTCATATATCTTGATTTTTAACATTTAATCGATTATTTTTAGTGTTGTTATATTTTATAAGGAAGCTATTAAAAATTTTCAATCTTCCAGTAACACCTTTCTTTCCAATAAAACATGAACAATAGTGGCATCACCATTTCTCCCCCTTTCTTTTATAAGGCTTTCATCAAAAGTTATCTAAAAAACTTATGATATTTACGAAATACAAATTAGGAAATCATCATCATACTTTCAATATTTTACAAAGTGAATGGATTTATCCTTTTTGACAACAAAAGAAAACACTCTTGAAAACAACCTCTTCTTACTTCAAAAAAACACTCCATCCAACATGGTCCCAATAAGGATAACCCATGAATATATATTTTAATTGGATTTATAAGAATGTTTTATGTTTTAATGTGTTATGTGTCTCTTTTCCAAGAAACTAAACTTTAAAATATTCTATGTTTTGTACCATGTAATGAAATGTTATTTAATGAAAAAGGAGTGATTGTGTAGTTGGTACCAAAAGAAGGTTTAGTTATTTTTGTAATTTAGGACTTGAAAAAAATTTGTAATCACAAAATGTAAAAGTTTAACTATATTAAAAGATCATGTTTTTTTGTGATAACTAAGTTAGTGGTTTATAAGAAAATACATCCCTATCTGGATAATACATATAGATGTGGAACTAGCACATATGTACTTATGGGTAACACCCAGAAACACTGAATTGATCAAGAATTCATCGATAATTGGTTCATGATAATCGACCTTTCTACACTCTAGGTTTGACACTCCTGGTGGATATTCTTTGTTATTCACAATCATTTTTGAACTATTATGAAGGATATATAGAAAATATAATTTTTATTAGAGTAGAGTATTAAATATTTGAGAATAATGTTTTCAGACATAAAATCCCTTTATAATTTTAGTATTTTTAATGAAATCATGTTTCTCCCAATAATTTTGTTCTTTTATAAATTTTTGGTTAAATAGGAGGAACGACGAAAATTATGTGTGCAACAGACGCTGAACTGATGAAATTCTAATGGAAGTTGGAATAGAATACTTCAAAAAGATGATAAATCATCTAACTCGAGTTATGAACAATAAATTGAATCAATTTGATATACTAGAATAACTTTGAAGGGAAAAACTTTCCATTTAGTCCTTTTTATGTCAATGACCACCTTCTTTAAGTAGATCTACTGACTTATTGATTGATGAAAAATGGATAAAATCTTTAGAGAATATCATTTATGTAATCTGTGGTTAAGACCTAAAGAAAGGAATACTAGTTGTATGAAACATAGAATGGGATTCTTATCAATGGTGGAAACTGATTAAAAAAATTAATCAAAGAAGGTAGATTGATTCTATGGAGGGGAAAGTGTTGAGGGGAATCCTTCTCAATAAATATTTCCCTATTTGATGCGGACAAAAATGGGGAAGGAATTCCTAGAGTTGAAGGAGAACGAAAATAGATCCTTTGGAATATATGATTTGAATATTACAATAATTTATTGATACACCTATATATTGGTTATGGATAATAAGGGAAATTATGATAGATTCTTCATTGGACTAAGACCACATCTATGGAAGAATCTAGAGAATTGAGACTATAAAATCTATGAGGAGATAGTGAAGAGTTATATAACGGTTTAATTGGAGTATGGGGGGTCATAATTGTCACATAATTAAAATTAATAGAAGATATAAATAGATCCAATATTAGGGATGATATTTGATTGTGGAAGTGGAGAAAAGAAAGTGAAACTTCCCATGTGAAATAAATATGGGAAGAAGTATTTAGGGAAATGATTACTTGGGAGTGGAAAGTGATAATATAAAGGAAGATATGAACATATAGATTGAAACTTTCTTAGTGATGTGAATCCTCAACTTATCAACACTATTGAAAAAGAGAATATGATAAAGGCCCAACCAGATGTTCAATACTTCACGTGTAGACAACTTTATCATTTTCAAATCAATGTACAATTGAGAGGAAAATGGAGTAAAACCCCCATCAACCTCATTATAGGCCAATGGGGTAAGTGAAGTCATTTTCTATCAAAAATTATGAATTAAAGGCTCTAAATGATGTGGTGGGAAGTATAATCATTGTGATATCAAAGGTAGAAATTACTTTCTCTGATTATCATTCTACAAATTCATCTATTTCATTAAAGTTTGAAAAGAGTATAGAAAAAATCCCTAAACTAATATAAGTAGAGTTTTCCATCACTACTCCTTGAGGGATATGATAGAATTAAAAATGTACAGAAACTATAGTATTTTCTTTGGTGAGTATAATCTCATTTCAAATATTTTATTCATTCCCACAGTTGAATTAGAAACTATACAAGGTCTAGGATGGCTCTCAAATTATAATACTAATATAAAATATAGATGAAAATAAATTTTAGTAGGATTTATTAGAAAACCTACAATAATTTTCAAAGGAGAGATATCCCTACCTATGATTTTTCTAGAGGAACCTCTCATAGCCTTCTTTATATAGAAGATCTATAAAGAGGTACAAGAAAATAAAAGTGAAATGATATATAATTTCCCCATAATTAAAGAATAAATTGATGTATTTCTAGAAGAGTGACATCAAAGTCACCAAGAAAAATTTGCAGAGTTATGTATTGAACTCATACCCCGATCCAAGACAATATCTAAGACCCCATATATAATTGAAAATGTAGAGTTTGGGGAATTGAGGAAACAACATCAAGATCTTATAGAGGAGGGATTAATATGAGAAAGTGTTTCTTCTTGGGGATCACATGCTCTATTTTTAAATTATAAGGATTGATCAATGAAGTTATGCATTGATTATAAAGAACATAAAGGGATCATAGTGAAGATTATGTACCCCACCCAAGGATTGATGATTTGTTTGATTAGATTCACAGGAACCAATTAATTTCTAATATTGACCAATGATCCGGGTATCACCAATTGAGGTTGATGAAAGAAGATATTACTATGACTGCCTTCTAAAATAGATATGTTAATTATGACTTTTTTGTTCTGATATTTTTCTTGACTAATTCTCATGCCCTATTTATTGATTAAATTAATATATACTTTAAGGACTACCATGAAAAATTCATGTTAGTTTTTATTGATGATATTTTGATATATTAAAAAACATATGAGGAGAATGAGGATCATATAAAGGTTATCTTGAAAACTATAAAAAAGGAGAAACTATTTGGAAAATTCTCCAAATTTGAATTTTGGTTAAAAGTCGTTGCATTATTGAGGAACATTATAACCATTGAAGCAATCTCAGTACACCCTTCCAAGAAAAAGGGTGTAGAGGAGTGGCCAAATCCTATAACAGTAACTAAGATTTGTAGTTTCCTTGCTTTCATAGGATATTAAAGGATGTTTTTTTTAAAATAATTTAATGAAATTCTAATCCTGTAACCATGTTATCTCAGAAAGGGGCTAAGTTCATTTGGAAAGGTTATTGTGAAGAAGGTTTCCAAGAACTAAAGAAGATATTGGTTACTAGAACTGTTTTAACTATACTCTCTTTTAAATAAGTATTCATTATTTATAGAGATGAATATGTGAATTTAATTGTGTGAATTCTCAATAAAAATGACAAGGTGAGCAATTATACATATTGACTCTTAAATCCTCATAAATATAATTATCCTATGAATGAACTATAGTTATCTATAGCTGTTTTTTCTTTAAAAATATGGAGGCACTATGTTTATGGTGAGAAATGTGATATATACAAGGACCACCAATGATTTAAGTATATAATAATACCAAATTAATTGAACACGAGTCAAAGGAGATGGTTGGAACTTCTTAAAGACTATTAAAATTATATTTATTATCACCCTGGAAGATAAAACAAAGTCATTGATAAATTATGTAAGAAAGGCCCTATTGTGCTGGAAAAGTTGAGGATTCAAGGAGATCAGTTGATCAAGGATCTGGTAATGTTAGACATGGGAATCATAAGGGAATGTATATCATTAACCCTACACAAAATTAATTCTAAACCATTTTTAGTAGATAATATTAGGAGATATCAAAGATAAGATCATGAAATCTCAAAGATAATATTCGTTGATACTAAAGATGATAGAGGGTCTGAATAATTGGAAGTTCCATGAGTTCAATATTTACCAAGACGTTTTATTGAAATTTCGTACAAGGATATGTGTCCCATATATCCTAGTGATAAATAAGTATATTTGGGATAAAGATCATACATCTACATTCCCTATACATCCTGGAATATGAATAATTTATTAGGACCTTCTTTATCATTATTGGGGGGAAATATGGAAAATTATATTTATGACTAAACTGCAAGGTTCTTGGTGTGTCAGAAAGTGAATGTGGAGATAAAAATTCCTAAAGGGTCATGTAAACCACTACCCATACCAACCTAGAATTGGGAAAATATAACTATAGAATATATCAGTTGAATCATTATAATATCCAATGTAATCAACGTGATATGGATCGACAGACAAAGAATGCCCATTTCATCGCTATTCTGGAAGATTTATCACATGAAAACTTTCTAGGATATACATAAAGGAAGTAGTGGGGTTTCATAGTGTGACACTTTATATAGTTTATGATCATGATACAATGTTCATACCTAAATTTTGGAGAAATATTCAACATTACTTTAATAATGAATTGAATTTCAGAATGAATAATCACCCCCAAACTGATGGTCAATTTGAGAAGACTATTCAGACACTCTAGGACATGCTGAGAACCAGATCAATGGAATTTAATGGTTTATGGAATCAACACCTTCCATTAGTTGATTTATCATAAAATAAAATCATCCACTTGAGTATTTAAATGGAACCATATAAATAACTATACGAAAGGCAATGTAGAACAACAACATGTTCTACTAATGTTAGTGAGAAAAATCTACTTGGTATCGATCTTGTGAAAGATATGGCAGGGATGGTTTATGCCATCCAAAAACAAGTAAATGCTTCACAGATTATTCCTTAATGCAATGATGACAACTATTTAAGGGAATTTTAGTTTCATGTTGAGGAAAAGGTTTTTCTTTGTATATCACCATTGAAGAGAGACATGAAAGTTGGAAAGAAAGGGAGTCTTATCCCTAGGTACATTTCTCCTTGGAAATCATTTACTGTATAGGGGTAGGGGTATATCGACTAAAAATTCAACCAAATCTTCATAAAGTTATTGATGTATACCAAATATCTATCTTGAGGAAGTACATACCTGATTCGTCACATGTACTTAATCTAGAGGTGGTACAACTGGAGTATGTCCTCTATTTTGAGGAGTAGCCGGTGGAGCTATTCAAGTGTTGAGATAGGGTTCTACATGAAAAAAATACCCACCTCATCAAAGTGTTTTAGAGGAACCATAATTATGATGTTGTGATGTGGAAACTATAGGAGTCAATGAATAAAAAGTTCCCTCAACCTTTCTAAAATGAGATAATGAGTTGAAATTTTCAAGAAGAACTTTGTTACGGGGGGGGGGGGGGGGATGTAACAAACCATAATTTTTAAATTATATTTGTTTCCTGAAATATTTTTGGTATATATTATATTATTTTATAAATGTAAAAAATATAGAGTAAATGAAAAAATAGTATTTAATTAGTAATGATCATTACATTAGTCAACTAAGAAACCAATTAAAATTACATTCATTACAACTTGATAGAAAATATAAAATAGAATATATAAAATGGGGAAATAGGGATCTTCATAATATGATAGAATCATATCCCCCAAAGAAACACTATAAAAATCAAAAAATATTATTAAATTAATGAAAAACTTTTTAAATGAAATTATAATAATATTGGGAATGTTATTGAATTTTGAGTGAAATATTGAAGTGGTATTTATAGGGTATAAAGGGAAATTTACCATTGGGATTCAACCATTATATGATTATTGATTAAATATGACCATTGGTCAATATGACCTTAAAAAACACTACCCTTTGTTGATAATTTTACTATTATAATTAGTGTTTATAAGTAGTAATGAAAAACTATAATTAATAAAGAAAGAGAATTTATAGCCTCAACAAGTGAATATTGAATGAAATCACATATGGGAGAAGATCATGTTAGTGAATATCACCACTCAGTTGATGTTAACCAAACCACCTCATGAAACTACGACCATCATACACCTTACCCTTAGGGCGCATGATGGTGTAATAAGGGGTTACATGTCTATACCTTAGTTGTTTAAAGTGTAATTTTATTTTTATAAATTAAATTTTTATTCTATAAATTCCTATTAAGAATATTTTTTTCTAATAAAATACAGTTTAGTTGAGGTGAATTTTATAAATTGGGTTTTGGATGAAAATAAAACAAAATTAGTTGTTAGAAAATATATACAATTTAATTATAAAACTAAGTATTTTTAATAATATTTCTTTTAATCAAATTGTATTTTAAAAAACTATTATATAATCAAATGATAAAAATATTGTATAATGGACTGTGAATTTTTTAAAAATTCGGGAAATTTAAAAACTGTTATTTTTAATTAAATAAGTTTTTTTAATTTAAAATTTAAAATTCTCATACATAAAGAATTATTTTATTAAAATAAACATTATATTTTAAATAAACGCATCTAAATTAGGATTGGGTGAATTTATAATAATTTTTTTTAAAAAACATTATTTTTCTATGAATAGTAAAAATACAGTTTTCAGTTCTCGGTATGTTTTATGACTCCATAATTGTGTCATAATGATGTAATAATTAATTAACCTCAATTAACAACAAAAAATATGTTTTTAATACTATTATTTATTTTAGTATATTTTAATCAATTTAAAAACCTATTAATGGCTTTCCAATATCTAAAATGGGAAATATAATTTTTTAAAAAAAATATATTTGTGGAAAATTTACTTTTCCATGCCAAAAGAAGTATTTAAAAATATATTTTGGATATATTAGACCACAATATCATAAAATTTTACCCAAAGATCAAAAAACATGAGGAAAAATATGGGCAAGACAATGTTTTTTTATTTTCCACTATCTAGATTTCCAAGACCTATATTTGGAAATTATGAAACAAACCCTTCACTTTTCCTGTAAATTCCCACCCATTTAACCATTCCCCTTCACTAAAAATTCATCCTCTATAATTATCTGTCAATTTTTCATCTCGATGTGTCCCACCATGGTGTACTCTAGCCCACAAGTTTACATCCTCGTGTTTTTAGAAGAACTCTTCAAGGAAAGGGAAATATTCACTTCTCCTTTCAATTCTAGTTCCCTTTTTAGGTGGTGTGTCTTATAATTTATAAATAAAGTTTTTTAACTTTATATTATCCCATTACTGTAAGAAGATTCTTTTTTGGATGGGTGGCCCTATTCTCTTCTCATTTTACCATTTTCAAAAACCATGGTTTATGCCTATCATGATGTCAAATTTACTTCTCAAATTTCCCACTTTTACATGAGAAATTCTCTTTTCCTTTTTGTTTAAATATCCAAACCGATTTTCATTTAAACTAGTATTGAACTATATCTAACAATTAATTTTTAATTCAGGTATTTACATATATTAAACCCCCATTTCATTTCATTGGGTAAAAATTATTTTATGATCATGTCTTTAAGCAGTTTGGTTTTCCATGATTTTTATAAGAATCCCATTATTTATTCTCCACTAGTTATTAATGAAATTATTTGTTATGATCTATGAGGATCACATGAAATTAATAAATTTTAAGTTTTTTCATTGATATCTCCCCAATGCATTTGGTAATGAATTTAATATATAGATATTTAATGTTTTACAATACATTGGAGAATAACCTTGGTAATTTCATTTATGACCCCTTGGGGGTATGGTTATGAATGTCTCATTTAAATTTCGTATCCACATTTATATGTTATAATTCATGTTCTTCTTGTTATGAAATTTCTATTTTTGATTCCTTGTTGTTGTGGATACTATTTTATATTGATATGTCTCTTGATCAAATGTTATTTTGACTCCATTGGTTATCCCCTTAATGGGATCCATGCTCACCCCTTTCCTTTAATGCATGTCCCTAGGATATGAGATACATTAAAGGTAACTGAGGTTGAACCCTTGGAGATGTATTTATAATATATTTAGAATAATATTTTTATGATTTCATATATTATAAGACCAATTTCCATGAAAAAAAACTTTAAATGATTCCCGGTATTGTACCATGTAATGAAAAGTTATGTAATAAAAAAATGTGTGATTCCATATGTGATGGGTGGGTCCATATTATCACTCTAATGAAATGGTTACTGATTTATGGTTTATAATCACAAATGGTTTAAGGGTGGTTATCAAAATCATCAAATATGGTACATATGTGGTTATCCTAAGCCAAAAAAGGGTACACAGGTGGTTAGACCAAGTCCCATGTAGGTACACAAGTTGTTAGTCCAATCCAAACATGTGATGAATATCTTGGTAGGGTGAATTAATATAATATTTATATTATTATGATTATTCCACAATTTTTATAACACTATCTTAAATATTTTATTATTCTATTGATATTATATCATGGATCATGATATTTTATTCTTCTATGATTCATGTCTTATGAACTACCAATGCTTTAATCCAAGACTCATGATTATGATCTATTAATTTTTGGGAATGATTTTCTATTTTTATTCTCATGTTCTCATACTTTTATACTCATCTTATTCTCAATCATGATTTTAAACTAATATATCCCATGTTTACCCTTACCTAGCATCTATGATCCCCTCCTATTGTTTCCTTTTTCCTAGGATATGAGGAAAGGTATTATGTATGATACGTTTAATAAGATTATTATAAAAGAAGAAAATTCTAGGGGATATTTATGTTCTTCTATGATATTTTTTTATTATGTTTCCTATCTCAAAATATACTAAACATTTATAATTTTCAGATGTGTATTATAATGATATATTTAAATATTCATCTTAAATGATGTAATACTTATATATGAATTTTTTAGGACCTCAGTCTTCATCAAATAAAGAGATATTTCTTACCATCAGTCTTTGGATGTGGAACGTACAATTATTTATTTTTTAAGGGAAAAAATATTGGGATATTGATTGTGTGTTTTTACTTGAAAAAATATTGTTAAGAATAATATTTGAAAATATTTCTTAAGATAAGAATCACATCATCCTTTTATAGGGTAAGACATTTTTTCTAGTGTTGTTATGTGTGGAGGTGGTATGGGACTCCAAAACATCCTATTTTTTGATGCATATTAGTTTGATGAAGATATATATAAACCTAAATTGTTAGTAGTTTTGACCAGGAATGAATAAGAGTATTATGGAGTTGGTGTAATGGTGATTTACCTATCAATATGTGAAGGCTATACATAATTCCCCAATTTTTTTTCCAAACAATCATAGTATTAGAGTGGAAGTGTGAATATAAATCATTGGATTCCATGACTATAAAAATTTTCCTAGTAAAGGTACACGACAGTATCTATGTGATTACTAATTAACTAACCATGATCTCTCACGTAATACCCATTGAAGTTCATGTTTTGCGGATAGATTAGAATTCATATACACAATTAATACTATATAGTTTTATAGAGTCACTTGGATACTCATTTTTGATTTTTTTGATTCATGTATCAATTATAGACGATCTTATAGAAATAATTTTAGGCCCAATTTTGGTTGATTAAATCATTTCACCCCCAACATATGTCTATACATAGAGGAAAATTCAAGTTTTTCAGTTATATTTTGAGATTTCTTTCTTAATTTTGGAAGGATTTTAGTTTATCAAAGTAACTTGTGCATTTTGTATACAAAAATATCTATCCATATACTACATGTATGACATATTTCAAGGACCTATACACAGTAAAATAAAAGTTTCACTGTTATTTGATAGGTATCTATGATTTTTCTATTATAGGGGCGAGTTTGGAATGAAATTAAAAAGAAAAGGGATATGTGTTTTAGGATAGGATGACTATAGATTTAATCAAATGATAGTCTTATAGAAATTGGATACATGTACCTTTGGTGTTGTATGAGAGAGACTATGAGTTCATAAAGGAATATATAATCCATAAAATAAAGAGATTAGACTAGGGAATCCAATTCGCCCCATTATTTATTTACACATTCATTATTATAAATTGATTAGGTGATGTTTTTACCACCTGGTGTTACAACCAAAGTTTTAAAAGGAACCCAATATTTTACATATGAAGTTAAAAACAGTATATGTTACTGAATCATTATACATTATAAAATCAGGTGTGATAGATGTAAATGATAAAACCTAATTTATGGAGTAGTAGAAGAAAATTTAGAACATGTTGGAAAAGAATCTTTGATGGTGATTAATTCCATTAGATCAAGTACTAGGGTAGTGTAAGAGTATTTTAGATATATTGTTGAGAATAAGAATTTGATATTAGTACAATACCCTATCTTCTTTGATTTAATTTTTCCATTTCTGGATGAAAACCCTTGGTACTTGTTTGGATTTTGAAACCTATATTTTTATCACAATTAATTTGAATATTTTTAAGGATATTTATTATTGTGGTTACTTAAATAGTTCATTTTTGGAAGCATCAAATTTATTAATTTTCTTTGAAAAGATTACTTTTTATCCCATTTGTGCATGAGTGGATTAAATAATTAATTTCACATAAACATATCCCGTGATGGAAATCAAACCATAGTGGTATTATTCATAAAAGTGGGTTCTACTTAGATGAAGTGTAATTTTGATAGGGGTTATAGGGATATTTCTTTTATGTATTAGGAATTTATTAAAATATTCCAAACTTTTAACATCACAACCATATTTTTTCTCTATAAATTCGTCCATAATACCCTTTTTATAGGATTATCCATCATAAAAAATTATAAAACCTATGAATATTAGGGTAGGAAAATACTCAAGGAGGATTCAACAATACTCCCTAGGTGATGGTGAATTTATAATCCAGTCTCAATCAATAGAGATTCTACATTATGGAGGAAAATATCCTTTATTTTTCTTTTATTAGTTCTTTATAATAAATAAATTAAATTCATAATTATTGATAATGTAAATATCTAATTGATTATTTAGATTTTGTTTCTTTGTTTAATTATCATCTTGATTTTTCAATGTATATTTGATAATTATTCAACGTGGCTTATTAACCACTTGTTCTATTTGATGCATGTTTTCAATAATAAGGAATCAATTGTTTGAAATCCCACTAACAATAAATTCCCCCCTCTACTTATGTCTCTATTATTTTACTCTATCAATTCCATTATGTTGAGGTAGTCTAGTGAATCTCTTCTCGCCTTCACATCATAGATTGGTGGGTGTGATGGGTTGGATCAAAATGGGGGCATAAATTTCTGTGTTCTATGGGAGGTGGTTTTATGGAGGGGATCGGGTCGGTTAGTGAATTATAGTGGTGTTGATGACTAGTTTTGGATATTTTATTAGATATAACAACAATAATGGTCATAATGGATGCACCAACCATCTCGTGAAGCATAATGGTGAGTTATAGATGTGTTTTTCAGGTTCAACATTGTATATTATACATAGATCAAAGAATTTTGAAAAATCTATGCTGGAAATGTAAGGATTTATTCTCAGTTATTGATGGGGGTTGTTTTGTGAAGGTATCATTTGAATATCCCAACAACAATTGAGATGATTATGATTAGAGATTAGTGGAATAATGAAAAGGAACTAGCGGATAAAAGGTTCACAACACAATTTACAAAGAGATTATGACCTCAGTGTAAAATGGTTATTGTACCACTATTAACCTTATTTCCTTAGAAAAAACAGTGAATGAGTCTATAGATAGATAAATGGTATAATCTTAAACTCTTAATATTATCTAAAAACAATTACTAGGGAAATAGTTCAAAAAAATGATGCTCTTATATCTGTGTGTGTGTGTGTGGAACCATATTCCATACCACATATTCTTTATGTTGTATTTAATTATATAATGGCTAGAGGCTTCTATGTTAGGTAAAACACCATTTATTATTTAAACCCATCATAATACTATCAAACCGTTCATTTAATGATTCACTTTAGTTGGGTAGAACCTGATTTGTTTACATTTTTACTCATCTCTAATGCATTATTAATTTATCTTCAACACCCAATGTACATAAATATTCATAATTATTATACATGGTGTTCTTAAGTCCCTTCATTCACATTGGGCCTCTAATATCATCATCACACATCATTATCCAACTGATAATCTTATAATATATCAATACTCTATTTTAAAAACAAGTATTATTTTTTGAATATATAACCAATTCTATTCATATTTTAATTCAACCACACCATTGTTTTGGATCATTTTTATGAAAAATGTACATCCTTGTATGAATATGATATAATTAATATAATTGAAACACCGTTGAGTACCATAAGAAGTAACATGATACATATTTTTCTTCATACCCCCTACGATTATCTATCCTTCAAGAGTTATTCATGATATACTCTAATCCTGTGATATTTGTTATTTTTATTCCAAATAAACCGCTCAATTTATCTATCATCCACTCTATTTATGGACTTCTTTAATAAATGTCATCCATATAAAATATATATACTGATATGCATAAATTAATATCTCAAAGAATTTCAATATCATCAATGAATTCTATATATGAAATTTTTGTATATTGTAATCAACTATTGATAATAAATTCAACATGATATAACATGTCATGTGTGGAATTCCTCTTCATGACAAACATGATCATATCAATCCCCCGTTAGATTTATTGGGAATACAATCCTCATAAATCTTTTATAAGATTAACCATGTATTTATTTTTTAAAAACCAAGAAATAACTTGAAGTAAAATTAGTAACAAAAATTAATAAATCACTTTTCATTATAATAAACACTCCTTATAATTTTAACAAAGTCACTTTGTATTTATGAATTTCTTCTCTCCCTTTGAAAACTTAATCCGTTGAAAAGTACAGAGTAATTAATTAGGATTTTACATACATCTCTCCCCTTTAAAAGTTTTGAGAATATTCTAACCCTTTGGATGATAGAGACATGTTCAAAATCCTATAGGATTCAAATAAAATTATCCCCCAATGAATTTTGGATATTTTTTATAAGAATAAAATCCCTTCTCTTATCTGGATACCAATGAATGTATCTATAAAATAGTGAACCATCTTTATAAAAATAGTGGGAAATATATCACCAAAATATCCTTTAACACTTTACCATCCTCATAAAATATAAAAATAATGCAATGAAAAGGATATATTTAAATAAAAATATCATTTAATCACCCTATGACAATGAGAGCTGACTGAGTATATAAAACAATAGAAATCAATAAATAATCTATGCAGTCCATGAATTATCCTCTAGAAGAAAACTCTAGGAACTCCCTCTGTGTTCTCGGTAGGTGGAGGTTTTCCTACTTAGAATAACGATTGATTTATAAGATTTTTAAATTTAGAAATATCGCTTTTACAACTTAATATAATTTTTTATAATCAGACTCATATAATTTCACAGGGACATCAATGTCAAGATGGTTCTATATTTTTATCAATCCAATCGCTTTTATTTTCTTCTTTATCCATTTGTAATTTTGAGAGGTTCTGATGGGTCTCCCCATGTGTAATGTTGTTTCAAAACGTCTATTCTATTTTTAAGATATGTATCCACATGAAAAATATTTCCAATAGTTTATAAAATTGGATTGAGAAAGATAAATCATAATATTGGTTTCAATGACTCTTTTGGTGTCCTATTTCCACTTATCATTTAATTTCTACAGGTATTTTGTCTTTTTATATTTTACGACTAGAATTTTGAACCATAAATTTATTAGTTTGTGTTTAAATGAATACTCCATAATTAAAATTATGATTTTATTGATTCATCTATTAGATTATTGTTTTTAAAATATTTAAAATATTACTTACTACTTTTATATTTCTTATTTAAAATAATATCCTATTTCTTTGAAAATTTATTCAAGGGACTTGACTAGTTAAGAGTGAGTCTCCCCAAGACTCTTTCCTAATATCCTTTTAGTACGATAAATTTCCCACTATTCTGTTCATTCTTCCACTAATCATGATATAATTATTTAGTTCCTCTCAAGGATTATTTCTTTTTCATCTCCACCCAATCATTTCTTGGTTTCTTCATCATTGAGGTGTATGCATTAGAATAAAAAACTATAGCTATAAGGTTTTGTTTAGAATTTTTTTAATAAAATAATACTTGATAAATACTCTATTATGAGTATTGTGAATCATCATATTAGAGGTCATATTCAAGTTAGAAACCAATAAAAATGATTCATTTTTTCCTGATATATCTCAATAAATAACTATTGAAATGCAATCATGAAAAATATCCTGAGACTCCATATACAAAATTTTATAAATTTTACTATTTTTTTTTTGCGATGGAATTGTAGTGCTCCAATTATATTATATGTTGTAGATCATTGAAAAAGTTAATCATGGACTCTATGAGTTCAGTCTATAATCCTTTAATAACTCTTATATAGAAATACATTTAAATTTAAGGGAATATAGTTCATTATAATATTTTAGAACATAAATTTCCAAGAAATCATGTAAGATTGATACAATCGAGGCTTCCACTTTTCAAATTTTACATTGGTTGTATATTGGTATTTTTCTTCTTAACCTTGGTCCATAATCATTTCTGATATTTTTTAATAATAATTTGTAGATTTATTTATCAACATTATAAATTTCATTTCCAACATTTCTTTAAATTTATTAATGTCTTACTTAAATTTTATTCCACTTTTCAATTATTATAAAATTTATAATAAATATGAGTGTAGTTTCAATTAATGATATAAGGGGTAAGTAATAAATTATTAGTAGTGAAGCGATAATATTTTAATCCACAAATTTATCTAGAAATAAAAATATCTAGACGATACACTAGAGAAAATCTAGTTTTAGATAGAAATAATTTTTTTTCCAAACATACGAGTGAAAAAAAAGTGATATAAAGATATTCCAAATCATAAAATATTAAATAACTATTTTTTTATAAACTCACCATCCCATAAGAGGTTATATGGAATATTTACCTAGAATAATGGTTGAGGTGTGATCCGTATGGTCATACAAACTCAGATATCAAATATATGATATCCAAAAAAAAAGTATGGGGGATTGATTCAAATGGGAGAAAATTTCTCTAGTATCAATTTTTGGTCTTTTAAGGATAGATACCCAAACATTCAATGGTTTTCTGGGTGAATAAGTGGTTGATATCCTTAAATAACTTTTTCCCTTCTTTATACTTTGGTTTTCCATATTACAAGTTGAAAAATGATTGAAATGACAATCTTAATAATGATAGAGATAATGAGGATGTGAGATAGAAATATTACAAAAAATACACATAGTTTACAAAGTTCAAAACTCTATTTTCACAATGTGGTTACATCCTTAGTGTACATTTGTTATAATACCTCTATTCACTTCACTGCAAAATGATGAATGATGATTGAATTTATGGATAGATCAAGGTAACATCCCTGAGCTCTTAAAACAATGTAAATGAAAAATAAAAAAGAAATATATAAAAATTAATAATCTCTCTAGTATGTATGATCCTTCATCCTTCATCCATAATCATTAAGTGTCAATAGAATGAAGAGTTAGTTTAAACCAATGCTCTTCCCTAAATCCAGACCCTTATGGGAATCCCTCGCGTGAATTCATTTTATCGACTACTATTTAAATACCATAATATATATTATTTATCTATTAGTATGAATGATCCTTTTATAAATATTTTCCATAAATCTATATCTTAGGAATTATACGGATTGATCGAGGAGTCCTAAATAGCTTTATTTTCATATTTTAGTCCCCTTGCTTAAATACTAATGTAAGGTAATCTAGTTAAATGCTGATATGTCATAATTTATGTCATTGTATTATACATAAATAATAGGGAATATAATTGTGGGATGTTTTATAATTAAATTAATTGTAGTGTGATACTATAAATCATGGTACAATATATAATTTGGTTGGATTATATTCTTCATCATGTTTTAAGGTCTATTCAAATCCCAGATCCAACAATCCCAACTAAAAACTCTCCATATATCTTTAAATATATTTTTTCACTTTGTCTAGTTTTATGGAGTGGCTTGTTGGAATGTGATACAATGACTAAATTGTTTACATAACCTATAAGACAATTAATTCATACAGCTTAACCCTACATGGTGTGACCATTACATCATGAAATAGTGTCTAAAAAATATAGAGCTGTTAAAGGACTTTTTTTGAGGTCTCATTACTATGGAATTATATTCTTAGGTATAATGAGATGTATTATCCACTAGATCCAAATTAAGTTAAATACTATATTCCCATGACTTCCAATCATAGAGAATACTAAAACTCTCAAATTATCAAAAAAAAACTTTATAGTGTAGTAGTAATGTGGTGTGGAATGACTCTCATACATTGGAGTAACTTTCATCCCTACTGGATCTCCCTCATTTCCTAACTAAGGGAACTACTATCTGATAATTATATATAAGTGTAAAATATTATTCTTCACTAACCCCATCCTAGTGCAATCACACCCTTAGCCCATTTATATACTTTAGCTTAGAATCACATTACTCATTTCCTCTTTAGTAAATCTCAATGAATCCTTCCTTCATATCCAACATATAAAATATATATAAATCTTCAATATGATGTTTTAAGGTTTACTCAAGTCCCTTAATTTACCAAAATCTTTAACCTTTATCGTTACTTCTCATCATCCATGTTATAATAAAGTAACATGTTAATGATCCATTTCATTCAAAATAATGTCTAATTTAATATTATGTAAAGGCATAACTACAAAGAATATTGATGGATAATTTTATTATGTCATGAAATAATTAACATATATATATCCATAGGAAAATACATTCAGAGTTTCATTACACCAAACCATGAATTTGGATGGTTCTTGAATGATTTTTTTCATCCTTTGATGAACATGCAATCTGTTGGCCAATGTAGACTCTCTTGAGAATCATAATGAGTCACTAGATCCATCATGTTCTTTATAATCCCGATGATTATTTATGATTAAAGATTTATTCATTAGATAGTAATGGAATACAATATTGATTTTGGTATTCCCAAGGATATTCATCACTTAATCATAATTCAACTCATTTCATAAAGATATTACTCAATATTTAGAAGACAAAGTAAATAAAACATGAAATGAACACATTAATCTCCTAAAAGATATCAATCTATTTAATGAATTATAGACCTAACATCAATTTATGGTGTCATCAATTATCAATTAAAAATTAAACATTAGATAATAAGTTATTAATGTACTTCCTCTTCATTATATGCATTGAAATATATTTCTAGAAGATTGTTTTCCTAGATTATAATATTTAATAACCTGGAATATAGTTCTCATGCTCATTCTATGTCTTATTTCATTTTTTGTGTTCAATTTTTGTAGTGTTAAAAATCAAATGGTGTGTGACTTTTTAGCACACATAATATTACATATTATATTAGAGGATATATTTTTTTGTAGTTAAATAAATATCATATTTTTCTTAGTATTGAAATAAAAATTTTCTAGGTCTTAATCACATGACCCGAGATGTACTGAGTGCATTATTGAATTCCCCCCTATTCACAGACATCATTTTGGAAGAGTGGTATTCCATGTTAATGGAATAATATGAAGTTGGGTCTCAATTTCACACATATTTCTAACCCACGAGACCCATGTGTTATGTCCTGTCAATGGAATGATATATATATTGATCCCACATGATTAGTTTATAGAAGAAAAAAACTATCTCATGTATGAGGCATAAAAAACATGTGCTTTCTAGTACATTTAATTTAATTTGTTTTTATTTTTATCCTTCATACATTGTCTCCTGAATGTCTATATTAGATATATGCATTTTCCATTCTGAACAATTTTTCATAATGACAGTGATGGATCAATCCTATTTTTAATTGCATACTATTTAGGGGGTGTGTTGAAAGACTTTATAGTCTTAAAATTGTAGAGACAAAGATAAGGATTGGTTGAGGTGTTAAAAGAATGAATTGGGTTGGAATTCCCTCTTGTTTCAGGGTGTGGAACTAATTATGTGTTTTTTATTCCACTAGAGATATACTATCAATAGATAATTTTCCCCATATGATCAATGGTGTTTAGGTAATACTAGGCGTTTAAAGTCATAGTATTCCATGGAATTAGTACCCACTAGTGTGTTTTGGTGTAGTCCTCTGTAATGGATATATAATCCTTCAATAAATTTACCTATACCTTGATGAGTTGTAGTCCCCCAATAATTTTTTTGAGAGGTGGAATTATATCTTAAATATATGAACATTTATATACTATGGATCCTATGACACATAAATCCTTCACTGTTTCCCTTAAGATACTTTTTAGAACATGGACATCGAAGTAAGATTCTATTATCGTGTTGGTTGTATAATACCCACAAGCATATATGAGATTCTTCAGATGTTTTCCTTATGTTTGGTTTTGAGTGTTATTCTATTCTAATCATCTATTATGTTTTTTAGGGTTTCTTTTTTGGTATTTTTATATTCATACTAGTATAATACTTTGTGCCCACTCATGTTGTGTTTGTGAAGATGATGAAAAATGTTGAGTTGAATTCGGTGGACAATGATCTAAGGGAGATACTTCTTAGTGGTTCTTAGGAATGATGGGTTCATTTGGATCTCTTACATAGAGCCATTATTATGAACATTATTCTTTTTTTTCATTGGTTTGTCATAATTTGATATATCCCTATTTATTTTTTTCTTCATTAATTTACCTATGTAGTGTTATTTAATCCATTAAGTTTATAATGCATTAATGATATACTAAATCTTGGAAGTATATTTATGCTACTGTTAGATTTTCCATTTTATAGAATTCCCTTATTGATCTATGTATATTGGTTGATTTTTTAGGCTAATTCCCCAAAAAAGTATTATATGATATCTTGGTGTAAGTCACTAGCCCATGGCCTGTTGGAGGTGAGATTGAGATGGAATAATCAACATAACCACTAAAATCAAGTGGATCTTGGTGGTTTGGGTTTTGAGAATTATTACGGTACAAAATAATCAATATTTTCATTATGTGATGCATTTATATATTTATTCATGAATTTTTGCTGTAATTATTGAGTAATACAATTATAGGATTTAAAGATCATGGATTCCAAAAAACTGATGATTGAGATGCGAGTTAATATTGTGGGTAAAAAACAAAGCAATCCTAAAGACCATTGACCAGTGGCATGGTTCTACAACTGGGTAATTAGATATATTTTTGTCCCATAAAATTATATTTATATATAGGAACCAATTATATTATGATTGATTGTGAGAAGTGAGATGGATCACCAAACTATTTTGTGAGAATGGTGTGAAATATTAATTATAGAAGATTAGTATATCATATTTCATATTAGAATAATTCTCATATTTTTGAACTATTATTATTTGTTTTTCACAAGCAAAACATTATTTATTTTTCTAGTTTACACACAAGTGGATTTATTTCAAGTTTTGAAAAAGTAGATAATTTTATATTATCAGAAATTATATCAAATAACTATTTGAATAGATATAGAAATTTTTAAATCAAAATTTTTAAATAATTGAGGAATTAAATTCACATTACTTGATAGGAGGGATTCTCATCCATTATTACTTTTCCAGATGACATTAATAGACATAGATATGTTCATTTTATGAGGTCTAAGTATAATTCCATTCAGTTATTATGGGATATTAATATGAAGTATAGAATAAATTTATTAAGAAGAAAAGTAAACTAAATTCAAAGTGATATAAAAAATATAGTAACTAAGATTTTATCAATATTTAATTAAGAAAATCTCCCATAATTTATTTAGGATCATTCATTACAAATAATCACATACACACTTAACCTAATGTTCAAACCAATGTGTAAAACATGATCTCAATTTTATTATAGAAAACAAGAGAAACATGGAATATTATAAATTCTTATATGTGATGTAAAACAGTTTTTATGTATAATCCTGTATTGAAAATAAAATCCAAACATAAAATTTACATCATTGAAATATTTCTTAATGATATGAAAGGATATTACTGATATAATCCACCATATAGGAAGGTAATTGATAAATCGGAACATGTAATTGTTTCAATTAGAATTGTTTACCCCTATCCAATAAGGAATTTTTATATAACACTGATTTTTTAATTTGAAAGAAGATATTAATTTTGAAATTTATTCAACTTACCAAAATTAATTTTGAACACAAGAAGTTCATCTATTTGGTGTAAATCCATTAGGAGCAAAATGGGAATTCAAGAATAAAAATGATTTGTATTGTAAATGTAGTACATGTAAGAAATGATTGTTTTCTAAGGGTATCATGAAAAATTATGAAGTTAATTATGAATAATCCTTTTCAAAATTCTCTATGATGAAATCCTCATGAATAAAAATTTCCATAGAAACATACCGGGATTATTAAATTTGAAAGAAGATGTTAAATATGTCTTATTAAATTGAAAATTTATTGAAAATAAATACTTTACAAAACATAAAATATTTTTGGATTCAAAGGGTTACAAAAAGTGATTTAATTTACAATGATCCATTTATATATTGATAGATGTTTCATGTTCAAAAAATATTTATTTTGATGGGTTCAAAAGAGATATTGGTTTCATAAAAAAATAATGTGGTGATCGTGTCCAAAAGATAACATATGGGAGTCTTCCTCATTATATATGTTGATAATATATTTTTAATTTTAAAGAAGATATTAGTCATATACTTAGTTAAAAAATGTTTAAATTAATGGATATACATTAAATACTTGGGTGAAGAACCATACATTTAAGGGATGAAAATATAAAAAGATAGAACAAATAGGCTGCTTAGACATAGTAAAGTTAGATACATTGATATGGAATTGAAAATATATATGAGAGAACTTTCAAATATAGTGTTCTTGTCAATTTGAAAAATAATATACATCTAACCTCTCTTTTCAAACATTAACATTACACCATTTTTGGGGAATACTTAATACATTACACAAACAGACACCCAAAGACCGTATTAGTCTAGTGCCTTTGGAAACATGGAAACATAAACACTGATACATAGGTGAGATAAATTATATCCCAATAGGTTTTTAATGAATATAAAACATATTTGAAGTATCATATATAATGAATATCATCATAACATGGGGAAAAGAAACATAAAAATTGGTGATATCAGATACCCAGTAAGAGTAAACAGAGGAGATATGTAAGAATAAACATGAGCATAAGGGTATGATAAAGTTTTCATGAAAATATAAGATCATACCCTTAGTAAAAAAGTTCATAAGAAAGAATCATGGAATAATATTGTTAGTTCATTAGATAGAAATCATAAGGGAATTTTGAGCATAATCCTTGAATGAATAACATAAGAATAACACATGGAATTGTGGGAGACAGTTAAGAATATAAAATTATTTCAATAGTGTTGACGCTCCTTTCCGTCACAGAGTCCAATGAATGGAAAAGGGGAATACCTTAAGCACAAAGAGGGTCACCCTTTGAAGAAAATAAAAAATTGGCAAAGGCATGGACCATGAGATCATGTGGATTGAGGCACACAAGTTTCCTATGCGCCACACAAGTCACTTGCGCTCCACCTATGGGTCGCGCAAGTTACTTGAGTGACCTATCTGATTTTTCACCCAAGGTGCCCGGTGGCCAATAAATAGCCCCTGTGGGACCCCCGTTTAGATAAAAGATTTTCCAAAACTCAGATTCAAGCTCTGGTCGCCCAAGTCTTGAACTCAACTCTTCTGAAAGCTTCTATGGTAACTTTTTACCTAGAATGGAATACTTGAATGAGTAGGATAAGGACTAAGTGTTTAGAATTCATAAACACTTGTGTGCCCAAGTGTCCAAACCTCCTTAAAAGTGGAAGCACTCGTGTGCCACCCTACCCTTTAGATGAAACTTGCACGCCGCACTTTTGGAAACATCTTAGGATATTACTAAAGGCTTGAGTTAAGTCTCACCCAAGTATTACCCTACATATTCTTCACCACCCAGGTGAACCCATGCCGTGCAAGTACACTTGTGCGACCAAGACTTGCACGCAAAATGATTTTCATGGTCAACACTTGCCCGCCAATTTCATTTGTGTGAATCTCTCCTATTCACCTCTCCTCTTCAAGATATTAGCCATCAAACCCCTTTTCATTGCCATTTATGGCATAGTTCCTTTATTGGATTCATTATTTGAAAGGAATTCTGTGGGAACCTCTCCCAAAACCGTGTGACTTACAAGCTTTATGTCACCATGGTTAGAGTTTTCTTCTATATAACCTCATCCTTTAAGATGAGAATATCTTTTGATTTTGGGCATACTCTTCAGGAGTAAGCCCCAAGTTCCCTTGGTTCGGGCCTCCTTATGTGAAGTAATCCCCAGTAATAATTTCCTTTAATTTGGGCCTCCTTCTCAGGAGTAAGACCCAGGTTAAAACTCCAAATCTCTATAAAGTATAAGTACCTTTTTGGGCCCTGCTCTTGGGCTTCTTTCCTGAAGTAAGTCCTGGTCTTCATCTACTTCGGCTGTTATATATACGTTAGCCCCACATCATTTCTCATGACTGCATCTTTCATGGCACCATCGCCATGTTTAATGATACCTCTGGTTTCTCACACCGATCATGAGCCACGTGATCTTAGAGTGTAAAAGTAATCACGACATCTCTTTTTGGCCATTAACCATGAATAAACCCCACATTTCTTCACCCCGAACTATGTGGACTTTGATCTCTATGAGAAAATGGCATGATATTTCTTCAAGTAATTATCCAAATCCAGGAGAGTACTATCACAGATAACATAATAATCATGGCCGACGACGTTCATCATGTCATCTATTCTCTTACTGGCTAACTCATCAACTGATCCAATTCTTCTAGGAGCCATTGAATCTGAACAAAGATCTAACAGATGAAACTTAATTAAGTTTGTTTTGTGAAATCTTGATGAAGGAAATTAAAAAAATGGAAAAGGAATTAAGGTGCGCATGAACTAACATGGTGCACAATTTAATCGGGTCACACATGTTTTTCCGCCCTAGTCATGGAGTGCAAGTCAAATACCTTCTGCAGAAGCGTGAAAAAATTCCAGAAGACCGAAGGCCGAAGACCGAAGAACCTTCTTGACGAGAAGTCAAGTTGTCAGAAGATGAGTGAGTTCGTGCGGGAGTGAGCCTGTATATATAGGCGATCCAGGCCACCTTCACACCATACTTGGTGCCCTAGCATCTACGCACTGAACTTGCGCGCCACAGACCCTTGATTTCTTTGGTTTTGTCTCAGAGCCGGATCCTCTTTCCTTTTCGGATCCAACTCTGAGGGGGGACTTTTGTTGATGCCCCATTCCATCACAGATTCCAATGAATGGAAAAGGGGAATACCTTAAGCACAAAGAGGGTCACCCTTTGAAGAACATCAAAAATTGACAAAGGCATGGACCATGAGCTCATGTGGATTGAGGCGCACACGTTTCCTGCACACCGCCCAACTCACTTGCGCGGCACCTATGGGTCGTGCAAGTAACTTGCGCTCCATATCTGATTTTTTTCTCAAGGTTCCTAGTAGCCTATAAATATCCCCTGTGGGCCCCCAAATTAGCCGACAGATTTTCCAAAACTCAGATTCAAGCTCTGGTCTCCCAATTATTCAACTCAACTCTTCCGAAAGCTTATAAGGTAATTTTTTTCCTAGAATTGGAGACTTGAAGGAGTAGGATAAGGCCTACGTGTTTAGAATTCAGAAACAATTGTGCACATAAGTGTCCATACCTCCATAAAAGTGGAAACACTTGTGCGCCGCCCTACCCTTTCGATGAAACTTGCATGCCGCCATTTTGGAAACATTTTAGGATATTACTAAAGGCCTGAGTTATGTCTCACCCATGTATTACCATAAAAATTATTCATCGTCCAGGTGAACCCATGCCATGCAAGTAAACTTGCGCGGCCAAGACATGCACACAAAATGATTTGCACAGAAAACACTTGGGCACCAATTTCATTTGTGTCCCTCTCTCCCGTTCACCTCTCCTCTTCAAGATATTATCCCTCAAACCCCTTTTTAATGCCATTTAGGGAATGGTTCCTTTATTGAATTCCTTATCTAAAATGAATTCTGTGAGAACCTCTCCCAAAACCTCACGACTTACTAGCTTTATGTCACCATGGTTGGAGGTTTCCTCTATATAACCTCATCCTTTAAGATGAGAAGATATTTTGATTTCCGGCATCCTCTTCAAAAGTAATCCCCAAGTTCCCTGGGTTAGTGCCTCCTTATATAGAGTAATCCCTAGTCATAATTTCCTTTAATTTGGGCCTCCTCCTCAGAAGTAAGCCCTGGGTTAAAACTCCAAATCTCCATAAATTATAAGTACCTTTATGGACCCTTCTCCTAGGCTTCTTTCTTGATGTATGTCCTGGTTTTCATCTACTTGGGCCGTCATACATACGTAATCCCCACTTCATTTCTCATGACTTCATCTTTCATGGGACCATCGTCATGTTTAATAATACCTCTTGTTTCTCACACCGAGCATGACTCACATGAGCTTAGAGTGTAGAAGTAATCACCACATCTCTTTTTGTCCATTAACCATGCATAAACCCCAAATTTGTTCACCCGAACTACGCGTACTTTGATCTATGACTTAAAATTAGAGTATGTAGGAAGCCTTTATAAGGTTTGAGCCCATCTTTCATTAATTCCTTTTTGTCCCATATGACATTAAACTATACCATTATTATCCAACTACTTGGGTTATGATCCCCTTTTAACGAGGATACATAGGTTGCCCATCGGCGGGTACGATCCCAACTCTGAAATAATCCCTGTCTTTCTGAATTACAATAAACTTCAAGTGCCCCACTGAGTGGCTTTAAAACCAGTATGGTCATCATAATGACCAAGAGATTTCTATATAATGTATTGAAGTATACCATTGAATAAGAATATCTAATACATACAGATGATTATCCATCGATAAAGAACCTCAAATACATATAAAAGATTCTATAAATCCCAAACATATCAATCATCGATTACTAAATCTATAGGAAAACTCATTTTCATTCTTGGTGAATTAATAAGGATTCATGAACATAACTTAAATCTATCAGAGAGTCCTGGAGTAGGCAATAATTCCCCCCAAAAAGGTGTGATGAGTCTGACCTCCCATTCTCTCGACCGATGCAAATTCTTAAAGGCTCACCTGTCCACAACTAATGAGAACCTACCTTTGGAAAGTAGGACCAAATGGATATAGAATTATTGGGTGTTTTCAGTTCTACAAATAAACCTTTTAGAAACCGATTGGAAAGTTGAACCTTAAACAAACAAGGTCATCCTCATTTCCAAAAGGAACTAAAATGGTGAACCCAATGTAAATATTTAACCAAGTTAGATGACATTTTACTTATTTGTTAGGCCCCTATTTAACTCAATATGATGGCCAACAAAGAAATCAAAAACATATGTGTTTATCCAAAAGATGTAGTCTAACTAGAATTATCATTATTATGCTTGATATATCAAACAATCACTCTTTTTCCAAGATCTCTTTACAAAAAAATGGATTCTTTAAGGTTCACACCTATGAATTCCTTGGCCGCTACTCCTACTGGATCCTCATCCGCTCTGAGGAAGACATCACCTACTCAATGTCTTCAACGCTGGGTCTAGAATTCAATGGTGATGGAATACCGTCAACGAGATACCATCCTGAATCTGGAGGCCGCTCGACAAGCCCTCCAAGTTAACAACTCACCCTGGTTGTCTGGACAATGACAACTACTGGTCAAGAAGAGGGTGGTGCCAACCACCGTCACCAACCGTTTCAGGTCGTTATCCCCGGAACGCAACAACCATTACATCCCATATTATAGGGAAGTGAATGAAGTGGTCACTCAAGGCCTCAATTCAAGAATACAGGATCCCTTCCTAAGGACTCCCACCAACAATCGCCACCAAACTCGTGTGGTAGGGAACCCTCAACATGATGAGGGTATCACCTTAGGTGTTCGACTTAGGTTCCTCAGACCCGGGCATGCAAGACGAACCGTCAGAGCTGAAATATGGCTAGCAGGGAGTAGGTTATTACCTCTACCCTCTCTGGAGAAGTCTATCAATCTAACTTGATGGAAAACAACGAGCGAGTATATACACCCATCTGTCCTGATTTCACTTCCCAACAGACTCGTCTAGCATTAACACACCAATCCCGCCAAGAAATTCTAGTGTAGTACTATAGGAAGGCACATACACCTGTTTAAAATTCATCATCCAATCAGCAGGCTCATCTGAATGCATGCAATGAAGCTCGCCAATCAAATGTGGTGACACCCTGTAAACAGGAATATATATCTACTTACACTCATCAATTCTGCCAGTAGTCTCATCTGCCAATATTGAATGATGTTAATCAGTACTATCTAGTGGAGAACAATCAGAAGGCACATACACCTGTGATTCATCAAGCTAACCATTAGCCTCGTTTGGTATCACTTGGAGATGTTAATTGGAAAGCTCCAATGACAAAAAAGAGGCAGACACAACTTTCTGCCCCCACACATGAGTACTGTCAGAATTCACTGACAGGAAAATGAGGACATGAGCAGGAACAGACACATACTCCAAGCATAGAATGGACGTATATTTCCGTTTCGGTAGCTGATGTCAACAAGCACATTCTGACAATGGTGAAAGAGCAAAATAAAATCCTTGCCCATATTCTGGATACCAATCAGAATATTATATCGACTTCAATGACATCATAGAGAAATAAACATAAATCTATCCCTATTAGTGGAGTGACTCATCAACATGTCACCCTAGAGTATATATACACCTATGTTCCACTCCAGGAGGGTCATGGGGAATACTCTCCCATGTCATATGGACAATCAAGTCGGGAACATACACCCGATTTAAATGGAGATAATCAGCCTAACCTGACCATTTCTCCTGATCGGGAACATACACCTACCCCTAATAACCTATTTAGTCAAAAAGTGGTTTCCAATATGAGTAAGAAGGCATCCCAGAAAAAAAACCCATCCAACACAGTTAAAAAATAAAGATCCAATCTGCAATAAGGCCTTGCTCAATGCTGGAGTTCTTGAATCCCTTATCAATTATCTGTCGCAACTCAAGATTATACTCTCTCATTTCCAAAATCTGGAAGTAACAACAATAATTCCAAAGGTCTTTATTAGAAACTTCCTCATGAAGTCTTGATTTATGAAAATTCGGTCAATCTCGAAGTATCATCATCATATAAGAGCCACAATAACCCTCTGTGTGGCCAGAAGACCAAGGAGAAAAAGGTTTCATCTTTTGCTGTAACTCACCATGGAGGTCGTTCACATGATGACGGATTTATCTGCGAAAGTCCTCTCAGCAATATTAATCCCCATTTCCTGGAAAATTCTTCAATGGAAAATGCAGTAACGAGAAATCCCTCTTATCTTGAGGCACTTGAAAATGCGAAGCCAGTCATGTCTGATGCCTTACAACTAGCAGCAACAAAGAATCACCAGCTTTGGTCTAATCAGGTAGAAGAATCTTCATCAAATGAAAAATAGGAAGTGCTGAATATGAGAAAACAATTGGCGAAAGGTGAAATACTAGTCATGTTTTGTCCTTTGTCTGACTCTTAGTATGATATTCCAGAAACGTTGACAGAACATTGTATTCATGATATTCGTCTCAACATGTGGAAAACTCTTTTTCACTTAAAAGAGATAATATTATGTTATGATGAATTTGAAAATCATGGTAAGGTAATAGAAGGGCTGCAATGCCAAATTGACTTGGCATCTCTCTCAGTTTCCCTACATCCAAAGGTTGAAAAGCAGCAGAGAGACCTTTAGTGTTCATGCCTTGGCGCATTAAAAATGTTGTGCTAGTTAATTACCAATGCCCCATCTAGTATTCATACCAGGGGATGAGGTGTTCATGTAGCATTGAATTTCACCATGCTCTCCAATCAACAAATCCCACCAAAGGTGGTCTCATGCAATGTTATTGCCCATGGCTAGCCACATCAAACTGGTTTTTTGTGTAATCAAACGCTTTCTCAAGAACAGTCCTCTACTAGTTCTTCCCAAAGTCAGGAATATAAGGAACAATTTGTCGAATTACTCTTGCCTCAAGAAAATGAGAATATCAAATAGTATTCTCATTTAGAGCATGCACATCATCAGGTGACAGTAGTGTCATAAATAATCTAGTGGTCATCTGAGCAAGGTGACTTGAGTGGATGTCGTATGATGAATCCGGCCAATTTCCGGACTAAAATCCGCAAAATCAGGAGATCTTTTATGAACGTTTTAGATGTAGCAGCTCAAGAGCCACCTCAGCTTTCCAGGATGGGGACTCTTTTAATCCAACCCTTGGGATCAACAGACAAGATTAGAGGAGTTGTGCAGGAAAAACATGAACAACCCCAATCCACTGGACTGGGGAATTTTTCAAATTCTCAATATCTTCCTCAGCAAAATTCAGTCTTCTCTCAATTAGGGAAGAAAAAAAAGAGGAATGAAGATCTGAATTATCAGGAAATTACCTCCAAATTACAGTTCATCAAGAAGTTCACGAGGGATCAACCAAATAAAAGGCAATTTCTCATAAAGGACATGAAAAAAGACAGTATCGCAGAAGCGATAACAGAAAGGATGAAATGCGTTATGCATCAATAAATGTCATCAATACAATTGTAACTAATCCCCCAGAACATGAGGCTCACTCAGAGAGATCAGATGAAAAATTTCATGTTCAAGAGGCTGTACACACAGAAACAAATGAAGGAGGTGTGCGTACCAGAAGCCAGAGGGTTGCCCAGTGGCAAGACATTCCTTCGGGTAATTCCCTTCCATACTCCAGAAAGGCACATTCCAATGAAAAGGGTAAAATTCAGGTTACATCCCACCCTACATCTAGAGAAGTATAATGACTCTCATTAGAGGAAAGTTTCGCACAACAAGAAGAAGAAATAAAGGAGTTAAAGAGGTTAAATGCAGAACTACTTCAAGGTAGTCTTCCTCCTAAGCATGTGGGAGTTAATCAATCAAGGGAATTTTTTGTAGCTACTGTGATGGATCAAGAATATCTCCTTTACAAGTACACCCTCATAGGCCCAATCCTACTGGTCATTTGCAACAACAACTGCCAATTCTACCCTCAGTGGCAGTACCGATTGCCACACCCATCCAAACTCCAGTTATTGCACCTGCTCAGGTCCAAGATCGACTATATGTTTCTAAATAATTTATGACTACCATTGAGTCATTAACAGCTCGGTTGGAAGCTATATAATGTTGACAAGTACAGGTTCAACCAAAAAAGAGATCTTACCCTAAATGGGTGGATGCGATTTCTCCCCCATCAAATTTTGCGAATAATACATTCCCAATTTTTAATGGTTCAGGAGATCCAGAAAAACACCTAACACATTTTTTTCTCATTGTGATCCTCTTATGGTAAATCCTCAACAAAAAGAAGTTGTTATGCTCAGGTGTTTTGTGCAGTAATTACAAGGACCTGCTTTTGTCTGGAATACAAGTTTGCAATCTTGGTCAATTACTGGGTGGGAAGATCTCCGTCAATGGTTCCTTCTTCAATTTAGCTCAACATTACCAAAGATGATAGTTTTTGATATTACCAATTGTAAAAAAGGTAGAATTAAAGTGTTCCATATTTCATTTCTCGATGGAAGTGATTAACATATTCCTTAAGTTTAGCACTCCCTCAAGAAGAGTTGCGGCCAATATGTGTGGAAAATATGCGTGATTAATTACACACACCATTGATCCTTGTGAAATACACAGGAGGATTTTGAGACCTTACTTCAACCATTCAGTAGATAGAAGACTCTCTTATAAAGACTAAGGCAAAAACTCGTGTAATTCCATCAGTTTCAGGAAGGAGAATTGGGAAAGTAGAGACTGTTATAGTTATAATTAAATAAGCACCTGTACCTACTTTCACATCAAATCCTTCATTATATCGAAGGGATCCACCTCCTGAGCATAAAAAACAATGGTTGACTTGTCAAGATGATAAAAAAGATCAAAGATGGAAGCAGTTTGAGGATTTAGAGAACAAATTTTATTCTTTCCGAAATGAACAAGTTCCTAGTTACTTCATCTCGGCTCTGGAAAACAATCTAGTTCAGTTTCCAAGGCCCAAAAAGCCGAACAAGGAAGGAGATGAAGAACTCCCCAACTATTTCCCATTTCATCAGATATTGGGGAATCCCATTCAAGAGTGTTTTGTCTTCAAAGACCTCCTACAAATGATGGTGGACTCCGGACAAGTAAAACTGAAAGGTTTTTCAGCCCAGGTAGCATGTGTTACTGCTACTAATCAAGAGGAAGAAGGCGGGTGGCATGAAGTCAAAAGTAAAAATGCACAGAAATTTGATGATTGGATGGTCAGGAAAATTATCAACCAAAATCATTCCATTTTACGAACACGATTGAATCAACCAATCATGTCTTCTTCTATGTCTACCATAACAAAACCCCCTTCATCAGAAAGAAAATACTCAATGAAGCAGCATAATTTGAATAAAAAAGAGCAGTCAGAAGAAGACAAGCTTGTGTCAAAGCCTAAGTTGTCTTTGAATCTGGAATATTTTATGCCATCTACTTCAAAAGAACGGGCACCGCCCCACCAAACCACACAACCTGACCTAGTTCATCAGGCAGAATCTTCATCAGATGAAGAATTGATCTTTGGTTCTGTTTACATGATTCATTTAATGGATCCCTATGCCAATGACAATTTTGATCATGATGAGCCTAAGTTCCCTGTATCTAAAAGAGGAATTAAAGGAATAGACAAAGGTATAGGATATAGGGGAAGACGTGGATATTCCAGAAACCACTATTTCAATCCTACCCCTGCTAGAACTGTATATGAGGTAGAAACGCATGGAAAATCCCTTCAGTAGGCTCAACAAGAACAAGAAAGTTCTTCCACACATGGAAGATTTGGTCCTGACACAATTATTTTGGAGTACCGGTTAGAGGTTACACCTTCTTCCTCTCAGAAAATAGATAGACCTAGTCAGTCCAATCTACCGAAGTGAGGAGTGTTTCCAACTCCTACCCCACTACGGGATGCATCTACTACAAAAGAATCACCTTCCAAGGTACCTGCAAAACCACATTTTCATGATGGGAAATGCAGACCATTGGACCAAATGTATGATGTCTTGAAAAATTTATCCCAAGTACCAGCCAAGTTATCAATTCTGGATGCCTTGAATATATCAAAAGATCTTCAAGAGGTGCTTATTAAGGCTTTGTCAAGTCCCCCAGAATTCGAAACTGAAATTACTGCGACCAAGGTCTACCATATAGAGAATGATCCTGCAGAATTCCATGCGGGGATATCTTTTACAGATGAAGATGAAGATGATGTTGTATATAGAATTATCATAACTTTGTATCTATCTAGAAAACTCAATGACATAGACATCTGACGAGCTTTCATTGATAATGGCTCATGAGTCAACCTCATTCCTATTCGTACACTTAATCGATTGGGCCTTACCGAATCTGATTTATCTCCTTCTACATTAATTTTTCAAGGATATGATAAGAATGGACAAGAACCAATGGGTGAGATTACACTCAGAATTCAGTTTGGAGACCTTGTGTATAATTCATATTTCATGGTTGTTCATCAGGACTCAGCCTTCAGTATTTTTTGGAAGACCTTGGCTACATCAACATGCGGTCGTACCATCGTCATACCATCAATGTCTCAAATATTGTTTCAATGGTCAAATTGGGAAATTCCATGGTGATAAGGCCCCATTCAAAATGTGTGAATCTCTATACATTGTGGCATAATGTTATCACATGGAGGGAAATGAAAAATCCACAGTAAAGAAGGTCACCAAAACTAATGCACCAAATGGTTTGGAAAATATTCCAGTAAACCCATTCATACATGTGAGTATAGATTATGTGCTGCATATCATTCAAATAGACAGGATAAAACAAAATAGAAACACTCTTATGGAATGTTCCATAATGTCAATTATGATAATCAAGCTAGACAGCATGGGAGAAATTGTTGATTCACCAAGCAGTAATGAAAGCTTAAATGGAGATGTCTTCATTTCATCCGCTGAAATCTAGAAATTCTATACTTTATTAACCAGGCCAGAAGAAGTTATAACAATACCAGAGGAAAACAATGATGTCGATTCTAAATAAATCATCTCCACTCTATCACCCCAGGAAGACCCTTCATTAGCAATAGTGTTAGAAATGACAGGATCTTCTTTAAGATGTTCAAATTTTAACTTCTCCCCTGACCATGGAAATTTTTCTTCATTATATACTTTTCAAGTAGAAACAGAAGAAGTAACACATATTGAAGAAGAAGAGGAAGATCTCAGGGATGCTACTCTAGAATTTGAAGAGGGAATATCTACCACTGTGGATGAACTCAGAGAAATAAATCTGGGTACAAAAGAAGATGCACGCTCCACTTTAATTAGTGCATCCATGACTCTTGAAGATCAAGAAATGTACACTTCATTTATTAAGAAAAATCAAGATGTATTTGCTTGGAATTATACAGAAATACCAGGTCTTGATCTCGATGTTTCCACTCATCATTTGGGTTTTCCAGAAGAACATCGAGGATTCAAGAAAGCAGCAAGAAAAACACACCCAACTAATGCCTCCAAAATTGAAGCTGAAGTTGAAAAGATTATCAAGGATAACTTTATCATAGAAGTTCAATATCCCAAATGGCTGGATAATATTGTCCCAGTGAAAAATTACAATGGAAAAATTAGTGTTTTCGTTGACTTCAGAGATCTTAACCAGCATTGTCATAAAGATGAATTTCCATTCCCGATTACAAAACTTCTAATAGATGCAACGGCTAGCTATGAAGCACTTTAATTCATGGATGGATATTCTGGGTATAATCAAATTCAAATGGCTCTATAGGATGAAGATTCTACGGCCTTCATAGCTCCTCAATGTGTGTTTTGCTATCGGGTAATGCCCTTTTGCCTAAAGAATGAAGGTGCAACGTATCAGCGTGCCATGAACCATATCTTCAAACCCATTTTAGGGAAATTTGTTGAATGTTATGTGGATGATTTGGTGGTAAAATCCAAACAACATTCTGATCATTTGGACGATATGGAAATCATATTCAACAAACATTGACATCACAATTTGAAGATGAACCCATTCAAAGGTGCTTTCAGGGTAACCTCATGAAAATTTCTCCACTTCGTTGTAAGTCATTGTAGTATAGAATTTGATAATGAGAAGATAAAATCAATAATTGACATGTCACCTCCCAGAAATTTGAAGGAATTTAGAGGACTTCAAGGACACTTGACGTATATTCAGTGTTTGATTGCCAATTTGATAGGCAAGTGTTTACCCTTCACCAGATTAATGGAGAAGGGAGTCACCTACTAGTAGACTAAGGAATGTAAAGAAGCATTCGATGTCCTCAAGAAATATCTCTTGAGTCCACTGGTATTAATGACACCTGTTGAAGGAAGACCACTTATACTCTATGTGATAGCTTTATAGAGATCATTGGGTGACTTACTCTCCCAAAAGAATTATGCTGGGAATGAAAACATTCATTACTATTTCAATCAGACTATGCTTGAGGCAGAAAATCGATCTTCAAGTATTGAAAAGTGCTTCCTCACATTAATCTTTGTAGTTCAGAAATTAATACACTACCTTCAATATCATGAGGTCCTATTGGTATCTCACAATAACCCGCTAAAATTTATCCTTAGTCATCCTGTGCTTACAGGATGTCTGTGAAGGTGGGAAGTTATTTTGCAGTAGTTTGATATCTAGTATGTGTCTCAAAAGGCAATAAAGGGCCAAGCTCTGGCCTATTTCTTTACTGAACACCCAACTGTATAAGATACATATTTAAATATTGAACTTCTTGATGAGGAAGTCTTCTCTACTCATGCTAATCCTCAAACATGGTAAATTTACTTTGATGGTGCCTCCAGAAGTCCAATAGGGAAGAAAATGGAAAATCCTAAATTCAACAATGTTGGGTTGGGAATCGTGTTTATTTCCCTAGAAAAGGAAGTACTACCCTATTGTTTCTTATTGTTGAATGGCGGCACAAACAGTGATGCAGAATATAAAGCTCTCATCGTAGGCTTGGAATTGGCGCTTTAGGCACAAGTGAATCACTTGAAGGTAAAAGGTGATTCAGATTTCGTAATAAAACAAATCAATGGGGATTATGCCATCATAAAGGAAGAGTTAATCCCTTTGTGTGATTATGTCAGAGAGTTAATGGTAGATGTTTTTTTGGAACCGCCATTTTCTTATGTCCCGCGATCAAAAAATTCCCAATCTGATGCACTGGCTAATGTAGCCACAACCCTAGAAGATCCAAACCAGGATGAAACAATCATCAATATTTCCCACCATTGTGTAGTTTCACCTTTTGTTCAAATCAGAACATAGGAAATCAATGAAATCAGTCCAATTTCTAAACCATATGGTCATAATACAGGATGGATGACACCTATCAGGGAATAGCTTCAAAATTGAACACTCGCACCTGATAGAGCAGGGAAAGAACAAGTCCGACAACGTGTATTCAATTTTACTCTTTATGATAGCCCAAATCACCAAAAAATTCTTTACGAGTGACGTTTTGATGGAATTCAGTTCAGATGTATTGATGGTGAAGAGACAATGGATATCATGAATGAAGTACGTGCAGGAGTTTGTGGTGCCCACCAGTCTGAACATAGAATTCCTGGTCAAATCCAAACGCTTGGATACTTCTGGCCTTCATTGATGCAAGATTGTGTTGATTTCACTAAAAAGTGTCATTCTTGCCAAATATGTTCCAACTTCATTCATCAACCCCCAGATTTCCTTCATACAGCTAAATACTCTTGGCTATTTGCTACATGGGGATTGGATGTAGTAGGACATTATCCTCCAGCAAAAACTAACCAGTTTAATTATATTCTTACTGCTACTGACTTCTTTTCCAAATGTACAGAGGAAACATATCTCAAAGAAGTTGGTGCTAAAAGAATTTGTAGCTTTGTCAAGTCTAACATCATTACCAGTTTTGGTGTTCCTCATACCATATTTATGGATAATGGCACCAACTTTTGTTCATCTGAGGTAATAAAATTATATCAAGAATACAATATCAGGTCCAACCATTCATCTCAGTATCATGAAGTGGCCAATGGTCAAGTAGAGGATTTCAATAAGACTCTTTCAAACCTACTTAAAAAGATGGTGGATAAAGATAAGAAGTCATGGCCTGATAAACGTTTTCATGCTCTATGGGATTATCGGACTACCACCCATACTGCTACACGATCAGGTCCATATTCATTGGTATATGGAACAGAAGTAGTATTGCCTATTGAAGTCCAACTAACTTCTCTTAGAGTCACCATTTGTGATCAGTTATCTACAGATGAACAATCTCAAAAGCGATTGGATGGATTGGAACAACTAGATGAAAAAAGATTGTGCACACTGCACCATTTAGAAGTCTATTAGAATCGAATATCATGAGATTTCAATAAAAACGTTCATCTTCATTAAATCATTCAAGGAGAATTGGTATTGGTCCTCAGAACCCCAATGATACCGGGAAAGAAGCCTCCAAAGCTTGAGGAAAAGTGGGAAGGATCTTACTCAATACATAGGGTCTAATCCAATGGAGCTTATTCATTAATCTCAATGGATGGAGAACTCATTACAACTCCAACTAATGAAAGATTATTGAAGAGGTATTTTGTGTAACACAAATACAATGCCCTTTTGTCCTTGTTGCAGGACATTAAACTTCATAGCCCCTCTATCATCCAACATGACGTTAAAATGTTCCCCTTTATCATTCAACATGACATTAAACTATGCATCGTCTGAGCTGCAAGATGTTAAACTTACAAGCACCCCATGTCTATGACAGATGACATTAAACTGTGATCGCTGCATGAACAATTGTCTTTTAAACTCTGTTTCAATTCCTGCCTTGGGAATCTAGTCATGCATAAGCCCCATGTAACACCCCAAGAATTCATAATGTGCTATTTCTTCAAAATAATTCAATAACTTGCACTACACGCAACACCGAGTTCAATTGCACCATGACTTACCAAAAATCCATTGAAAAGAGGTTATGAATAGTATTAACTAAATTTTAAACTTTATATAATCCTTATAATTTTTCTATATTATGAGTATCTTAGACATAATGCAAGAACAAATTCATTTTCAGTATTGCACTTTTATCAACTTTTAATAGTGAACCCTTTTTAAATACAATATTTAAAACTTTTTGACTAAATGGGGACATCAAAAATTTAAAATGAAACATCCCAAGCTTCTACGGTACACTTTCTTTGAATAATACAGTAGCGTGTATTGTACGCAACCTTGAGTTTTAACACACACCACTACCAATCAAACTAGCCGTTATGAATAGTAATACCTACTTTTAGAAATTATATATATTTTATATTTTAAAATGGACTTAATTTCTGGATTCGGAATATCGAATTTATCCTAAGGTTAAATTTTGGTACTTTTCGGATAACTTTCATATTTTGATGAATAGTGAAAATTACTAAATTTTAATTAAAAACAACTTTTTAATTAAAATAATTAATAGTGATAAATTATGAATTTGAGTGGTTTTAAAGTATATTTAGAATATATTTTTACCATTTAATATAATTTTGGTCATTGAACATAATTTTACAATTAAACCGAACATAAACAAGTGTCAATCTTTTGATAGTTATTATCTCTTAAAAACACGCTTTTTGTTTTGACAGCGGGAATTAATTTTAAATTAATTTCTGCCACTTCTGTGTTTTGAATTTAGGAAAATGGATTCCATATTTGGAATCAGGATGTTCAAATTGTGTAAATAGATAACTTTTATTTTTAGACATTTTGAATAATTACTGCGGTAAATATTTTATTTACCATGGTTAAGGGTAAATCCGGTAAATAAGGATTAAAAAATAATATTATAATAATACTAAATTACCCTAAAATGTGTCTTAACCCTATTTGTTGATACATTTTCGACCATGGACATCTTTGGGTCTATTTTGGGACCCCATGGATCCACTTGTAAGTGATAATGACACTTTATTTTAATTAAGTTAAAATGAATACAAAAAAATGACACAAGCATATATCTTTTAGAAAAACAATTTTTACATTGGGTTATTTATGTTGTATTTTAGATTATAAATATTCATTAGAAATATAAAAAGATTTTCTACATAATGATATTTTATTTATAATTTTTAGACATTAAATAATTTATTTTATTTATGACACAACGATGATGCAGTAATTACTATAATAGTGAAAAAATAAAATAATTGATATTATAAATACCCAAATAAATATAATCTGAAACTTTTAATGAATTAAACTAATTTTATAGGATAATATGATATATTAGGATTGATTTAATTGACTTTTTTCGAAGTAATAAATCTGTTATGAGTTTCACAAAAATCAACTATTGAATAGTGTCAAAATTGATATAAAAGAGTTCTTAAAACAATTATTATATTATTAATTGATATTAAATTCCTAAAAATCTAAGGTTCGGCCAAGAGACTTATATCATGATAGGTTCATCATTAATGGACCACTTGGGGGTCTCTTGGATGTATATAGTAAGTTTATTAACCATATTATATAAAAATAAAAAGAGACATTGTAAAAGTGAAACTAATTAACTTAGAGTTAATAATTAAAGATAAGGTTAATATAAGTTCCAAAACCTGTCTAAATTCTATTGGTTGAGTGGTTTTCGACATATCCCCACCTTAACCTTTGAATAATCAACTTTTGAGCCATTAGAAACCGAATATGAATTTATTATAAATTAATATTTCTAGCTTTTCCAAAGGTGCCCCTCACCCCTCTTATAAAAGGGCGCTCCTCCTTCTCATTTATTCACACCATCAAAGCCTTTTGGTTCGGCCAAAATCTGCCCAAATACTCTCCCAACTTCCCTCACTACAACCTAGGGGCCTTAGTTTGATCAGAAAGCCAACCTAAGGAGCCCTTTTGATCAAATCAAAAGGAAGAACCCGAAGAAGAGGTAATGATTTCACCACCCTTTTCTAAGTTCATTTCTTCTTCCACTTCTTCTTCCTTTGTTTTTACCATTATAAAATAATAACTCCAGTATCATATATATACTGTGATGTTATTATAAATATGGTACAACTATATTCAGTATTCTATCCAGCCTTTGAATAACATGTCACCATACGTGCGTACGTACGGCTTACCGTCTCCATGTCGTGGTGTAATTGTTATTCAATATAATATTATTTGGATGGGTATAATAATGATGTGTAACTCATGTAAATAATAAATATAATATGTTAATGATTCTGTATATATGATATACCATCCATTTATATATTATTTTAATATCAAAAGAATGATATTGTCGCTCGTGCGTACGTACGGACTACCATCTCCACGAACGCGATGAGATTCATTCTCCATCGTATCCATTCAAGTAAAATTATCATTTGATGATTTAAAAAATGATATTTAAGGACTTTATATCATTCTGGATATGAATAATATACAACCTATCCTTTACATACATGTCTTACGTAACAAAACATACAAAAGAAAACAAGTAAGTTAACACCCGAAACAACGATAATACTAAGATATTATTATCAAATCAATATTAAAAGATCATATATGATATCATATTAATGTATATGATTCTTGTATAATTTAATAACAATTATTTCACCATTATACAGGAGGTTAACCTACCCCAACCAAGGAAAAGTACAAGGTAAGGGGTTTTCATCTCACTCCTTATTCCCGTGAGATTCATGCCATATTGCCACCATTACCTTTTGTGTGGTGTATGTACTGCCCATAATTATATTCTTTGTGTAATACACTTTAATTTATGTGTATTTACATATTCATTTTATGATACCTCTTTCATGGGTTGTATGTTTCATAAGTTACCAAATTGGTAAGGGTTATTTCACAATCTCTTCATTATCCGAGGTTGTTTATACGTAATATCTACTGGGATCTCTTTATCATCCACATCCATGTTTCTTAAAAATGTATTTCAAAACATTTTTGACTATTTACAAGAATATGGGTTAAAGTCATTTATACCCTTGTTTGACTTTTTATAAGAGGTTTATAAAGGAATCTTTCCGTCGTTTTCCAAACAAGGTTCTTTTTAACCTTTTCGACAAAATTAAGGTAAGAATGTTTTTTTTAAACTTATACGGCGGGTGCGGCTATTTTCCGCCGTTATAAAATCGTCGAAGCTTCCCTTACAAGCTTATAAGAATATTTTCAAATTGAATGTATTATTTTATAATTATGTCACTTTTAAAATGATTTCAAAAAAAGAGATATTTCTATAAAATAGTTTTGATTTCATCTATGTCAACATCCTTTGATGGATTTTAAGATTATTTGAAGTTGATTTATTATGATACAAAACATTCCTATTTTATTGAAGGTTTTGTGATATTTTTGACTATGGATAAGTTATTCTTATGTCACTCATGGTTTTTGTTTAAAGTATTGACATTTTATAAGTTATTTTTAATCCAAATGTTTATGTTATATTTCAATCTTTCATTCAGATGAATGTGTTAGAAAAGTATGTTCCGAGTTGGGGACCGGTAAAAGTAAGCCCTCTGGTTTGGTCTCCGGTTATTAGAGGAACTCCGGTTTGGTCTCCGGTTATTAGAGGAACTCCGGGTTGGTGTCCGGTTATTAGAGGCACTCCGGGTTGGTGTCCGGTTATTAGAGGCACTCCGGGTTGGGTTCCGGTTACAGTTAGCCCCTAGGTCTTGAGACGAGGCCTTGAAAAAGAAATTAAAGTTCAGCATTATGCATTCCAACATTATGAAAGTGGTTAGTGATTTTTCATGTGATTATTCGATTAGTAGAATATCCATGTGAATGAGTAAATGACATTATTTCAATTTATTTATGCCATACAATGTTGAAAGTTAAAGTTTGAAAGGCTTTTGTTTTAGTTATACATTGCCTTAAATTTTTATTCTTATTTATGAAAGTTTTCGCTATATTGTTATCCTTACTGGGCATTTGAGCTCACCCCTTTTCTATGTTTTATTTTTCCCAGGATGTGAAGAAGTAAGTTATGAATGACCTGCAGGGATATTATGAGGGGATAATAGTGTGGACTGTGGAGACATTATGTTGTTGTAGTAGTTTTTCATTTTATGATGTAATGTAAAACTTATGAATATATCTAGTGTTTCCAAGGCTACTAAACCAATCGGTCTTTCGAGATTTGATCTTTCTTGTGATCATGCCAATGTTATGTAATAATGCACCGACTCTGGGTAACTAGGGTCGGGGCGTTACAGTTGGTATCAGAGGAAGTTTAGTACAAACCTTGGAAGCAAGATTTATATAAAATCTGATTAGAGCACGTAGACCTAAGATGAACTTTGAGGATTAGTGTAGAAGAACTTCTTGGAATTTTGGTATTGTAGAGATTTTGTGAGTTTTCCGAGCAATACATCCCTATCTGGATACGAGCAGGTAGAGGCGGCTCTGGCACAGATGTACCTAGGGGTAAAACCCGAAAACACCGCTTTGAGCTAGACTCGAATGGGAACTGGTGCACGACAACGGGCCTTGCTGCACTCTTGGTTACGACACTCCCGGGGGATATGCTTAGGATAATTCTCATTATATTTAAAAACCATTATGAAGGGTTTATGAGTATATACATCCTAAAAGGAGACATTTTTATGATTATGGATTATATCCATAAATAGTTCAATTTATGTTAAGTGTTTTATAAGTATGGGATTATGTATTTTGATTCATAAATTGATCTAGTGTATTCCATTGTTTAGAAATGGTGCCCAGTAGAAGGAATGAGAACTCCAGAAATGCACATGATCCAAAGAGAAAGAAGGATCATATCTTTCATGGTCTTAAGCCAGAATTTATAATAGAAATAGTCTCCCATGTATTATCATCATATGAAGAAATAATATCATGTGTTGATAAGATAAGTAACGATTTTACTGAGTCCTATGGATTTGAAGGGAAGCAAGAGAAGAAAAGGATGGAAGAGAGAAAGATGGATAAAGGGGAAGAGGGAAAAGATGAATTTTCCCATATGTGGTAACTGTGGAAAGAAACACCCTGGAACTTTCCTGAAAGGAATGGGAGTTTGTTATAAGTGTGGAGGAAAAGGGCACAAAGTACGTGACTGCAAGGGTAAGAAAATGGTTTTAAATGTACAATGCTTCATTTGCAAGGAGTTTGGACACTACGCGAACCTATGTCCCCGTCATCAGACTATGCCGCAAATGATGTTATTGGATAATAATCAAGTTATGATACTACCACAGATGAAGAGGAATGATTAGAGTTCTTATGTTGATTATGTCAATTGAGTGTTGTATCAACAATGTACTTGTTATAATAATTATGGAGTATATAAGGATTGTATTGCAGTACTATTTCATTAAGGACTTGAGATTGTATGGAACAAAGAAAAGTGACTCAATAGCAGGATAAATTTTTGGAAAATATATGGTTGAGAGAATGATAAATCATAATATAGTTCTGATACTGAGGTAGTGATTTTGGAATAATATGTGATTGTTTTGGATAAATTATATTGGATATTCTTGACTACCTTGGAACTGATTAATGATTTGTATATTCCATCATTGTTGGGGTTTAAATTTTGGATTAATGAAGTATATCCAGCATTCTATATGGAATAAGGGAGCATGAATGTAATCAATAAGGAATATGGTAATACATGATGAAGGTATTCATATGCTATTACGGGGTAAAAAGGATCTATATTATGTTTACCTTCCTTATAAATGTTGGACCGTGAGTTTGGACAGAAGTATTTTGGATAGTTCTAGTTTGGATTATTTTGGATTTCCATAAAAGGACAACCTGGAGGTCGGGCGGCAACCCGTCGCGTCCAGCAAGGCTGCGAGACTTGAACCCGCAACTGAAGGGCGACAAGGGTGTATCACCTAACACTAGCCCACGAGATGTCCTGGATTAAATAATGTAGTTTTTATTAAAAGATCATCTAGATGAATTATAAATTCGTTTATTTTGGAACCCTATACGAATAGTGTAAATAGAATTTTTTTTACATTCTATTATCTTTTAGAGTGAAAGTTGAGTTTGTGGTAGCAATTTATTAATGGATAAAACTCTAATTATAAAGTAAGTATATCTCCTTGTGATCTTAGCCAATCTCATAAATAAATTCCTCAATATTAAGAAAAGCAACTTAGAACAAAAATGTTTTCCTAGATGGTACCTTAAATCATCACTAATTTATGGCTTTGGGATTGTTGGCCTTTTCATAGCCATGTTCCCTACCACTCTCCATCAGATAATTGATGGTTAGATTTCTCTTCCATATCCATATTTTCCTGCATGGAACCCTAGTATGTGTTATTTTCGGTAATCTTCATACTTTCCACTCTTTGTTTTAAATAGAGGCCTCATTAATTCATTTTTCGATGTGGGATTTCAACTAAGATATTTTGAAACGTCAAAAATGTGTTATCCCAATACCCTATGTGTTGTTGAACCGATGGTATTTCAAATCATCAAAGATTGATGAGTTTAAGGACCTCAATTTTATACTTGTTTGTGATTGATGACCTCAATCACTACCTATAAATATTTACATTTTCCCTCCAATTATATGTCTCTAATTTCCACCAATGTTCTCCTAATCGAGATCATAATTTGGTGGTGACCCTTTGATTTCTCTTTTCCTCATATTAAGACTAAATTTTAGTAACCCAATTTCCGATGTGGGTTTTCCCACAAATATATTTTCTACTCGAAGAACAATTTCAAATTGCGAGGACGCAATTTATTGAAGGAGGGGAGAATGTAACACCCCAAGAATTCATAATGTGTTATTTCTTCAAAATAATTCAATAACTTGCACTACACGCAACACCGAGTTCAATTGCACCATGACTTACCAAAAATCCATTCAAAAGAGGTTATGAATAGTATTAACTAAATTTTAAACTTTATATAATCCTTATAATTTTTCCATATTATGAGTATCTTAGACGTAATGCAAGAACAAATTCATTTTCAGTATTGCAATTTTATCAACTTTTAATAGTGAACCCTTTTTAAATACAATATTTTAAACTTTTTGACTAAATGGGGACATAAAAAACTTAAAATGAAACATCCCAAGATTACACGATACGCTTTCTTTGAATAATACAGTAGCGTGTGTTGTACACAACCTTGAGTTTTAACACACACCACAACCAATCAAAATAGCCGTTATGAATAGTAATACCTACTTTTCGATATTATATATATTTTATATTTTAAAATGGACTTCATTTCTGGATTCTGAATATCGAATTTAGCCTAAGGTGAAATTTTGGTACTTTTCGGATAACTTTCATATTTTGATGAATAGTGAAAATTACTAAATTTTAATTAATAACAACTTTTTTAATCAAAATAATTAATAGTGATAAATTATGAATTTGAGTGGTTTTAAAGTATATTTAGAATATATTTTTACCATTTAATATAATTTTGGTCATTGAACATAATTTTACAATTAAACCCAACATAAACAAGTGTCAATCTTTTGATAGTTATTATCTCTTAAAAACACGCTTTTTGTTTTGACAGCGAGAATTAATTTTAAATTAATTTCTGCCAATTCTGTGTTTTGAATTTAGGAAAATGGATTCCATATTTGGAATCAGGATGTTCAAATTGTGTAAATAGGTAACTTTTATTTTTAGACATTTTGAATAATTACTGCGGTAAATATTTTATTTACCATGGTTAAGGGTAAATCCAGTAAATAAGGGTTAACAAATAATATTATAATAATAATAAATTACCCTAAAACGTGTCTTAACCCTATTGGTTGATACATTGTCGATCATGGACATCTTTGGGTCGATTTTGGGACCCCATGGATCCACTTGTAAGTGATAATGACACTTTATTTTAATTAAGTTAAAATGAATACAAAAAAATGACACAAGCATATATCTTTTAGCAAAACAATTTTTACATTGGGTTATTTATGTTTGATTTTATATTATAAATATTCATTAGAAAGATAAAAATATTTAATACATAATGATATTTTATTTATAATTTTTATACATTAAATAATTTATTTTATTTATGACACAACGATGATGCAGTAATTACTATAATAGTGAAAAAAAATAAAATAATTGATATTATAAATACCCAAATAAATATAATATGAAACTTTTAATGAATTAAACTAATTTTCTAGGATAATATGATATATTAGGATTGATTTAATTGACTTCTTTTGAAGTAATCAATCTGTTATGAGTTTCACAAAAATCAACTATTGAATAGTGTCAAAATTGACATAAAAGAGTTCTTAAAACAATTATTATATTATTAATTGATATTAAATTCTTAAAAATCTAAGGTTCAGCAAAGAGACTTATATCATGATAGGTTAATCATTAATGGACCACTTGGGGGTCGCTTGGATGTATATAGAAAGTTTATTAACCATATTATATAAAAATAAAAAGAGACATTGTAAAAGTGAAACTAATTAACTTAGAGTTAATAATTAAAGATAAGGTTAATATAAGTACCAAAACCTGTCTAAATTCTATTGGTTGAGTGGTTTTCGACCTATCCCCACCTTAACCTTTGAATAATCAACTTTGGAGCCATTAGAAACCGAATATGAATTTATTATAAATTAATATTTCTAGCTTTTCCAAAGGTGCCCCTCACCCCTCTTATAAAAGGGCACCCCTCCTTCTCATTTCTTCACACCATCAAAGCCTTTTGGTTCGACCAAACTCTGACCAAATACTCTCCCAACTTCCCTCACTACAACCTAGGGGCCTTAGTTTGATCATAAATCCAACCTAAGGATCCCTTTTGATCAAATCAAAAAGAAGAACCCGAAGAAGAGGTAATGATTTCACCACCCTTTTCTAAGTTCATTTCTTCTTCCACTTCTTCTTCCTTTGTTGTTACCATTCTAAAATAATAACTCCAGTATCATATATATACTATGATGTTATTATAAATATGGTACAACCATATTCAGTATTCTATCCAGCCTTTGAATAACATGTCACCATACGTGCGTACGTACGGCTTACCGTCTCCACGTCGTGGTGTAATTGTTATTCAATATAATATTATTTGGATGGGTATAATAATGATGTGTAACTCATGTAAATAATAAATCTAACATGTTAATGATTCTTTATATATGATATACCATCCATTTATATATTATTTTAATATCAAAAGAATGATATTGTCGCTCGTGCGTACGTACGGACTACCGTCCCCACGAACGCGATGAGATTCATTCTCCATCGTATCCATTCAAGTATAATTATCATTTGATGATTTAAAAAATGATTTTAAGGACTTGATATCATTCTGGATATTAATAATATACAACCTATCCTTTACATACATGTCTTACGTAACAAAACATACTAAAGAAAACAAGTAAGTTAATGCCCGAAACAACGATAATACTAAGATATTATTATCAAATCAATATTAAAAGATCATATATGATATCATATTAATGTATATGATTCTTGTATAATTTAATAACAATTATTTCACCATTATACATGAGGTTAACCTACCCCAACCAAGGAAAAGTACAAGGTAAGGGGTTTTCATCTCACTTCTTATTCCCGTGAGATTCATGCCATATTGCCACCATTACCTTTTGTGTGGTGTATGTACTGCCCATAATTATATTCTTTCTGTAATACACTTTAATTTATGTGTATTTACATATTCATTGTATGATACCTCTTTCATGGGTTGTATGTTTCATAAGTTACCAAATTGGTAAGGGTTATTTCACAATCTCTTCATTATCCGAGGTTGTTTATACGTAATATCTACTAGGATCTCTTTATCATCCACATCCATGTTTCTTAAAAATGTATTTCAAAACATTTTTGACTATTTACAAGAATATGGGTTAAAGTCATTTATACCCTTGTTTGACTTTTTATAAGAGGTTTATAAAGGAATCTTTCCGTCGTTTTCCAAACAAGGTTCTTTTTAACCTTTTCGACAAAATTAAGGTAAGAATGTTTTTTTTAAACTTATACGGCGGGTGCGGCTATTTTCCGCCGTTATAAAATCGTCGAAGCTTCCCTTACAAGCTTATAAGAATATTTTCAAATTGAATGTATTATTTTATAATTATGTCACTTGTAAAATGATTTCAAAAAAAGAGATATTTCTCTAAAATAGTTTTGATTTCATCTATGTGAACATCCTTTGATGGATTTTAAGTTTATTTGAAGTTGATTTATTATGATACAAAACATTCCTATTTTATTGAAGGTTTTGTGATATTTTTGACTATGGATAAGTTATTCTTATGTCACTCATGGTTTTTGTTTAAAGTATTGACATTTTATAAGTTATTTTTAATCCAAATGTTTATGTTATATTTCAATCTTTCATTCAGATGAATGTGTTAGAAAAGTTTGTTCCGGGTTGGAGACCGGTAAAAGTAAGACCTCTGGTTTGGTCTCCAGTTATTAGAGGAACTTCGGTTTGGTCTCCGGTTATTAGAGGAACTCCGGGTTGGTGTCCGGATATTAGAGGCACTCCAGGTTGGTGTCCGGTTATTAGAGGCACTCCGGGTTGGGTTCCAGTTACAGTTATCCCCTAGGTCTTGGGACGAGGCCTTGAAAAAGAAATTAAAGTTCAGCATTATGCATTCCAACATTATGAAATTGGTTAGTGATTTTTCATGTGATTATTCGATTAGTAGAATATCCATGTGAATGAGTAAATGGCATTATTTCAATTTATTTATGCCATAAAATGTTGAAAGTTAAAGTTTGAAAGGCTTTTGTTTTAGTTATACATTGCCTTAAATGTTTATTCTTATTTATGAAAGTTTCCGCCACATTGTTATCCTTACTGGGCATTTGAGCTCACCCCTTTTCTATGTTTTATTTTTCCCAGGATGTGAAGAAGTAAGTTATGAATGACCTGCAGGGATATTATGAGGGGATAATAGTGTGGACTGTGGAGACATTATGTTGTTGTAGTAGTTTTTCATTTTATGATGTAATGTAAAACTTATGAATATATCTAGTGTTTCCAAGGCTACTAAACCAATTGGTCTTTCGAAATTTGATCTTTCTTGTGATCATGCCAATGTTATGTAATAATGCACCAACTCTGGGTAACTAGGGCCGGGGCGTTACACCCCACACCATCCTTTGTGGTGTCATCTTTTTCCACAAGATCGTCAGTTCTGTTGTTGCTTCTTGTTTCTCACACTGAGCATAAATCATGTGAGCTTAGAGTAAGGTTTGACCATGACATCTTCTCTGGGCTTCTAACCACGCTTAAGTCCCAACATCATCTTCGGGTCACTATCCTCAAGTACACCTCAATCTCTAAATCCCTCTCAATTGAACTACGCGGACTTTGATCCTTGCCTCCTTGGACGGTTACATAGGAAACCTCTTAAAGTTCAAGCTCGAAACCACTCTCTTGACATCAATTCACCTTTATCCCATACGATGTTGATCCATGAGGCCCTCTTCAACTGACTTATTCATATTGGTTCACTTTTTTCCTACAAGATGTTAAACTATGTATGTCACATTGTCCTAGATATATAATGTTAAACTATATAGTTCCCTATTGTCCTTACTAGAAGAAATTAAACTGCTTATCCCTGGTCAATGCATATTACCTTAAACTATTTGCACTTTTGTCCTATATGAAAATAAACTGCAACAATCCCTAATACCCTCACTCGAAAGGAATTATCATTGGCATGGTCTCCAACCATGTCATGTTTCAAGAACTAAATGCAGCTTGATTCTCATCTTTATGAGATATATAGTGATACCAAAGTCTTTAATCTTGTGTCGAGCCATAATTTAAATAAAGTCTTCTTTACCCCTCATATGTATGAACCAAATCTATAAAAATAGTATTTCAAGAAATACATGCATCTTGATTCCCATCCTCATGGGATATGTAGGAAAGCATGAGCATTCCCCAAGCCTCTGGTCCTAACCCCAAACTCCACTTTCAGTCCCCTGGCTAAAAATTCCCCTTTAGAGCACATGGTGTGATGTGGAACAGCCTGGTCATTATTCACATCAGATTTATAACAAATGCATGATGTGTCTCCCTCACTATGGTCCGAGCTCTAGGACCCTAAACTAATATCTTCCATGCTTTCATCCTGCATGACGTTAAAATGTATTTCAAGAACTATGTGTGGCTTGATTTTCATCCTAATGAGATACGTAGTGACATCCAGAATCTCAATTCAGGACCCGGCTGCAACATTATACAAATAATAATCATGATCTCCATAACCCTTTTCTTGACTTCTGGTTGCAAAATGGCTGGTACCTGAGAATTCTTTTGCCTGACTATGCAGCACATGCCCTTAGGTGGCCTTACATAAGTTTTCTACATAACGAACCTGTCATCCCAAAAGATGCTACTATTTGACCATGCAACTTATTCCCTAGTTGGCCCTACATAATTCAACTTCCATAACGGGTTTCTCAAGTAGTGGTATCTTCATTAATAGGAGAAGCCTATTTTGTCCCTATTGGTCTTAACGACGATATGTAGGGATCTAAAAAAACATCCATCCTTAACAACTTTATTTCATAATCTTTTTCATTATCTAAAAGTATTATGTCATATAATGTTTCTATCTCCGGTTTTAGTCATATGATTTAAAACCACAGATAACTTTTTTCCTATGTTTGGGTCAAGCCTTCGTAGAAGTCACATTCCTCCAATTCTTTGACAGTTCTGATTGGAAATATCCTCTCCATGTTCAAGTAACTTACTCCATAAATTTGACTCTATGCTTTGGAAAATTTTAATCCCCATAAAATTTTCTTCAGCTTTTAGAAATAGAAAGTCAAATTTCTGAGAGTTCTTTTTCCCGACTATGAAGCATGTGCCCTTAGGTGGCCTTGCATAAGTTGTCTACATAACAAACCTGTCATCCAAAATATGATATTATTTGTCTATACAGCTTATGCCCGAGTTGGCCCTGCATAATTCATCCCCCATAACGGGTTAGTCAAGTAGAGGTAACTTCATTCATTGAAAAGACTTCCTTTAATTCCTTTTAGCTCTTTTCCCATGTCATTCCTTAGATTCAAAATTTCTCAAGTCACATTTTACAATTTCCCCCTCCATACATGAACATAGTAATATGTTTCCAAACAAATTATCAAGAATTGAGTCAATATCATCTATTTGGTCAAAGCTATTCGACCTTAAATATTATCCTTTTTATAGTCCAACATGCATGAATTTAAACTGCCAATAACCGAAGACATGTAATTCATTAAATTGGGAAACTATAAAGGGTAATCTGAACAAATGTAGAGTCCCATATCGCTAGACATAAATTTTATATGACTTAGGAATAATGGAGCAATTAAAAGATAACGTTTGTGGGGTTGTTTATATAACCCGAGTAAAAATAAAACTATGTTTACCAGCCCATTAGCTTAAGTAAAAATAAGAGCAATTATCATGATCAAAGATGAATTGTTTTTCATTGATAAACAATATTAGAAGAACATCCACAGACTTAAGTCTCTTCTCCTTTTATTACAGAATAATTTCAACATGACTTCTCATCTATTTCACAGCATCCTGAGATTCGTCAGCAGCCACTTGAAGTTCATTTACTTGACCTTCTTCACTCTCTTCAACTATATGTAGTGCTTCTTTGGCATCTTTTATGGCTTTTATACCATCCACTTAGACTTCTTCCAATGAATTATGAAGCTCTTAATGCTCACCAGTAATAGCATCTAGCTCTTGTTGAAGGTGCAACTGCTGGAAAATATTCTCCTTGATAGTTTGCTTCAGCTCCTTCAGCTTTACAACATGATCAACCTCCACTCAGGACACTATAGCCTAAAATTCATTGATATTGATCAGCAATATAGCTCTGATTAGGTCTTGAAGGAACCTTTTCTCTTGGTCCCTCCTTGAAATTACATGTTTCACAGTGACATGGATTTCTTGACATCCAAAGCCGCAAAGTCCCAGCATGATGAACATGAATGAAAGTGTTTGTCTTTTCAAAGGAATCTCATCAAGAGGCACCTACGATATTATCTTCTATATATTTTTCGATGCCTTGCGACGTGAGAATTGGAGTGCCTTTTTCACATCTAGGTCTGATTCTACATCGCTATCACAGGGAGGAACATAGTCTTGGATTAATTCACTTAAGGAAGTGCCCTATTCAGATTTTTCCTTGACCCTGGTTTCTTCACCTTCTGATACTGTTTTGGATGAAGATGAGACTTCACCTTCAGATCTAGCCATTGGAGATGAAAGCCATATTTGGTCAATTGAAAGTATGGTTAGTTTCAAAGGACAAAAAAAGTTGATTGATTTTATTGCAGGTTATGTAAGCCAAAAATATCATCATATTTTAGCTAACAGTTGATCAGAAACTTGTGGAGACTCCTCCCCATCTTTCCTAGCTTCAACAGAATTTTCAGGATGTATTTCAAGATGGTCTGGTGTGCTATGTTCCACCTGATCCAGTGTTTCTGGAAGCATAGGGTTGACATCAATGTCTAGAACCCTTTCAAGCATTGTTGGTTCAATAGTTTATTTAGATGGAACTTCACATTTTTTAACCAAACATGGTTAGAAGTGTAATCATGAGAAGATTAACAGGAAAAATGATGAAACTCACGTCTATTTTATTCTATTACTGGATCTCCAAAATCTTCTAAATCACATGATCCTAGGTTAGTTTTACCAGTGGGAGCACTCAACATATCTTCTTTGTGACTTTCATCTAGCAATCTCTGACCCAGATGGCTTCTTCACAGACAGTTGTGGGGTCAACTGCGTTGGTTTCCAAATGTTCTGGTGCATGTGTTGAACCTAAAACATCACAAAATGGAAGTTGTTTGTTGTCTCATTTGAGGTTCTATGAAGTATTGTTAATTTACCAGAAGTCTTTTCTCTCCTGGAATCAGAAATAGGAGCGGTGTTGGGAACAAATGCCGGCTCATATGCTCTCAGTATTTCTTCAGGAATGGCCATTTGAGCAGGAAATTGAGGCCATTCTCAAACACCCTCCTTTTTTACTCTGAGAATGGTCAGTCCTTTCCCTTAAAGTGGAAAACGAAGTAGCCCCTACAATCTTGAGAAGTTTGATCTCTTTTTCATAAGTTAAGATTCATGTCTACCAGAAAGACTAACCACTACTGATAAAGCGTTTGACCGTGGTCTTCTTTCTTCGATGCTTTTTCTTCTTGGAAATTTTCGGTGGACTAGCGTCATCATCTCTGAAAACAGGTATCAGAGACAATAACTTTCTTTTTAACTCTTCGTCCACAACTTTCTGTCCTGGAGATACTTTGCCTGGCTCATGAGGAGATTCAGTGGCTCCAAGAGCGGTGCCACCAAAACTATACCGCGACAAAGTGATTTTAGTGGTTCTTTCCTTTATGAGAAGAATGATGAAGAAGATTATTTATTTAAATAACAAAGATTTGACTAAATTAAAATTTCAAATCAAATAGAAATATGAGAAAAAAATAAAACTTACATCTTCAGGAGGCATGTAATCACTCCACTCTTCGACTAATAAAGGACCAATCCCCTCATTGGTACCACGGTCCATCATTTACTTCACCCGCTTAGTGACAAGAACTGACTTATCAGTGTAATATATGAGAATTTCCCACTATTTGATGTAATCCCTCAACTCATTGGGTTTTTCCTCAAAATGAATGTTAGAGGAATCCAGGAGATTCCCCACTCTAGGGATATGAAACCCTTCACATAAATCCATCCAGGCGGTTTCAACATCACAATATAAACTCCATCATGTCCGGATATCCTATGGTCATAAATATTCAGAATGTGCACTAGTAGGCCACGAGGAGGGTCCTACAATCTGGGACTTCAACTTCTTCCCAGCTCCTGCAATCACAGATAAAGGATAAGAAAATGAAACTTATTGCTCTATAAAATAATGGCGACTAAATTTCCATAGTGATGTAACTCACCATGAGTCGATGTGGTAGGTCTCTTGACTATTGTAGGTGGATTATATCTAGAACAAGGACGCTTGGATGCATTTCATGCCTCATCATCCCCATCCTGGGAATCCGGTGAATCAGCTCCGGGTGAGGAACCCAGTGAATCAGCTAAAGGTGAGGAAGAATCACCTTCCAAATGAAAATCTTCTTTCCTAATTGTTATATTCTTTTTCCCCACCCAAGGGACTAGCTGATTCAGTACCCCTTTAGCGTATGATTCTACCTAGCTCTCGACATACCATGTAGTCAATCGACTTGCCACTCCAACAGCTGGTAGATCAAATACCACCCCAGTCTTCTCCATAGACATCAACAACCATAGTTAACGAGCAACAATCAGATGCTTCTCTAACCTGACATGCACCAGAAGGGATACAATTATTTTTTGTTGACTTTTTAATTGATGTGAAAATCTATATGAGGTATAGGCCTCCCATATAATTTCACCATCAATCCTCATGGACAGTGTACCATCTCTACATGCTATCATATATGCCTTTAACTCCAGGATGGCTATTTCGTCATCAAAAAATCGCCATGTTGGCAGATTTACATAAGGAAAGAAATGAAACTCCTTAAACATGATCAGCCTTATTTTGATATAATAAGCGATGAGGGATAAAGGATAAATTCCAGAAAAGGCCTAAACAGACGGGCGAAAATAACTTTCAAGAACCTGTAATCGACTTTGTACAGTATATGTCCTAAAGTGAGTGATGATCCATCCCCATAAAACATGGAATGGTCCCACTATTATCAGAGCATACTTACCCATAAAAAAATGAAGTAAGATCCTATAAATATTTTCCAAAACTAGGGTTTCCAACACAACCATATTTCTTTCAGCCATCTTGGTTGTAATAACAAAGGTCCCTGGCCTTACACCTCATTTTGATTCCCGAACTGGAAAAAGGTAAACACTGACCCACGAGGCCAAAAAGGCTTCCAGATAGGTCTTCACTAGAATTTTCTAGTTCAATTCATACACCCACCTATCAAAATCTCCTGCTTCAAAAATTGGCCAAAATGTGCCCGAAGCACCCCTCTTTGCTGCTCTAGGGAAACTAGTAGGACGAGTGTAGGAAGGTCCCTCCACTTTCTTCTTAATAAGAAACATGTTCATCCACTCCTATGGATGAATATCTTCTCTGGAGTGGGTTTTCGTGGTGGAGGTATTCTTACGCTTGTGGAAAATTTTCATTAACTCTTGAGCCAAATCTGGAGTCTTCTCTGAATCATTCTAGGTCACCTTGGGGGGAATGAATTCATCATACATATCTCCCAAAATTGGAGCCCCTAAAATCTTGTAGACATCCCAAAAACTAATGCCTACTTCTCCATGAGTCAGATGGAAAGAATTCGTTTCTGGGCTCCAACGACTGATTAACTCCGGCACGAAATTGTCATTCCTGTAGAAATATGTCTTCCCAGCCCAGAAAACTTCATATATTGCAGCTCCGTTAGATCATTGACAAACTATACATAGTTTTTTCACACCCAATATGACCACATCCAAGTCAGATTCAGACCTCCTCCAGGATGGAAATCGCAACACTTTTTCCATCCCTTAGATTGGTCCATATGAGAATTTCAGAAAATAGAGGGATAACAATGTGGCTGCAGTTCAGGCTTGTGAGGCTTCAGATCTGAAGCACATGGGCTATGATGCATTATGTATGCCTTATCCACTATTCTAGAATTGGAAATTGATCCTACAACTAAGACATTTGCTGAAGTGAAATTGGTGTAAGTCTAAAACCAGGAACGAGGAAGATAATTCTTTGACTCTGGAACGTTGACTCCTTGCAGATGACCATTTCCATACAAAGGAATGTAGTTGCTCTGTGAGAAATTGGCATGATATTTCTTCAAGTAATTATCCAAATTTAGGAGAGTGCTATCACAGATAACATAATAATCATAGACGGCGACGTTCATCATGTCATCTATTCTCTTACTGGCCAACTCATCAGCTGATTCAATTCTTCTAGGAGCCATTGAATCTTTAAAAAGATCTAATAGATGAACCTTAAGTAAGTTTGTTTTGTGAAATCTTGATGAAGGAAATCAAAAAAATGGAAAAGGAATTAAGGTGCGCAGGTCCCAACTTGGTGCACAATTTAATCAGGTCGCACATGTTTTTCCACCCTAGTCATGGAGCGCAAGTCAAATACCTTCTGTAGAAGCGCGGCAAAATTACAGAAGACCGAAGACCGAAGACCGAAGAACCTTCTTGACAATAAGTCAAATTGTCATAATCTGAGTGAGTTCGCGCCGGAGTGAGCCTGTATAAATAGGCGATCCAGGCCACCTGCATGCCATACTTGCATGCCCCAGCATCTGCGCACTGAACTTGCACGCCACAAACCCTTGATTTCTTATGCTTTATCACAGAGCTGTATCCTCTTTCCATTTCGGATCCAACTATGAGGGGGGACTTTTGTTGATTCCCCTTTCCATCACAGATTCCAATGAATGGAAATGGGGAATACCTTAAGCACAAAGAGGGTCACCCTTTGAAGAACATCAAAAATTGACAAAGGCATGGACCATGAGCTCTTGTAGATTGAGGAGCGCAAGTTTCCTGGAGGCCGCGCAAGTCACTTGCGCGCCACCTATGGGTCGTTCAAGTAACTTGCGTGCCCTATCTGATTTTTCCCAAGGTGCCCGGTGGCCTATAAATATCCCCTGTGGGCTCCCAAATTAGATGACAGATTTTCCAAAACTTAGATTCAATCTATGGTCTCCCAAGTCTTCAACTCAACTCTTCCGAAAGCTTATAAGGTAAATTGTTTCCTAGAATAGAATACTTAAAGGAGTAGGATAAGTCCTACATGCTTATAATTCATCAAAACTTGTGCGCATAAGCTTCCATACCTCTATAAAAGTGTAAACACTTGTGAGCTGCCCTACCCTTTCGATGAAACTTGCACGCCGCCCTTTTGGAAACATCTTAGGATATTACTAAAGGCTTGAGTTAAGTATCTCCCACGTATTACCCTACAGATTATTCGTCACCCAGGTGAACCCATTCCATTCAAGTACACTTGCGTGGCCAAGACTTGCACGCCAAATGATTTGCAAGGAAAACACTTGGGTGCTAATTTCATTTGTGTGCCTCTCTCCCGTTCACCTCTCCTCTTCAAAATATTATCCCTTGAACCCCTTTTCAAATCCATTTATGGAATGGTTCCTTTATTGACTTCCTTATCTGAAAGGAATTCTATGAGAACCTATCCCAAAACCTCATGAATTAAAAGCTTTATGTCACTATGGTTGGAGGTTTCCTCTATATAACCTCATCCTCTAAGATGAGAATATCTTTTGATTTCATGCATCCTCTTCAGATGTAAGCCCCAAGTTCCCTTGGTTCGTGCCTCCTTATCTGGAGTAAGCCCTAGTCATAATTTCCTTTAATTTTGGCCTCCTCCTCAAGAGTAAGCCCTGGGTTAAAACTCCAAATCTCTATAATGTATAAGTACCTTTATGGAACCTTCTCCTAGGCTTCTTTCTTGATGTAAGTCCTGGTCTTGATCTACTTGGGCCGTCATACATACGTAATCCCCCCTTTATTTCTCATGAATTCAACTTTCGTGGAACCATCATCAAGTTTACTAATACCTCTTGTTTCTCACACTGAGCATGACTCATGTGATCTTAGAGTGTAGAAGTAATCACGACATCTCTTTTTCTCCATTAACCATGCATAAACCCCACATTTATTCACCCGAACTACATGGACTTTGATCTATGACTTAAAAGTAGAGTATGTAGGAAGCCTTTATAAGGTTCGAGCCCATATTTCATTAATTCCTTTCCATCCCGTATGACGTTAAACTATACCCTTTTTATCGAACTACATGGGTTATGATTCCTTTTTAACAAGGATATGTAGGTAGACCATTAGAGGTTACAATACCAACTCTGAAATAATCCTTATCTTTCTGAATGACAATAAATTTCAAGTACCCCCACTGAGTAGCTTTAAAACCAGTATGGTCATCATAATGACCAAGAGATTTCGATATAATTTATTGAATGATACCATTAACTAAGAATCTCTAATACATACAGATGATTCTCCATCGATGAAGAACCTCAAATACATATAAATGATTCTCTAAATCCAATAAATATCAATCATCATTTACTAAATATAAATTAAAACTCATTTTCATGGTTGGTGAATTAATAAGGATTTGTGAACATAACGTAAATCTATAAGAGAGTACTAGAGTAGGCAATAATTCCCCCCAAAATGGTGTGATGAGTGTGACCTCCCATCCTCTCGACCAATGAAAATTCTTAAAGTCTCATCGGTCCACAACTAACGAGCACCGACCTTTGTAAAGTAGGTCCAAATGGATATAGAGTCATTGGGTGTTTCCAGTTCTATGAATAAACCCGTTAGAAACCGATTGGAAATTTTGAACCTTAAACAAAAAAGGTCATCCCCATTTCTGGAAGGAACAAATAGTATTCAAAGAATTTCATAAAAATACATCTATGTAGTATGGGATCACTACTTACACCAATATGGTAGCCATGGTTCAATCCCATGACCATCTTAGTAGTCAAGGTTCACCCCTAATACCATCTTAGCGAACAAAGTGCTTTACTAAAATGTGTTTACTCTCCGTTCCAGCCATGTATCTCTCATGAGATATAAATATTTACCCAATTAATTGGAAGGATATATAGGTCCCAACCATATCATAATGAAATCATAAAAACATAAACCACAACCAAATAAAAATTCATATCACAACACATGAAATGATGGGTGTCCTGAACATGTAGTAATATCAATACCTGTGGAAAAGTGATAGGTTTCAGAATAATTTCATCAAATAATATACCCTAAAAATAATAAATTTTCAAAATAATAATATCCTTGGAGTATGAACATGTTTCATAAATATATAACCCTTGAATGGGAAATAGGTTTCATAAACATCATGTCATCCATACATAAACCTTTCATAGAATGAATATGAATTGAACCATTGTTTCATTTTACAAAAAGGCATAAGTAACAACAAAATATGTCATATTAGATAGAAAATAATTTATAAATATAATGTTAAAAAAACATATTGGGAGAAATATTCTTATTTTAAAAATGAGTTTTAAAACTCAAATCCTTTTGGAAATAATTTTCTTTGAAAACATACAAAATAATCTTAGAAGCATTTAAAATCTATTTTCCCATAAAATAGATTTGAAAACATATTTTTTTTGTGACGTAATTTTTACATGAAAATATGATTTAATGATTATTTTAAAAACATTTTTGAAAACCATTTTGTTCAGAACATGGTTTTTAAATAAATAGATTTTCGACCAAAAAGAGAAATGAGATTAGATCTTCTTAAAAACATTTTCTTAGTTATATTAAGTATGAAAGAGTTGAAATATAGTACCAATACATGAATATATCTTTAATGAACAAGGGATAATAAATTTAATTAGATTTCATGAGAGATGGATCATTTAATTTCATCAATAGAAGCATAATTATAAAAAATCCTGATAAATGGTGAGATTATTTCAATAAACTCTTAGCACTTTGTAACATTGAATCGTACAACCCATATATGAAAATGAGATTAAATATAACTTAAAATATCATGAAATAAGTATATTTATTATATAATATGTGAAATAGTAGTATATACACCTCATAAATTCCTATACATGAATAAAAAACATGTCTCTCAATCAAAGAAAACTCAGACAAAACTATCCTACTGGTTTAGTAAATTTTGAATGGTAAAAACCCATGAAATAAATATCATAAAATGGAGTTTTAAATAACCAAAAATTTAATAGTAATATTAATAAAGTACTTTTGTGGTAATTATATACAAAAAAATAAAGGTGCGGTGAATAAGTCAGATGTCTTGCTGAAATAAAAGTGAGACTAGAAATCCCCTTTCCTTACGTCTTGACTATATTTTTCCTCATAAAAACCTCTTGTATAATAAATATAAGTTTACTATACATATATTTCATAACTGTATTTTTATATCTAATACCAAATATGTTTTTATTAAGATTTTATATTACCTTTTTATTAACAATTCCATGTTAGTGTTACACCTCAGGTATTATCTACATTGTTTTTCATTCATGTTTTGAATTATAATTCTTGATCCTATTAATTAGATTATGAATTATATATTTAAATAATTTAAAACAAGATATAAATATCATATATATATTCAGTATAGAAATTTTTATAATAATCTATAAACAGTCTAAATTTTAAATAGAATACACTGTTCGTGGAGATGATAGGCCATACGTATGCATGAACGTTGTATCCATTTAATTATCATCTAGAAAAAAGTAAATGAAATATATATATATATATATATATATATATATTACCATTATAGTATAATTATTATTTCATATATATCATATACGTTTACTAAAAACATCCTTAATTTCTTCAATGTAATGTGTGAATGAATCTCATCAGTTTGAGGAGGCGGTGGTCCACATGTCCACAAAAAAAGTTATCATATTTAAAAATAATGGAAGGCGTGAATGTATGTTTTGTATAATAATTATAGAAGCTTAAATATATAATTAATATAATATAAAAATTGATTTTACTTCATATTTCCCAACCATAAAAGTTGGTAATGTAAAAATGAACAACCTCATTTTGTGAGACCGTAGTTCACCATACATAAGAACGATAATTTTATTACCCATCAGATAGGTGTGTGTGTATGTAAAATCCCATTACCAATCTATCAGTTACATTCATTAACTCTTAATGTTTCTCCTTTTTCCAATTTTCTTTAAAGAACTGAGAAGGAATTGGGACTATACCTATAATGGTGAAGTCATATATTTGTTGGACTTTCAACATTAATCAACTTTTTCTACAGGATAAAGAAAGATTAATGATGTGTAACTGGGTTACACATCATGTAAATATTCTTGGGTACAATCCTTGAATTGGGATTCATGCTTTGAAAGTTTACATGTTGGAATGAGTGGTTTCACGTCATTATTTTTTTAAATAATGGATATTAAATCCAAGGCGATGGGGTTCTCTGCATACTTCAACACCATGGATTTCACAATGTGTTACTGCATTACACGTTGTAAAATAGACTGCGTATAGTTTTTAAAATATGTGATAATTTGTTTTGGAATCGTATCATTTATTTAGGACCTTGTCTATCAACCTAGAGCTCTTCCTAACAGATTTTGGGAGACACTTTTCCTTCTAGATTGATCTGTTCGATGTTAGATCTTCATTGTGGTTGTAGTGCATATTTTCAAGTAAATGATATTTACGCTTCTTCATTTATGTTGATCGTGGTGGTTCCTTAAGGTTTTTTTGTCATATATGGTGGCCTATATTGGTGATTCTTCATGTCTTCATCAAGATTGTTTAGGAGATCTCATTTTGGAGGCCATTCCTAGGTTTGTTGTGGGGCTACAGACGTTTTTTCTTGAGGTATGTGGTACTTTCTCTTTCTTCAAACCCCTTGTTTTCTATGATAGATCAATCTTGAGGTGTGGATTTGATTCTAAGGTCTATGTTAGTGTTTTTGGGTTTAGTTAATTTTGGATCACATTGTAGGCGTGTGGGACCTAATATTTAAGGTAGGTGGTTCCATCTCATGCCTATGATAACAAGCCTGATTTGATCTTGATCTATACATTGACTTATCAAATAGGCATGACTTTGTTTGTGTGCTGAATAAGGTTTTCTGAGAATAAATGGGTTTTTTATGGTTTTTGAAAAATTAAAAGGAAATGGGTACTTTTGAAACATTAAAATTGACTTGAGAAAATGATCACATGGGTTACACTAGATACTTAGGTTGAAGGTCTAGCTTGAGGGCATCGTCTATGTTTTGTGATTATGAGGAGGTTTTATAATGGTTATTTCCTATATTTCCTAGGATCTTTGTTCTAGGGGATTAATATTGACATTTTTGGGGGGGATTACTCATAGGGTATTCCTCTACTTCCGAGGAATGTGTTTTTGGAATTGGATTGTGGACTTGATTAATTGTGCTACGAGTAGTCTACTAGTATGAACTATAGTGATCCTCAGTACTGATTCCTACTAAGAATCATCTATTTTTTATTTGTTTTAATTTTGAGTTATACTTTATATGCTTGTATTTCTGAGTTATCCTACTCTTAACCATTCTTTCTATAAAAATGATTTATTTCTTATCATGTAATGTTTTAATTCAAATAAGCATACATGAATTGTTATAAAGATACTTGATATGTAACACCTAGGTGGGATCCTACTGAGCCAATTATCTCACACCATGCACTCCTCCTCGGTGGTGTATAGAAATTTGTATTTATTCTAATCTAGGGAAATTAAATGAGCCATAGTGAGGCGGCGAGGTTCATGTTTGCTCATTTTTTGTAGATGGTGGTAATTTTTCTCCACCATCACATGGAGTAGTTTTTTTTGGTTTTTTTCGTCATAATTGGACTTATTTTTGGAGCATTGAATACTATTGTAGTTGTTTATTTCTACTAGTTTTTACTGTTATCACATGTATATTCATTTAGTATTTCACCATCTATTTCATTATGTGAGTACATATATGGCATGTGTTTGATCAAGTTGGGAAAAATTATTCCCTTTGGGTTTTTTTTTCTATTTTTGGGTGCTTTTTTCCCTCCCAATGTAAATCAGGAATTCCGTACAGGTATTAAATAGAATGGGTTGGGTGCCAGGTTTGAGGGTCACCTAGTTCGGTTTATTACAAAATGATATTAGAGGAGGTCTGTCATCAAGAGTCCTTATATTGGGATGTCTCTTAGACTAGAGATAGGTTTTTTGGTACTTGAGAGGTATGTTGTGATTAGTGCATGTCCATCTCTTGTCTTGACAAGAATCATGTTTCCATGGGATGTTGGAATGTGTGTCTCTAGTATTGGGTTTGTTTTTAAATATCACCTTCTACTTGTGGGTTTTCTTTCTTGAGTTGATATTTTTTCTATTGTATGATCATTCTCAGGTTTCAGTGTGGAACAATATGCCTCTGAGACATCCACCATGAGTTCCTCAGGTGGGTCAAACTGATACTCCACATGGTAATCCACATTTAGATAATAATCTCATCAATATTTTAGTACGAGAAGTTCGTGATATTGATCAATATATAAAAAGACTTCAAAGAACAATTCTTGAGATACAACTAGGAGCTGGAGGAGAGAGAGACTGATCACGTGAGTTTTTTCATGAGAAGCCACCATCCTATAAAGGAATGACTGAACCTCAAGATGTAGTGGAATGAATGGGTAGGATTTATCATATATTCTACATTCTGGAAACACCTGATAATATTAGGTTAAAGTGTGAATCATTTAGGCTTGAGGGTTCTGGTAAGAGATGGTTAGATTTGATGGTCTGTGAAGAAAGGGATGAGGACTTGGATAGGATGGATTTAAAAACCATGTTATTTCAGCTATTTTATCTAGAGTCCTTGATGATGGAAAGGTATCTACAGTTACTATATTTACAACAAGGAGGGTGTTCAGTGTTAGAATACACAAAAAAAATTTCTGACCTTGGCCAATTTTCTCCGGACGTGGTGAGGAATGACCAGGAGGAGGCTCTGAAGTACCTATAGTGTTTATGACTGGATATCATATCATAAGTGCCAATATTGAAACCCTATTCCAATTCAGATATGGTAGATATATTTATGATGGAAGAGATGGATAAGGCATGCATGGTTGGTTTTCCCAACCCTTCTCTTCCATCTAGTGGTAGTTTCAGTGGTGTGCATGGGAAGAGAACGAAGTGGCAGGATCATTGCATAAGTGGTGGAGGTGGGTCTCTACAGGGAACCTTATCTACACCATAATTTGCATTTGGAAATTTTCCTATGAAATTCTATCAATGTGGAAAGGGTGTACACATATGGAATTCTTGTCCTATGTCTATGATGTCTTGTAATAGCCGTGGAAACATTTTTCACTTACAACACTTCATTCAGGATTTGACTTTGCCTCATTTTGGTCCTGGATCATAGGATCCAAAGGCTACTTTAGTTCAATCAGATGCTTTGAAAACTATAGGCTCTAGCCACAAGAATCAATAGTTAATCATTTTCATTTAGTAGATGAGTGTTTAGTGGATGGCGATGCTGGTCCGACAGTAGTGATAGGTTCTATCCTTATTGAATCTTCAATAGAAATTACTTTATTTGATACTAGTTTCTCCAACTCTTTTCTGTCTTCTGGTTTTGTTGATGTTGTTAAACATCCAATAAAACTTATTTTTTTTTACAATGGAGTTATCCACACCTCTCACTAAGAGGAAAGAGTAAGGGTTTTGATATCCTTCTTATTAGTTAAAAATGAATGATACAAAGCTGTTCTGGGACTTTCTCATTCTTGATTTGGATCTTTTTGATGTCATCATCGATATTGATTGTATTATCATTCATTGAGCTATGGTAGATTTTTATCATTGATGTGTTTCATTTCTTGATGCTGATGGGATATTTTATGTGTTTTAGGGGGAGTGGGACCTGAGGCCTTGTCGTGCAGGACCTTCCCTGTAGAGACCCAAAGCTTGACTGTGACGCCCCAGGTTTTATGAACTGGTTTATGTAAGAAGTGTTATGCCTTTAGTAATGTATCTTGTCTTGTTTAATTTGCTAATAAGGAATTAGAAATGAAATAAAACATAGAGAATAAGGTAAACTGACATTTATTAAAACATTACTTTACAACGAGACCCAACTAGTTGAGTGTACCATGCACAAGACCTAACACGGCCACCGCAAGGCTACAAAGAACCACAACACGGGAAATCGGATAGTCATCATCTTCAGGGTCCATCAGCGTGAAAAGTATAATCGCCAGGGCCACGGCACACATGCTCAACGCCAATGGTATGAGGAGAGCCATCCTTCTTGTTCAAGTGTTCTGTTTTAAAGGGTACCCCACATCCCTGTATTTATATTAGTTCTTTGAGTTTTGACTGTTATGTTTATATATATATATCCGTTGGGTTTTCAAAAAAAAAAACGACCATTGTGTTCCCACTAATAAAATTTACTTTAAAAGAGAACTAAGTTTTATTCCCTCATAACCTTATTCTTAAAAACATTCTTTCATAGAAGATTCTTCGTTTTTATTCTTAAAAGTAAATTTCCTCGTTTTACAAATCCCGAAGAATACCTAGGTAGTTGGAAACATGGTATTATTCTTATATGTTTAGAGTGAATTTGTAATAATTATACCTTTTTATCTCTTAAATAATGAAAAATTTTGGGAAAACTTTTGGTCTTTAAAGGAATTTTATAAAATAAATAGTAAAGTGTTTTAAAAATACTAATAATTTTAATAGTATTGTACAAGAGGTATATCTTTTAAAGATTTAGATCAAGAATTAAAATATTTTAGCTAAATTTGAAATTTGTTCTAACATTTTGAGTTAAAACAATTTGTTTTACTAAACTCCTACTTTTCACTATATTTGAGCTAAGTATATAATAAAATTTTTTTTTATAAAAAAAAAATTGTTTGAGTCCCGGCCAGCCAAGGGCATCCACAAGGGACAAGCCCTCAGGCCAAGGCCGAGACCCCACATAGGAACCCGAGGTACCGCCATCGGGCACCCCTTGAGCGTACGTGCGCGTTTCAGGAGCCAGCCAGGCTGGAGCTCGGGCAGGGCCGGCCGCGCATTGGTTTCCAAGGAGTCGTGAGCGGGCCCGTGTATAAGGCCGCGGCTCGCGCTGCGTGAGGGTGGGCCATGGCCCGCGGGGGTGGGGAGGGGCCCGTGTATAAGGCCCCGTGTGCGTGTGTGTGTTGTACTATTGCACCGCTTCCCGAGCGGCTTGTCATTTATACTGCGCCTCAAATTATCCCCGTTTCGATGTGGGACGCACTCCGCGCAACCGGGACCCTCCGATCGACATCTGCGTTGATCTCAGCCGCCCAACACGTTTTAACCGCGCGACCTCCCCCACGCCTCCATGAGCCGTCCGATCTCTTCGAAGATTTAATCGTGGCCCTCCATCCCTTTGAAATATTTAACCCGATTCTCGCGCCCCCTTCCACCGCACGATCTCCTACTCATTAATCACATCCGTTCCTTCTTCTTCCGCATCGACCCCATCGTCCTCTTCCTCGAGTCGGCCCCGACCAGTAGGCCTGCAACCAAGGACGCCTTGGCCTCCCTCCCCCGCGCTGCTCCTTGACTTCCGAGTGCACCCCCCTCCTAGGTCCCTGTTCTCCGGTCTTTCCCACGTCGGTCTACACCTGGGTCGGGACACCAGCAAGGCACCGAGGCCATGTTAAAACCCCCCTGCTTCGTTGAAGCCCGAGGAAGCCCCTTCCTCTTCCTCCTCCTTCTTTCCCTCGGACACCCAGCAGCGGCTCCGAGCGTCCACCTCAAGCACGGTAAGGGTTTTTCTTGCACCCTTGCCTTGTTTCAAAATAACCTACTTTTTTTATACTCTCGGTGTATACATATATATAGTTTATACATATATATATACTTAAATATAACTCTCTCGGGTTGCCTTGCCTTCCAAGATCTCTGCCTTCGTGTTTTTTTTGGGTTGTATATGCGAGGGTGCGTGTATACCTGGGTTCCAGTTTTCTTTCGAAACCCGTATATATGCTGCTCACATATGTTATTATATGTTGTATATATGGTTTCATATATATGTGAACGGTGTATACACCGTGTATAAGCACGTTTACAATTTCTCCAGGTTGTTTATTTTACGATTTTATATTTTGGTTTTCAAAAAAATATATATATATGTATATATATACATATCTCAACCCCGTTTTTAATGTATATGGTATGTATATATATATCTAGTTAGTGAATGTGTTCTCCCTACTTAACCCGATCTGTTTTGGGCATCAATATTTAGATGAAATTTTTAGATATATTTGTAAACTATTCTCTTTTGATTTAAGTGAAGATATGGTTGTAAAACGTTAAATTTTAATACACATGGTTACATTTATAACAAACTTTGTATGGATTTAGTTTCAACCATGTAATTGAATGATGATTGGAAACTTTGAGTTACGTAAGGAATTTAATAAACATTGCTTTGAATGGTGTAAAACTCATATATACACTTCGGATATATATGTGCACGCGTGTATATATTTATAAGAATATTTTATTTTATAAATAGCAGGACTTAAACTATTCTTGGGTGCTGGGATGATTTTATTAAGTTATGAATTGTGTGGTTGCTAAACCAACATGTTTTAAACTACACACAAATGGACATGTTTTATTAAAAAGGCTTATCTAGCATTTTCCCTAATGAGTTTTATGATAAAGTTTGTATTTTGATCCAAGGGCCCTTTTACCCCCCGTAACTGATTTCATGCGTTTTCTTAAGATTTTCCCCTTTCCAAAGATTTATAATGACAAAGATTCATCATTTAGTATATTTCTATTTATATGCCTTAGTGAAAAGGATGTTGTACTAAACTATGTATGTCATTAATTAGTCATTGGCATGTTTTTACAATGTGAATTGACATATCATGTATTAGTAAATTGTGTAATGATTCATTATTATTGTTCATGATACTTATGACCTATCACTAAATGAACTAGTAAATTTGGATTACCCAAAGTGGTATGGGACATCTTAAATATATGAATGATTTCAGTAAAGCATGAACGATGTGGCTCACATGATAATAAAGGCAAATTTAAGGGTGCGCCCTGATAGCGCTCCAATGCATTGGGTAATGATGTAACCACTAGAGATTACAATTTTCACGATACCTTGGTGAATAACCTTGGTAATTTTCAAATGACACCTTGGGGATGGACCTTGGTGAAACGAAACGATTGTCAATATTAAAATGTTGATGCCACATAATTCAAGTCATGTAACAAGTTTTTCCAGGATAAAGTTCATTCATGAATGATGCCTTTAATGTTTGTATAAAGTTCATAATTCCCTAGTTTTATGCTTGAAGCATGCCTAGTGTTATCACTTAATAGAATAGTAACCAGCATATGAACATTTAGTTGTTTCCTTGTGCGCAACCCTGATTATGCATTACTTTTAACTGTTTAAATTTATGCTCAAGTAAATCACATGTAGTACTTGTTTATAACAACCATTATCACTCCTTCAAGAATTGACGTATTCGTTTCATGTTTTTGTTGAAAACTTTGATTAAAGCATTGTTATGTTTGGTGTGTTAAAATCTTTCTTAGTTCAAATTATTTTAAAAGAATTTTTTCAAATGTTACAGTATTTTCAATTCCTTTTAAAACCCCCTTACTGAGTATTTCAATGCTCACCCTACGTTTTGATTTAAAATTTTCAGGTATCAGCTTTTAAAAGATGGATGGTTTCAGAAGTTTCCGGTTTCCCAGAACCTGAACCGTACACGATCCTCTGTATGGGACATGATGTGTTGTTAACAAAGTGTATTTATCTTAAAGATAACACATCATGTTCAGAAGGCACCGACTCCTATGGTTATCTGGGGTCGGGGTCTCTACAGTTGGTATCAGAGGTTCGGTTTGGATAACTCTGGAAAGCCAGAAACTGAAACAAAAATATATATGTATATGCATTTCAATTTTATTAAAAACTTGGTTTTCTTAATTTTCAGAAGGTAAATGAAGGCACAAATCTCTCATCTCTCCCCACAGAGGCCCTAGAGACCATTGTGTCTTTAGCAAGCCGTGAGGACTTTCTAAACTATGCCCATATCCGTATGACATGCAAATACCTTTACGATGTATCCAACTCACCTCGAGTGCTTAGTCTGCACCAAGGGTTGGGATTGGATTACCTCCTTATGATAATAACCCAATTTCCCTCCTATGTACGTCGAGGAAGGTACTACGAGGGACTTTTCCGGATTTTCACGGCGGGTGAGAACTTTGGCACTATGCTTGATAATCCCTTTCAAGAAGCTGCTGCTGACGGAGACCTCCGAGCGGGCTACCTTTGTCAGATTTTAAACTATGGCTTCTGGGGTCAGTTGTTGGACTTCAGAAGGTTAGAAGACGAGTCCACCCGATTGTCTTACAGACGAAAAGTGTATGAAGATGTCTCTCAACTTCACGTCCCATATGCAAGACTCATAAGACGTCATATGTGTCCTCATGAGTTTTTCCCTGAATGCTCGGCCTGTGTTTGGTTCGAGGAGTTAGGGAGTTTTGCTTCTCTGTTTGGAGTTCGTTTAGTCAATGAGTAAGGGAAACTCAAGCACTAATAATAATGAACGTATGTTTATTGAAATGTTATCTTTCTCCTTTCCTTGTCCTTACCTTGTTTTTTCCCTTGTATGATTTTCAAGTAATGGAACTCCTGTCTTAAAACTTTCAGATGGAAGGGCAAACCCACATGTTATCTCTTCCCACCTAGATTTTGGAAATCATTTCGATCAAAACGTGTGAGGACGAGTATGACCCCTTCGCAAATTTGCGAAGAACGTGCAAGCAATGGTTTGAGATAACAAACGGTCCGGAGATTCTCCGCACTTGCCAGGGGAATGCCTCCATCTATTACTGCGTTGGCTCTGCTCAGCTAGCCGGATGTGAACGACGAGGAAGTTACCACGAAGGGCTCTTTCTTTGTTTCACCCTAGGCCGAAACTTCACGGCCAGAGTGAAATTCCAGGAGGCTGCGTTAGAGGGAAATCTTTATGCAGCTTATATGCTCCAACTTCTCAGCTTTAGCCTGTTTGACCATATCTATGGCTTCGATATCCTCGACCGAGACATAATTCAGAAAGTTCTTCGAACGTTGGTCTTCAAAGACATTTCAGAACTTTGTACGGTTCGAGCTTCCCTTTGGAAGCCTGAAAGCCCGGAACATAAGTGCTACCCCTCCTGTCTTAGGTGTGTGTGGATTATAGAGCTGGAAGAAGTGAGCTTCGCTACGGGGATCCCTCTAAATACACCTGTTGACCCTTTTCGTTGGTGGAGGTGGTAGGAACGTTTCTGAACCTTGTAGTGTCGTGAAATAAATTGCGAGGATGCAATTTTCTAAAGTGGGGGATAATGTGATGCCCCAGGTTTTATGAACTGGTTTATGTAAGAAGTGTTATGCCTTTAGTAATGTATCTTGTCTTGTTTATTTTTCTAAAAAGGAATTAGAAATGAAATAAAACATAGAGAATAAGGTAAACTGACATTTATTAAAACATTACTTTACAACGAGACCCAACTAGTTGAGTGTACCATGCACAAGACCTAACACGGCCACCGCAAGGCTACAAAGAACCACAACGCGGGCAATCGGATAGTCATCATCTTCAGGGTCCATCAGCGTGAAAAGTATAATCACCAGGGCCACGACACACATGCTCAACGCCAATGGTATGAGGAGATCCATCCTTCTTGTTCAAGTGTTCTGTTTTAAAGGGTACCCCACATCCCTGTATTTATATTAGTTCTTTGAGTTTTGACCGTTATGTTTATATATATATATATCCGTTGGGTTTTAAAAAAAAATCACCGTTGTGTTCCCACTAATAAAATTTACTTTAAAAGAGAACTAAGTTTTATTCCCTCATAACCTTATTCTTAAAAACATTCTTTCATAGAATATTCTTCGTTTTTATTCTTAAAAGTAAATTTCCTCGTTTTACAAATCCCGAAGAATACCTAGGTAGTTGGAAACTTGGTATTATTCTTATATGTTTAGAGTGAATTCGTAATAATTATACCTTTTTATCTCTTAAATGATGAAAAATTTTGGGAAAAATTTTGGTCTTTAAAGGAATTTTATAAAACAAATAGTAGAGTGTTTTAAAAATACTAATAATTTTAATAGTATTGTACAAGAGGTATATCTTTTAAAGATTTAGATCAAGAATTAAAATATTTTAGCTAAATTTGAAATTTGTTCTAACATTTTGAGTTAAAACAATTTGTTTTACTAAACTCCTACTTTTCACTATATTTGAGCTAAGTATATAATAAAACATTTTTTTATAAAAAAAAAAAATTTGTTTGAGTCCCGGCCAGCCAAGGGCATCCACAAGGGACAAGCCCCCAGGCCAAGGCCGAGACCCCACATAGGAACCCGAGGTACCGCCATCAGGCACCCCTTGAGCGTGCGTGCGCGTTTTAGGAGCCAGCCATGCTGGAGCTCGGGCAGGGCCGGCCGCGCATTGGTTACCAAGGAGTCGTGAGCGGGCCCGTGTATAAGGCTGCGGCTCGCGCTACGTGAGGGTGGGCCATGGCCCGCGGGGGTGGGGAGGGGCCCGTGTATAAGGCCTCGTGTGCGTGTGTGTGTTGTGCTATTGCACCGCTTCCCGAGTGGCTTGTCATTTATACTGCGCCTCAAATTCTCCCTGTTTCGATGTGGGACGCACTCCGCGCAACCGGGACCGTCCGATCGACATCTGCGTTGATCTGAGCCGCCCAACACGTTTTAACCGCGCGACCTCCCCCACGCCTCCATGAGCCGTCCGATCTCTTCGAAGATTTAATCGTGGCCCTCCATCCCTTTGAAATATTTAACCCGATTCCCACGCCCCCTTCCACCGCACGATCTCCTACTCATTAATCACAGCCGTTCATTCTTCTTCCACATCAACCCCGTCGCCCTCTTCCTCGAGTCGGCCCCAACCAGTAGGCCTGCAACCAAGGACGCCTCGGCCTCCCTCCCCCGCGCTGCTCCTTGACTTCCGAGTGCACCCCCTCCTAGGTCCCTGTTCTCCGGTCTTTCCCACGTCGGTCTACACCTGGGTCGGGACACCAGCAAGGCACCGAGGCCATGTTAAAACCCCCCTGCTTCGTTGAAGCCCGAGGCAGCCCCTTCCTCTTCCTCCTCCTTCTTTCCCTCGGACACCCAACAGCGGCTCTGAGCGTCCTCCTCACGCACGGTAAGGGTTTTTCTTGCACCCTTGCCTTGTTTCGAAATAACCTACTTTTTTTATACTCTCGGTGTATACATATATATAGTTTATACATATATATATATACTTAAATATAACTCTCTCAGGTTGCCTTGCCTTCCAAGATCTCTGCCTTCGTGTTTTTTTTGGGGTTGTATATGCGAGGGTGCGTGTATACCTGGGTTCCAGTTTTCTTTCGAAACCCGTATATATGCTGCTCACATATGTTATTATATGTTGTATATATGGTTTCATATATATGTGAACGGTGTATACACCGTGTATAAGCACGTTTACAATTTCTCCAGGTTGTTTATTTTACGATTTTATATTTTGGTTTTCAAAAAAATATATATGTATGTATATATATACATATCTCAACCCCGTTTTTAAGGTATATGGTATGTATATATATATCTAGTTAGTGAATGTGTTCTCCCTACTTAACCCGATCTGTTTTGGGCATCAATATTTAGATGAAATTTTTAGATATATTTTTAAACTATGCTCTTTTGATTTAAGTGAAGATATGGTTGTAAAACCTTAAATTTTAATACACATGGTTACATTTATAACAAACTTTGTATGGATTTAGTTTCAACCATGTAATTGAATTATGATGGAAACTTTGAGTTACGTAAGGAATTTAATAAACTTTGCTTTGAATGGTGTAAAACTCATATATACACTTCAGATATATATGTGCACGCGTGTATATATTTATAAGAATATTTTCTTTTATAAATAGCAGGACTTAAACTATTCTTGGGTGCTGGGATGATTTTATTAAGTTATGAATTGTGTGGTTGCTAAACCAACATGTTTTAAACTACACACAAATGGACATGTTTTATTAAAAAGGCTTATCTAGCATTTTCCCTAATGAGTTTTATGATAAAGTTTGTATTTTGATCCAAGGGCCCGTTTACCCCCCGTAACTGATTTCATGTGTTTTCTTAAGATTTTCCCCTTTCCAAAGATTTATAATGAAAAAGATTCATCATTTAGTATATTTCTATTTATATACCTTAGTGAAAAGGATGTTGTACTAAACTATGTATGTCATTAATTAGTCATTGGCATGTTTTTACAATGTGAATTGACATATCATGTATTAGTAAAATGTGTAATGATTCATTATTATTGTTCATGATATTTATGACCTATCACTAAATGAACTAGTAAATTTGGATTACCCAAAGTGGTATGGGACATCTTAAATAAATGAATGATTTCAGTAAAGCATGAACGATGTGGCTCACATGATAATAAAGGAAAATTTAAGGGTGCGCCCTGATAGCGCTCCAATGCATTGGGTAATGATGTAACCACTAGAGATTACAATTTTCACGATACCTTGGTGAATAACCTTGGTAATTTTCAAATGACACCTTGGGGATGGACCTTGGTGAAACGAAATGATTGTCAATATTAAAATGTTGATGCCACATAATTCAAGTCATGTAACAAGTTTTTCCAGGATAAAGTTCATTCATGACTGATGCCTTTAATGTTTGTATAAAGTTCATAATTCCCTAGTTTTAAGCTTGAAGCATGCCTAGTGTTATCACTTAATAGAATAGTAACTAGCATATGAACATTTAGTTGTTTCCTTGTGAGCAACCCTGATTATGAATTACTTTTAACTGTTTAAATTTATGCTCAAGTAAATCACATGTAGTACTTGTTTATAACAACCATTATCACTCCTTCAAGAATTGACGTATTCGTTTCATGTTTTTCTTGAAAACTTTGATTAAAGCATTGTTATGTTTGGTGTGTTAAAATCTTTCTTAGTTCAAATTCTTTTAAAAGAATGTTTTCAAATGTTACAGTATTTTCAATTCCTTTTAAAACCCCCTTACCGAGTATTTCAATGCTCACCCTACATTTTGATTTAAAATTTTCAGGTATCAGCTTTTAAAAGATGGATGGTTTCAGAAGTTTCCGGTTTCCCAGAACCCGAACCGTACACGATCCTCTGTATGGGACATGATGTGTTGTTAACAAAGTGTATTTATATTAAAGATAACACATCATGTTCAGAAGGCACCGACTCCTATGGTTATCTGGGGTCGGGGTCTCTACAGTTGGTATCAGAGGTTCGGTTTGGATAACTCTGGAAATCCAGAAACTGAAACAAAAATATATATGTATATGTATTTCAATTTTATTAAAAACTTGGTTTTCTTAATTTTCAGATGGAAAATGAAGGCACAAATCTCTTATCTCTCCCCACAGAGGCCCTAGAGACCATTGTGTCTTTAGCAAGCCGTGAGGACTTTCTAAACTATGCCCATATCCGTATGACATGCAAATACCTTTACGATGTATCCAACTCACCTCGAGTGCTTAGTCTGCACCAAGGGTTGGGATTGGATTACCTCCTTATGATAATAACCCAATTTCCCTCCTATGTACGTCGAGGAAGGTACTACGAGGGACTTTTCCGGATTTTCACGGCGGGTGAGAACTTTGGCACTATGCTTGATAATCCCTTTCAAGAATCTGCTGCTGACGGAGACCTCCGAGCGGGCTACCTTTGTCAGATTTTAAACTATGGCTTCTAGGGTCAGTTGTTGGACTTCAGAAGGTTAGAAGATGAGTCCACCCGATTGTCTTACAGACGACAAGTGTATGAAGATGTCTCTCAACTTCACGTCCCCCATGCAAGACTCATAAGACGTCATAGGTGTCCTCATGAGTTTTTCCCTGAATGCTCGGCCTGTGTTTGGTTCGAGGAGTTAGGGAGTTTTGCTTCTCTGTGTGGAGTTCGTTTAGTCAATGAGTAAGGGAAACTCAAGCACTAATAATAATGAACGTATGTTTATTGAAATGTTATCTTTCTCCTTTCCTTGTCCTTACCTTGTTTTTGCCCTTGTATGATTTTCAAGTAATGGAACTCTTGTCTTAAAACTTTCAGATGGAAGGACAAACCCACCTATTATCTCTTCCCACCGAGATTTTGGAAATCATTGCGATCAAAACGTGTGAGGACGAGTATGACCCCTTCGCAAATTTGCGAAGAACGTGCAAGCAATGGTTTGAGATAACAAACGGTCCGGAGATTCTCCGCACCTGCCAGGGGAATGCCTCCATCTATTACCGCATTGGCTCTGCTCAGCTAGCCGGACGTGAACGACAAGGAAGTTACCACGAAGGGCTCTTTCTTTGTTTCACCCTAGGCCGAAACTTCAAGGCCAGAGTGAAATTCCAGGAGGCTGCGTTAGAGGGAAATATTTATGCAGCTTATATGCTCCAACTTCTCAGCTTTAGCCTGTTTGACCATATCTATGGCTTCGATATCCTCGACCGAGACATAATTCGGAAAGTTCTTCGAACTTTGGTCTGCAAAGACATTTCAGAACTTTGTACGGTTCGAGCTTCCCTTTGGAAGCCTGAAAGCCCGGAACATAAGTGCTACCCCTCCTGTCTTAGGTGTGTGTGGATTAGAGAGCTGGAAGAAGTGAGCTTCGCTACGGGGATCCCTCTAAATACACCTGTTGACCCTTTTCGTTGGTGGAGGTGGTAGGAACGTTTCTGAACCTTGTAGTGTCGTGAAATAAATTGCGAGGACGCAATTTTCTAAAGGGGGGGATAATGTGACGCCCCAGGTTTTATGAACTGGTTTATGTAAGAAGTGTTATGCCTTTAGTAATGTATCTCGTCTTGTTTATTTTTCTAATAAGGAATTAGAAATGAATTAAAACATAGAGAATAAGGTAAACTGACATTTATTAAAACATTACTTTACAACGAGACCCAACTAGTTGAGTGTACCATGCACAAGACCTAACACGGCCACCGCAAGGCTACAAAGAACCACAATGTGGGCAATCGGATAGTCATCATCTTCAGGGTCCATCAGCGTGAAAAGTATAATCGCCAGGGCCATGACACACATGCTCAACGCCAATGGTATGAGGAGATCCATCCTTCTTGTTCATGTGTTCTGTTTTAAAGGGTACCCCATATCCCTGTATTTATATTAGTTCTTTGAGTTTTGACCGTTATGTTTATATATATATATCCGTTGGGTTTTCAAAAAAAAAAATGACCATTGTGTTCCCACTAATAAAATTTACTTTAAAAGAGAACTAAGTTTTATTCCCTCATAACCTTATTCTTAAAAACATTCTTTCATAGAAGATTCTTCGTTTTTATTCTTAAAAGTAAATTTCCTCGTTTTACAAATCCCGAAGAATACCAAGGTAGTTGGAAACTTGGTATTATTCTTATATGTTTAGAGTGAATTCGTAATAATTATACCTTTTTATCTCTTAAATGATGAAAAATTTTGGGAAAACTTTTTGTCTTTAAAGGAGTTTTATAAAACAAATAGTAGAGTGTTTTAAAAATACTAATAATTTTAATAGTATTGTACAAGAGGTATATCTTTTAAATATTTAGATCAAGAATTAAAATATTTTAGCTAAATTTGAAATTTGTTCTAACATTTTGAGTTAAAACAATTTGTTTTACTAAACTCCTACTTTTCACTATATTTGAGCTAAGTATATAATAAAACTTTTTTCTATAAAAAAAATTGTTTGAGTCCCGGCCAGCCAAGGGCATCCACAAGGGACAAGCCCTCAGGCCAAGGCCGAGACCCCACATAGGAACCCGAGGTACCGCCATCGGGCACCCCTTGAGCGTGCGTGCGCATTTCAGGAGCCAGCCAGGCTGGAGCTCGGGCAGGGCCGGCCGCGCATTGGTTACCAAGGAGTCGCTAGCGGGCCCGTGTATAAGGCCGCGGCTCGCGCTGCGTGAGGGTGGGCCATGGCCCGCGGGGGTGGGGAGGGGCCCGTGTATAAGGCCCCGTGTGGGTGTGTGTGTTGTGGTATTGCACCGCTTCCCGAGCGGCTTGTCATTTATACTGCGCCTCAAATTCTCCCCGTTTCGATGTGGGACACACTCCGCGCAACCGGGACCGTCCGATCGACATCTGCGTTGATCTCAGCCGCCCAACACGTTTTAACCGCGCGACCTCCCCCACGCCTCCATGAGCCGTCCGATCTCTTCGAAGATTTAATCGTGGCCCTCCATCCCTTTGAAATATTTAACCCGATTCCCGTGCCCCCTTCCACCGCACGATCTCCTACTCATTAATCACAGCCGTTCCTTCTTCTTCCACATCGACCCCGTCGTCCTCTTCCTCGAGTCGGCCTCGACCAGTAGGCCTGCAACCAAGGACGCCTCGGCCTCCCTCCCCCGCGCTGCTCCTTGACTTCCGAGTGCACCCCCCTCCTAGGTCCCTGTTCTCCGGTCTTTCCCACATCGGTCTACACCTGGGTCGGGACACCAGCAAGGCACCGAGGCCATGTTAAAACCCCCTGCTTCGTTGAAGCCCGAGGCAGCCCCTTCCTCTTCCTCCTCCTTCTTTCCCTCGGACACCCAGCAGCGGCTCCGAGCATCCTCCTCAAGCACGGTAAGGGTTTTTCTTGCACCCTTGCCTTGTTTCGAAATAACCTACTTTTTTTATACTCTCGGTGTATACATATATATAGTTTATACATATATATATACTTAAATATAACTCTCTCGGGTTGCCTTGCCTTCCAAGATCTCTGCCTTCGTGTTTTTTTTGGGGTTGTATATGCGAGGGTGCGTGTATACCTGGGTTCCAGTTTTCTTTCGAAACCCGTATATATGCTGCTCACATATGTTATTATATGTTGTATATATGGTTTCATATATATGTGAACGGTGTATACACCGTGTATAAGCACGTTTACAATTTCTCCAGGTTGTTTATTTTACGATTTTATATTTTGGTTTTCAAAAAAATATATATATATGTATATATATACATATCTCAACCCCGTTTTTAAGGTATATGGTATGTATATATATATCTAGTTAGTGAATGTGTTCTCCCTACTTAACCCGATCTGTTTTGGGCATCAATATTTAGATGAAATTTTTAGATATATTTGTAAACTATGCTCTTTTGATTTAAGTGAAGATATGGTTGTAAAACCTTAAATTTTAATACACATGGTTACATTTATAACAAACTTTGTATGGATTTAGTTTCAACCATGTAATTGAATTATGATTGGAAACTTTGAGTTACGTAAGGAATTTAATAAACTTTTCTTTGAATGGTGTAAAACTCATATATACACATCAGATATATATGTGCACGCGTGTATATATTTATAAGAATATTTTATTTTATAAATAGCAGGACTTAAACTATTCTTGGGTGCTGGGATGATTTTTTAAGTTATGAATTGTGTGGTTTCTAAACCAACATGTTTTAAACTACACACAAATGGACATGTTTTATTAAAAAGGCTTATCTAGCATTTTCCCTAATGAGTTTTATGATAAAGTTTGCATTTTGATCCAAGGGCCCGTTTACCCCCCGTAACTGATTTCATGTGTTTTCTTAAGATTTTCCCCTTTCCAAAGATTTATAATGACAAAGATTCATCATTTAGTATATTTCTATTTATATGCCTTAGTGAAAAGGATGTTGTACTAAACTATGTATTTCATTAATTAGTCATTGGCATGTTTTTACAATATGAATTGACATATCATGTATTAGTAAAATGTGTAATGATTCATTATTATTGTTCATGATACTTATGACCTATCACTAAATGAACTAGTAAATTTGGATTACCCAAAGTGGTATGGGACATCTTAAATATATGAATGATTTCAGTAAAGCATGAACGATGTGGCTCACATGATAATAAAGGCAAATTTAAGGGTGCGCCCTGATAGCGCTCCAATGCATTGGGTAATGATGTAACCAATAGAGATTACAATTTTCACGATACCTTGGTGAATAACCTTGGTAATTTTCAAATGACACCTTGGGGATGGACCTTGGTGAAACGAAACGATTGTCAATATTAAAATGTTGATGCCACATAATTCAAGTCATGTAACAAGTTTTTCCAGGATAAAGTTCATTCATGACTGATGCCTTTAATGTTTGTATAAAGTTCATAATTCCCTAGTTTTAAGATTGAAGCATGCCTAGTGTTATCACTTAATAGAATAGTAACCAGCATATGAACATTTAGTTGTTTCCTTGTGCGCAACCCTGATTATGCATTACTTTTAACTGTTTAAATTTATGCTCAAGTAAATCACATGTAGTACTTGTTTATAACAACCATTATCACTCCTTCAAGAATTGACCTATTCGTTTCATGTTTTTCTTGAAAACTTTGATTAAAGCATTGTTATGTTTGGTGTGTTAAAATCTTTCTTAGATCAAATTATTTTAAAAGAATGTTTTCAAATGTTACAGTATTTTCAATTCCTTTTAAAACCCCCTTACTGAGTATTTCAATGCTCACCCTACGTTTGGATTTAAAATTTTCAGGTATCAGCTTTTAAAAGATGGATGGTTTCAGAAGTTTCCCGTTTCCCAGAACCCGAACCGTACACGATCCTCTGTATGGGACATGATGTGTTGTTAACAAAGTGTATTTATCTTAATGATAACACATCATGTTCAGAAGGCACCGACTCCTATGGTTATCTGGGGTCGGGGTCTCTACATTGACGTACATGGACATTACATTACTTTTGCGGAATACTTAGTACATAACAAAATCACACACACAAGGATCTTAATAGTTTAGTGTCTTTGGAAACTCGGAATATAATCTTCTAATCGTGGTGAAAGATCTTCAACATCTCCCATAAAGATCTTCTTTTTTTTACCTAAAACCTTTCTTTATATGCTGGGGAAAAGAAAACATAAAAGGGTGAGCTCAAATGCTCAGTAAGGGTAAATAAAAGAAATATCAATTACATCATATTCATAAGAACATAACATTTGTGAAATCTTAACCTGTAAAAGAGAGCATAATTTCATAACATGGAATAAATCATTGTAGTGAAATGAAATCCCAATAATCATAACTTAAAAAATGAAACTTTTTGGCATACACACTTAATCATAGAGAATCATTTCTTATTAGTCAAGACTCATTTCCAATACTATCTTAGTGGACAAAGTCCATTTCTGAACCGAGTCACCCTCGTTTCAGTCTTATTTCACTGAACCGGTATAACCTACCGTTCCAGCCATGTCTATCTCATGAGATATAAAATTTTTACCCAATGCATTGGAGGTAGATATTGGTCCCACCCATCTCATAATTATACCATTCTTATGTGTGCCACAAAATCATCAATCATACATCATTTCATAACCCATGTAATAAAAATGGGAATCTTAAACATCGTGACATCATAAAACAATTCATATAAGATAAAGGAATTCATAAAAATATAATTCCATCACAACATAATAAAATCAATGTAATAATAGGGATAAAAACAGAACCCTTTATTATCTTAGATGGAAAATAATTTTGATAAAACACTTGAATTCCATTCTTGAGGAAAATATCCTTTCTGCTTCAAAAAAACTTTTCCTTTCTTAACATGTCGTACAATTATAAACTAAAATAAGTTGATTAAAAATAAACTTGAAAACTTTTAAATTAAGCTTCTTGGAAATAATGTTTTAAAAATCCATTCATGCCGTATAAGTTAAAAAACAATCTTCGTACTTTTGTCAGAAAAGTCAAAAAGTACCTCGTACAAAAAACGACAAAATATTCCTTTCATATCCTTTACTAAAAACTCACCGAATGGTAAAATTGGATTTAAACAATTGTAGGTGGATTGAAATAATATTACATATTGAGGAAACATGGATGTGGATGATAAAATACACCCCAGTAAATGCCAAAGTATAAACAATCTCGGATAAAAATGAGATTGTGATATTTCCCTTACCTTGGGTCCGATTTGCTTTGTAAGTGTCCGAACCTCCTGTATAATGATTTAAATAATGTCATTGACTTATTAAATAATCATATTCATTGTTATTATATCATATATGGTTCACTTATGACTTTATATTACCCGTTCTTTTGTAAATTCATGTTAAAGTAGCGTTTTGGGTAAAATCGTCTCATTTGTTGTTCGTGTTTTAACTTGTAATTATTCATATGATTACATAGATCATGATTAATTAATTCCAGAATATAAAACATGATTTATATATAATATATATTCAGAATATACATATATATAATGGATTGATAAATGGAAAGAAATACACCGTTCATGGAGACGGTAGGCCGTACGTACGCATGAACGTTGTTTTCGTTTCCTTATTGAATTGAGTGGAATTAAGTAGATGACATAAATATATATATACATAAATCCAGTAGTATTATTATGTCATATATTTCATTACTACTTATTATATATACATTATAATCATTCATGAATGGTTAACGTGGAAAATGAATCTCATCGCGTCGTGGAGACGGTAGTCCGTACGTACGCACGAGCGATGATATCGTTCTCATGATCATTGAATTGTATTTTAGTGTATGTATAGTATTTAATAATCAATATAACTTTACAATAATCATATATAGTTATTATTTACACCATTATACCCATCCAAGTAAGGTGGTGGTGGAAAATAGATTACACCACGGTGTGGAGACGGTATTCCGTATGTACGCATGCGCGGTGATTTCATTTTCCGTAGGATGGATAGATGGTGAAATAGGGTTATTTAGTACTTATAATAACATATCATTATATTAGTGATACTTATGTTATTAATTAATAATGAAACAACCTAAGAAGAAGAATTGGAAGAAGAAATAAAGTTGAAAGAATCGGTAACAGACATTACCTCTTCTTTGAAGCGCCTCTTTGAGTCCTCCTCTTAGGGTACTAAAATTGGTCTTTGAGGAAGAACAGAACCTCTAGGATGTTTCTAGAGAAGTGTAGAAGATAATTTTTCAGGGTTTGGCCGAGCTTTAAGGCTCAAAGTGGTGTGAGGAATAGAGGGAGGGGGTGCCCTTTTATAAGGGAGGAGAGGGGCACCTTTGGAATAACTAAAAATATTATTTTATTATAAAGCCAAATTCGGTTTTAAATAGCTCCAAATTAATTTATTTAGAATATAATGTGGGGATGGGTCTAAATCCTTTCATCCAATAGAATTTAGACAAGTTTAGGTTCCTATTTTAACCTTATCATTTATATTTAACTTTAAGTTAGATAATTTTACTTTTACCGTGTCTTCTTGTTTTCTTACACTATAAGGTTAATAAACGTACTATATCAAGACAAACGAACCCCAAGTTGTTTATTATTAATATATATAACCTTATCTAAGTCATTTGGCCGAACCTTAGATTTTTAGGAATAAAATAACTATTAATAATATAATATTTGTTTTAAAAACTATTTTATGTCAATTTTGACACTATTTAGTAATTGATTTTTTGTGAAAATCATAACAGAATGATTAGTTAGAAAAAAGTTAATTAAATCAATACTAACATGTCATAATAGCCTATAAAATTAGTGTAATTCATAAAAAGTCTGAAATTACATTTATTTTCGTATTTATAACATCAATTATGTCAATATTTCATTAATAAGACAATTACTGCATCATCTTTGTGTCATAATAAATGATAATTATTTAATCCCTAAAAATTATAAATAAATTCCTATGATGTATATAATTGTATTATATTTATAGAGACTATTCATTTTAGAAGTTTCATGAAGTTTATCACTGAATTAAAATTATTATACTTATAAGATTTAAGAAAGTGACATGTTGTCACATTCTTTGGTTTTAATAATAATTAAATTATTTACATAGACAAAAGTCCATTAAATGAATCTAATCTGACCCTTAGGTGATATGGGTCGACTTTTATTCATCCAATAGGATTTTGAAATGTTTTAGGGTAATTTTATAATATTATATTTACCCTTAATTACCCGATTTACCTTTAACTATGGTAAATAAAATTTACCGTAGTTACTATTCATAATTCCCAAAAATAAAAAGTAGCTTATTAAAATAATTTGGATCCACTAATTCCAAATATGGAATCCATTTTTCAAAATTAAATACACAAAAGTTGCAGAAATTAAATTAAAATTAATCCCGTTGTCGAAAGAAAACAGGTTTTTCTTTAAAACATTGCAAAAGATTGAATTGATTTATCCTACGAATTCAAGGTAGAATCAATGATAATGACATACATTATATTAAATGGTAAAAATATATTCTATTTATACTTCAAAATAATTCAATATTATAATTTAACCATATAAATTTTTGCGATGAAAAAAGTTGTTTTTAATTAAAATATAGCGTGTTTTTACTATTCATCAAATATTGAAAGTTACCAGAATAATATGAAAAATTTATCCAAAGTAAATTTTTATTTAATTATTCCAAAGAAGAATTTTATTTTGTCAAATTTAACTTATAAACATGTCCAAAACTAGATTTAATGTGGGTGCGCCATCAAAAGGCGGCAAAACTGCATTTTTTGAAAAATACTTATTTTACCTGAAAAATTTATTTTGTTCTTATACCATGTTTTAGAAAATGTGTAAGATGAATAATAATGTTATAAGATTCAAAATTTAGTTAATACTATTCATAACGGCTAGTTTATAATAATATTATAATAATATATCGTTGTTTAGTAAAACCCGGTATTGCGTACAACACACGCTATCGAGGAAGGTCGCGATTGCGTGTAATGCAAGCCATGTCAGGGTTGCGTGCTGTGAAAGAATCCTTAGTTGTTTCGTATATCATAATCCAACCATATTTCATTTATACATTGAATATATATATATATATATACTCAATGTTGCGTAGAATAACTATTATCAAAATTGTGTGTAAGATGATCCAAGAATAGTGTTGTGTATACTGCATCTTGGTGTAGCATACAACACAAGAAATTAATGAAATTAAAAGAATATTTTTTATAAAATCTCGGGGTGTTACATTCCCACCCAGATCTCAAAATTTTTCCATATACTATTTTTTTTGTGCCCAATGACATCTCTCAAGTGGTTGATCTTCCCATCATCATTTGGTACTTTTTTGACGTTTTCCCAAATGACTTGTCCATTATTCCTACAGAGGGCGGTAGAGTTTATGGTCAACCTGGTTCCAGGTACATAGAACATATTGATACATTATTTTCATATATTACTAGTGGATCTGAAATAGATCATGATTCATCTAGACAATCTATTGTAAAAAGTTTTCATTCACCCTAGTATTTTTCATTGGGCAGCCCCTATTCTCTTTTATAAGAAAGAAGATGTTTTAATTCTATTCTGTGTGGACTATTGGAAGTTAAACTAGGTGATTGTAAAGAAAAATATCCTTTTCCTCATGTGGATGATTTTTTTGATCAATTAAATAGGGAAAAGTGGTTCTTGTTGATTGATATTCTGTTGGGTTATCATCATCTCAGAGTTCGACTGTCTGATATACAGAAGAGATCTCTCAAGAGAAGGTTTATAAATTATGAATATCATTGTATGCATTTTGGTCTAACTAATGATCCTATAGTTTTTATGGATTTGATGAATCAGATAATCCATTAATATATTGAATCTTTTTTGGTAGTTTTCATGAGTGATATTATGGTGTATTTTAAATCCGAGCGTGAGAAAGATAACCATATGAGTTTTTTTCTAGAAATTATATGAAATCACCATTATTATGTAATGATTTTGAAGTACATTTTAAACATTCAAGAAGTTAAGTTTTTAGGGAATACAATTTCTAAACATGACTTATCAGTAGATCCTGAGAAGGTGGAGGCTATTTGCTCTTGGAAGGAACCATGGAACGTCTTTGAAATTCAATGTTTACGTGGTCTTGTTAGATACTAATGATTTTTTTAAGGATTTTTCTATGATCATTCAAACTTTGACTACTCTAACCAGGAAATTGGTGAAATTCACATGGGAAGTGAAGTTTCAGTCTTTTTTTAATGAGCTGAAACAACTTTTAACATCACCTCCAATTCTGATCTTACCTGAGCCATGTAAAGGATATGTTGTGTTCTATGATGCTTCAGTTATAAGTTTAGGATATGTCATTATACAAGATTACCATGTGGTATAATAAATCTCTCGTCATCTTCTACCACCCGAATATAATTACACCACTAACGATTTAGATCTTTCCCCATTCATGCATGCACATATATTTTGGCGGCACTATCTTTTTGGGGAGAAGTTCATAGTATTTTTTGATCATAAAAGTATAAGATAAATATTTTCTTAGAAATAATTTAATTGTAGATAGATATGATGTGTAGAATAACATCAAACGTTTTATTTCGATATCACCTATACTCTAAGAAAGGGAAATTTCATTGTAGACACTCTTAGCAAGAAAGTACTATCTTAGGTTGTTCTGATATCGAAGGAGTGGAGCCATATGGGAGTATTTTCTTAACTTCATTTTGATGCTCCAGAGGATGTTTTAGGAATGGTATTGACTAGTTTTCAATTATCATCATCTCTCTGGGAGTATATTTTTCAGATTCATCAGCACGATGATGAGATTTAGATGAATTAAAAAATATTTTATGGTGGGGAGACTGTTTCTGGCTGGTCTCTTTCTTCAGATGGTACACTCCACTTCAGGAAGTGGGTAGCCATCCTGACATTTTTAGGAAGTTTATTCTGGCTTTATTTTCATATCACTTCATGGGTTGTTCATTCAGGCACTAATAATATGTATTTTGACCAAATTCAACTATTTTTGTAGCCAAGTATGAAGTGTGATAATGAAAAATTTGTGTATCACTATTACACCTTCCAACAGATAAAGGAAGGGTATATGAAACCTACTGTTTTAATTTAGAATATTCCATAACTAATTTGGAAATATGACGAGGTATCCATGGATTTTTTTCTTGGATTACCATGGATTCCTCGAGGGAGGAATTATATCTGGGTGGTTGTTGATCGGTTGACAAATTCTTCTCATTTGATTTTGATCTAAGACACTACTAAAAATGAAGATCTAGGTAAGATGTATGAGGAAAAGATTTCGAGGTTAGATTTGATTCCTTCTTCCATGGATTTAGATAGGTATCCTTGGATTACCTTGAGGTTATAGTAGAGTCTCCAAGAGGCAATGAGAGCTCATGTCAAGTTGAGAAAAACATACCATCCTCAGACAGACGGTCAGAAGAAGCATGTGATTCAGATCCTAGAGGATATGCTCTGTGCCCATGTCTTGGATTTCCGAGGATCCTAGGATAACCATTTGGGACAGGTTGAGTCTATTTAAAACAAAAATTATCATTCTTCAATCAAAATGGGTCACTTTCAGCTTTTTTATGGTCACCAACGTAGATCACCTATTTGTTGGGTTGAGGTGGGCAAAGTATCTTTAGTTGGGCCAAGTTTTGTTCAGGAAACATCTATGAAGATTTAGTATGTTCATCAATGGCTGGCTGTAGCCCAGAGTCGATATAAATTGTATAAAAATCAAAGGCCTCATCCTTTGGAGTTTTCCATGAGTTGCTGGGTTTTCTTGAAATTTTCTCCTTAGTTGGGTCACTGTCGACATAGAAAGTAGAGAAATTTGGCTATGAGATATGTTGGACCATTTGAAGTCGCTGATTGGTTTAGGTAGGTTGCTTATAGGTTTTCATTTCCCATTCCGTTGACATAGATTCATGATATTTTCCACAAGTCCCAACTACAGAAATACCATCCTGATCTAACTCTTGTTCTGAGTCAGGAAGAAATTGAGTTAGAGTTAGATGTTACTATTTTGGAGAAACTAGTTGAGATCGTTGACTCTGAAGTGAAATATTGCATGGAAATTTAATTTGGTTGGTCAACATTCTATAGAAATTAGGGTCTAATTCTCATGATACATGGGAATGTGAGTCATTTATGAGGGAGTAATGACCTCATATTTTTCCATGGATTACATATTATACATGACTTCTCATGGAAAAAAGTCTTTATGGTGGGGTTTTTGTAACACCCCATTACCAATCCATCAAGTACGTTCTTGATATCATCATGGTTATTTGTTTTCTAGTTCTCTATAATGAAATTAGAATGAATTGGGAGGGTAAATATAATGGTTAAGTTAGTGATTTTTTGGACTTTTATCTTTAACCATATTTTCCTACTAGATAAAGATGGATTTCATTCCATGTAACCAGGTTACACACCGTGTAACTATTTCTTGGTACAATCTGTGAAAGGGGATTCAATCTGTGAAATTTTACACATTGTGAAGAGTGGGTTCACGTCATGAGTTCTTTAAATAACAAATATCTAATCCAAGGTGATGGGTTTTTCAGTGTACCTAAACACTATGGATTTCAGGGTGTGTAACTGTATTACACGTCCTGAAACATCCCAGGTACAGTTTTTAAAATCGGAATACAACTATTTTGGTTTTAGTTATTTTCTCCATTCCCCTGGTTCTCAACCTTGAGCTCTTACCAGGTGATTTTGGGACACTCTGCTTCATCTAGATTGATCTATTTGATGTTGTATCTTTATTTCGGTTGCAGTGAATCCCTCTGGGTGAGTGATCTTTCTACTTCATCATAACTGTTGTTTACTGTGGTTCCCAAGGGTTGGTGATTCTTCATGACTTCTTCTATATCATTTGGGAGATCTCATTTTGGAGGCCATTCCCTGGGTAGTTGTGGTGCGACAGACGTCCGTTCTTGATGTATGTGGTGTTTCCATCCCTACAACCCCTTTTTTTCTATGTTTGATCCATATTGAGGTAGGGATTTGATTCTAGGGTCTCTGTTTGAGTTTTTGGGTTTTATTGATTGTGGATCCTATTACGGGCATGTGTGGCCTAAGCTTTGTGGTAGGTGATTCCGCCACTAGCCTATGACAATAAAACTAATTTTCCCTTTCCCTAGAAATTGATTTATTAAATTGGAATGACTGTTTGTATGTGTTGAAAAAGGGATTTTGAAGTGATTTCCCCCCCTAGTTTTTGATAAATGAAAAGGAAATGGGTACTTTTGAAGCATTTAAATTGATTTTAAAAAAATGAGCACATGGTTTATGTAGAGACCTGAATCTTGACGTACATGGGCATTACATTACTTTTGCAGAATACTTAATACATAACAAAAACAGACACATAAGGACCGTAATAGTTTAGTGTCTTTGGAAACTCGGAATAAAATTTTCTAATCGTGTTGAAAGATCTTCAACATCTCCCAATAATGATCTTCCCCTTTTTTTACCTAAAACCATTCTTTATATCCTGGGGAAAAGAAAACATAAAAGGGGCGAGCTCAAATGCCTAGTAAGGGTAAACATAGAGAACATAAAACAATCCTTAAACATTTGAATGCAAAAACTTGAACATAAAATCTAAACATCAAAATCTTGAGCAAAGACATGAATCTTGGAAGTACGTAAAGAATATATCATAAGGGAACATAAATCATGATAAAATAGCATGGGAATAAAACATGTAATTGTGGCAACCATTACGCACATGATATTATTTCCATAGTAGTCAAGGCATTTCTTCCAAGACCATCTTAGTGGACAAAGTCCCTTTCTGAATTGAGTTCACTCCTCGTTCCAGTCCTGTATTACTGAACCGGTTTAACTTGCCGTTCCAACCATGTCTATCTCATGAGATATAAATCTTTACCCAATTAATTGGAGGGAGATATAGGTTCCACCCATCTCATAATGAAATCATTCTTACTTGTGCCACAAAATAAACTTGAAACATTCATCATAACCCAAAGAATAAAATGGGTTTCATAAAAATCATCCCATCATCACATAATCCATATAAAACAAATGGATATATCAACATAAGAAAAGTGAAACCATGTAAATCATAGGGACATTATACTTGAAACATACACATATAAAATAATGTCATCTTAGATGGAAAAATTGTTTTGATAAAACACTTGAAATGAATTCTTGAGGAAAATATCCTTTCTTCTTCAAAATAAATTTCTTTTCACAAAACGTCATGCAATTTTAAAAGAAAGAGATTTTATTGAAAATATTCATAAAATATTTTGGAGTAATCTTCATGAAAATAAGGCTTTATAAAACTGTAAAAATCCTTTTATGCCATATATGTTAAAAAACATTCTTCTCGTACTTTTGTCGGAAAAGTCAAAAAGTACCTTGTAGGGTAAATAAAAGAAAGATTACTTCCATACCATGGGGTAAAATTCAGAATGGGTAAAAATGAATTTAAACATACATGAATACACTTTTATAAAACATGGACATGGATTATAGCAATAACCCCAGTAAATACTTACGAATAAGCAATCTCAGATAAAAATGAGATTTGCAAAATTATCCCTTACCTTAGGTCCGATATGCTTCGTACATATCCAAACCTCCTGTATAATGATTTAAATAATGTCATTGACTTATTACAGAATCATATTCATTGTTATGATATCATATATGATTCACTTATGACTTTATATTACCCATTCTTTTGTAAATTAATGTTAAAGTAGCGTTTTGGGTAAAATCGTTTCATTTGTCATTCGTGTTTTAACTTGTAATTATTCATATGATTACTTAGATCATGGTTACCTACATTCATAATGTAAACCATGATTTATATATAATATATATTCAGAATATACATATATATAATAGATCGATAAATGGAATGAAATACACCGTTCATGGAGACGGTAGGCTATACGTACGCATGAATGCTATTTTCGTTTCCTTATTGAATTGAATGGAATTAAGTAGATGAAATACATATATATATACATAAATCCAGTATCATTATTATGTCATATATTTCATGATTAATTATTATATATACATTATATTCATTCATGAATGGTTAATCATTGAGAATGAATCTCATCGCGTCGTGGAGACGGTAGTCCGTACGCACGCACGAGCGATGATATCATTCCCATTATCGTGGAATTGTATTGAAGTGTATGTATAATATTTCAAAATAAATATCACTTTAAAATAACAATATATAGTCAATATTTAAACCATTATACCCATCCAAGTAAGGTGGTGGTGGAAAATAGATTACACCACGACGTGGAGACGGTATTCCGTACGTACGCACGCGCGGTGATTTCGTTTTCCGTAGGATGGATAAATGGTGAAATAGGGTTGTTTCATACTTATAATAACATATCAGTATATGAGTGATACTTATGTTATTACTTCATAATTAAACAACTAATGAATAAGAAGTGGAAGAAGAAATAAAGTTGAAAGAATCGGTAATGAACATTACCTCTTCTTTGAAGCACCTCTTTGAGACCTCCTCTTAGGGAACTAAAATTGGTCTTTGAAGATGACCAGGACCTCTAGGATGTTTCTAGGGAAGTGTAGAAGAAAATTAGGCAGGGTTTGGCCGAGCTTGAAGGTTCAAATTGGTGTGAGGAAGAGAGGGAGGAGGTGCCCTTTTATAAGGGAGGAGAGGGGCACCTTTGGAAAGTGTGGAAATATTATTTTATTATAAACTTATCTTCGGTTTCAATAGGTCCAAACATCATTAAATATGAAGATAAGATGACTAATAGTCTAAATAAAATAATCCAATCAGAATTGGACATGTTTCGGAAAATATTTTAATCATTATAATCTTATTTATTTAAATCATTTATTAATGAGGTAAATACTTCATCATTATTGTGTCATAAATAATTTAATTTATTTGGTGTCTAAAAATTATAATAAAAAATATGATTATGTAGGAAATCTTTTTAGATTTCTAAAGAATAATTATAGTTGAAAATATAACTTATATAACCCCTTATAAAAATTAATTACTAAAAGATTTTTTTTAAAGTCAATTTTGTCTTTACATTAAATTAATTAATCCAAATTGTCATTTTTACTACCAAGTGGCTCATTGGGGTCTCAAAATCAGCCCAAGGATTCCCATGGTCGGCCCCTACTCATAAAATAAGGTTAGGAAAAGTTTCAAGGTAATTTGGAATTATTATAATATTCTTTTAACCTTGAATTACCCTATTTACCTTTAACCGTAGTAAATAAAAATTACCGTAGTTACTATTCATAATATCAAAAAAAAGTAACCTATTAACATAATTTGGACCCACTGATTCCAAATATCGAATCCATTTTTCAAAATTCAAAAGACAGAAGCTGCAGTAAATAATTTAAAATTAATCCCGTTGTTAAGCAAACGGGTTTTAATAGTTAAAACATTGCCAAAGATTGAAATGTTTTTACCTATGAATTCAATGTAAAATTAATTCTAATGACATAAATTATATTAAATGGTAAAAATATATTCTATTTATACTTTAAAAACATTCAATATTATAATTTAACCATATAAAGTATTGCGATGAAAAAAGTTGTTTTTAATTAAAATATAGCGTGTTTTTACTATTCATTAAAATATGAAAGTTATCAGAATAATATGAAAAACTTATCCAAAGTAAAAAATTTATATCTTTATTCTAAATAAGAATTTAATTTTGTCAAATTTAACTTATAAACTTGTCAAAAACTAGATTTAATGTGGGTGCGCCATCAAAAGGCGGTAAAACAACATTTTTTGAAAAATACTTCTTTTATCCAAAAAACTGATTTTGTTTTCATAACTCATTCTAGAAAATGTATAAGATGAATTAAAATGTTATCAAATTCAAAATTCAGTTAATACTATTCATAATGGCTTGTATTATAATATATCGTTGTTTAGTGAAACTCGGTATTGCGTACAACACATGCTATCGAGGAAGGTCGTGATTGCCTGTAATGCAAGCCAAGTCAGGGTTGCGTGTTGTGCAAGAATCCTTCGTTGTTTCATATAACAGAATCCAACAATATTTCATTTATACATTGAATATATATATATATATACTCAATGTTGCGTAGAATGACTATTATCAAACGAACTTGAAATTGTGTGTAATACAATCTAAGAATAGTGTTGCGTATACTGCAAGATAATCTTTGTGTATCGTACAACAGAAGATATGAAAGAAATTAGAAAGAATATATATTATAAAATCTCAGGTTATTACATTCTACCCCCCTTAAAATGAATTTCGCCCTCGAAATTCATCGGGGTTATAAATGGTTTTCTACTTGAAAGTTTCTTTAATTGAAACCCAAATCGTAAAAAGAAATACCAAAACTTATCTTTAAAAACTAAAGTATGAAATGTAACGTTTACCCAAATAAATTAATCACTGGGTTTCCACATAGGAGAACATAGGTGAAAATATGGATATGGAAGAGAAATATAACCATCATGTTCTGATAGAGAGTTGTAGAGAACATGGCTATGAAAATGCCAAAAATCACAAAGCCATAGATTTGTGATTATCTAAGGTACCATATGATTCATCGGATATAAGAGCACTAGGAAAACATTTTTGGTTTTCAAGATCATTTCCCTAAAGTTGAAAATTTTGAATTAGAAGAAATACTTGCTTGATTTTGGTACAATCTCACTGTTGTTCGTGCTTTGAACAATTTCCACTTCATCTCTTAAAGAAATGAAGTTGAATTTGTTATTTTAGAAGTGTTAACAGATCATGTGATAGAATAATGGGTCGTTTCATCTGTTTCAAACAAAATGTTAGCAAAAGTTATCAAATATACATAAGTCCATCTATGGTGAGGTTAATCATATACAATTCCTAAAATGAACTTATACTTCATATATCATACTGCTTAATAAAATAAAAATAATTTCTACTAACTAGGGACTTCCTGTAGGCCAGTGGTATGTAATAAAGGCCAGTCGCACTTCAGTTGTGAGTTTGATTCCCACAGCCTTGTCCGACGTGATGGGATGTCGCCCGTCCTGCGGGTTGTCTTTTTTCTAAAACTACATTACTATATCATCCCATCAATAATATCAAAAAAGGTTCTATCCTTAAACAATACTAACTTTTGTCCAACATAATCCATTCCAATCTTTAGGCTTATCCAAAATACATCTTTCTAATCTCATCATATAATGATAACGATTACTAAAAAGGTCATATAAAAAGCATGTGAATACTATCATTTATCCCTCATACATCTTGTTGGTCACATTCCAATCATGTGAATACCTTAATCATGTATTCTCTTGAAAAATGAATACCCATTAAACCTTAGTGAAAACATGAATGCTGTCAAAAGTTAACTCCTTCCACATACCAAAATCCAAAAATTCTATAAACTCAAACCATGATATAACCTTCTCCTTATATCAGTCATGAGCTCATGAATACTATCAAACATTTAATTTTCTCCTTATCCCTTCATTATGCGCATATCATCTACTTTCCAAAAATATCTGAATAACCTTTCATGGTTACTGGTACCATTTATCCTACACGTTCAAAACTTAAGGAAAGACAACAGTGTAAAAATCCTTATATGTCTCTTTATTCCATAGTACCATGAGATTACTTATACAACATTACACTTGATAAACATGTAATCATTCCCCTACATTCTTAAACCATTGACCGAGATTCAAAAATTATTTCATCTCACATATCATTTGTAGTCTCTTCATCATCATCAACATAAATACTACCCATACGACCATACTGATTCTCTTCATGAGACTTTCCCTTAGGGAATTGGTTTGCATAATGCCTGTACATTCCACATTTAAAACATTTAATCATTGTTGATGTCGTATCAATACCATTATCCTCATCCATGGTGTTAAGTGAACCTTTTCCTTTTCACTTACTGGCTTTGTGTCCTTCTTTTCCACACCCAAAGCATCTTCCAATTCCATTGAAACATTTTCCTTGATGCCTATTCCCACATGATTTACATAGGGGGAATTGAACTTTCTTTCCTCTATGATCATCTTGAAACCTCATCTTTCTCTTATTAGCCGAGTCATAAAACTTACCAAATTTGAGTTTATTGATCATATTATGAGATTTCTGATTCAGCATAATAATTATGTTTGGACTTCCAAATCCCATTTCATTTGGTTTCTCATGAAGAATATCATTCCATTGTCCATAATATCCTCCATTATCATGAATCATCTTGTTTCCAGCCATATTCTGAAACCCAAAAAGAATAGTGTGAGAGACAAAAATCATAATCAAGGGGGAGTAACTTTAATCTCTAAAATCTTAGGTTAAATTTTAAGATCGTTACCATAGTTCTAGGACTATATCCTATACGTATACTTATCCTTAGGGACATCCCTAGACATACCTTAAAAATATCTCTAGGGATCTCACTAAAGTTCGCGCATCCTAGTTTCCAAAGGTTGACTAAACATTTCCTCTGATACCAACTGTAGTGGTCTGGAATTACTTCCTGTGTACTATAATTGATACCTATCAGGGCACTCCATGGGAGGCTACACCCCCTGGGCGGGACACACCACCATCCCTAGTGGCAGCCATTTCCTCATGAAGCCCTTGGGTGGAGAGCCATGCTTCGTCCAACTCTCACATGTGAGAGTTCCCAAGGATCAGATACATTCCTACCTCCGTTGCCTTTGATACCAACTGTAGAGACCCAAAGCTTGACGTACATGGTCATTACATTACTTTTTTGGAATACTTAATACATAACAAAAACAGACACATAAGGACTGTAATAGTTTAGTGTCTTTGGAAACTCGGAATAAAATCTTCTAATCGTGGTGAAAGATCTTCAACATCTCCCAATAAAGATCTTCCCCATTTTTTTAACCTAAAATCTTTCTTTATATCCTGGGGAAAAGAAAACATAAAATTGGTGAGCTCAAATGCCCAGTAAGGGTCAACATAGAGAACATAAAACAATCAATAAACATTTGAATGAAAAAACTTGAAGCTAAAATCTAAACATCAAAATCTTGAGCAAAGACATGAATCTTGGAAGTACATAAAGAATATATCATAAGGGAACATCAATCATGACAAAATATCATGGGAATAAAACATGGAAATTTTGGCAACCATTAAGCACATGATATGATTTCCATAGTAGCCAAGGAATTGATGCCAAGACCATCTTAGTGGACAAAGTCTCTTTCGGAATCGAGTTCACTCCTCATTCCAGTCTTGTATTACTGAACCGGTTTAACTTTCCATTCCATCCATGTCTATCTCATGAGATACAAATATTTACCCAATGCATTGGAGGGAGATATAGGTCCCGCCCATCTCATAATGAAATCATTCTTACTTATGCCACAAAATAAACTTGAAACATTCATCATAACCCAAAGAATAAAATGGGTTGCATAAACATCATCCCATCATCACATAATCTATATAAAACAAATGGATATATCAACATAAGAAAAGTGAAACCATGTAAATCATAGGGACATTATACTTGAAACATAAACATATAAAATAATGTCATCTTAGATGGAAAAATGGTTTTGATAAAACACTTGAAATGAATTCTTGAGGAAAATATCATTTCTTCTTCAAAATCAATTTCTTTTCACAAAACGTCATGAAATTTTAAAAGAAAGTGATTTTTTTGAAAATAGTCATGAAATATTTTGGAGGAAGCTTCATGAAAATAAGGCTTTATAAAACTGTAAAAATCCTTTCATGCTGTATATGTTAAAAAAACATTCTTCTCGTACTTTTGTCGGAAAATTCAAAAAGTACCTTGTAGGGTAAATAAAAAAAAGATTCCTTCCATACCATTGGGTAAAAGTCAGAATGGGTAAAAATGAATTTAAACATACATTAATACAATTTTATAAAACATGGACATGGATGATAGCAATAACCCCAACAAATACTTACGAATAAGCAATCTTAGATAAAAATGATATTTGCAAAATTATCCCTTACCTTAGGTCTGATATGCTTCGTATGTATCCAAAACTCCTGTATAATGATTTAAATAATGTCATTTACTTATTAAAGAATCATATTCATTTTTATGATATCATATATTTTTCACTTATGACTTTATATTACCCATTCTTTTGAAAATTAATGTTAAAGTAGCGTTTTGGGTAAAATCGTTTCATTTGTCATTCGTGTTTTAACTTGTAATTATTTATATGATTACATAGAACATGGTTACTTACATTCAGAATGTAAAACATGATTTATATATAATACATATTCAGAATATACATATATATAATAGATCGATAAATGGAAATAAATACACCGTTCATGGAGACGGTAGGTCGTACGTATGCATGAACGCTGTTTTCGTTTCCTTATTGAATTGAATGGAATTAAGTAAATGACATACATATATATATATACATAAATAAAGTATCATTATTATGTCATATATTTTATGATTACTTATTATATATACTTTATAATCATTCGTGAATGGTTAATCATTGAGAATGAATCTCATCGCATCGTGGAGACGGTAGTCCGTACGTACGCACGAGCGATGATATCATTCCCATGATCCTGGAATTGTATTGAAGTGTATGTATAATATTTAAGAATAATTATAAATTTAAAATAATCATATATAGTCAATATTTAGACCATTATACCCATCCAAGTAAGGTGGTGGTGGAAAATTGATTACACCACGGCGTGGAGACGGTATTCCGTACGTACGAACGCGCGGTGATTTCGTTTTCTGTAGGATGGATAAATGGTGAAATATGGTTGTTTAATACTTATAATAACATATCAGTATATGAGTGATACTGATGTTATTACTTTATAATGAAACAACTAAAGAATAAGAAGTGGAAGAAGAAATAAAGTTGAAAGAATCGGTAACGAACATTACCTCTTCTTTGAAGTGCCTCTTTGATACCTCCTCTTAGGGAACTAAAATTGGTCTTTGAAGAAGACCAGGACCTCAAGGATGTTTCTAGGGAAGTGGAGAAGAGAATTTGGCAGGGTTTGGCCGAGATTAAAGGCTCAAATTGGTGTGAGGAAGAGAGAGAGGAGGTTCCCTTTTATAAGGGGGGAGAGGGGGACCTTTGGAAAGTGTGGAAATATTATTTTATTATAAACTTATATTCGATTTCAAAAGGCCCAAAAATAATTAAAGAATAAGATGAGATGACTCATAGTCGAAATAAAATCATCCAATCAGAATTGGACATGTTTTAGAAAATATTTTAATCATTATAATCTTATTTATTTAAATCATTTATTAATGAGGTAAATACTTCATCATTATTGTGTCATAAATAATTTAATTTATATGGTGTCTAAAAATTATAAAAAAATATAATTCTGTAGGAAATCATTTTAGCGTTCTAAAGAATATTTATAGTCGAAAATATAACTTATATAACCCCTTATAAAAATTAATTACTAAAAGATTTTTGTTAAAGTCAATTTTGTCTTTACATTAAATTAATTAATCCAAATTGTCATCTTCACTACCAAGTGGCTCATTGGGGTCACAAAATCAGCCCAAGGATGCCCATGGTCGGCCACTACTCATCCAATAAGGTTAGGACAAGTTTAAATTAAATTTTGAATTATTATAATATTCTTTTAACGTTGAATTACCCTATTTACCTTTAACCGTAGTAAATAAAAATTACTGTAGTTACTATTCATAATATCAAAAAAAATAAAAGTAACCTATTAACATAATTTTTACCCACTGATTCCAAATATGGTATACATTTTTCTAAATTCAAAACACAGAAGTTGCAGTAATTAATTTAAAATTAATCCCGTTGTTAAGCAAACGGGTTTGAAAAGTTAAAACATTGCCAAAGATTGAAATGTTTTTACCTATGAATTCAATGTAAATTAATGCTAATGACATACATTATATTAAATGGTAAAAATATATTCTATTTATACTTTAAAAAAATTCAACATTATAATTTAACCATATAAATTATTGCGATGAAAAAAGTTGTTTTTAATTAAAATATAACGTGTTTTTACTATTCATTAAAATATGAAAGTTATCTGAATAATATAAAAAAATTATCCAAAATAAATTTTTATATCTTGATTATAAAAAAGAATTTTATTTTGTCAAATTAAACTTATAAACTTGTCAAAAACTAGATTTAATGTGGGTGCGCCATCAAAAGGCTGTAAAACTGCATTTTTTGAAAAATACTTCTTTTATCCAAAAAACTGATTTTGTTTTCATACCTCATTCTAGAAAATTTATAACATGAATTAAAATGTTATCAACTTCAAAATTCAGTTAATACTATTCATAACGTCTTGTATTATAATATATTGTTGTTTAGTGAAACTCGGTATTGCGTACAACACACGCTATCGAGGAAGGTCGCGATTGGGTGTAATGAAATCCAAGTCAGGGTTTCATGTTGTGCAAGAATCCTTCGTTGTTTCATATAACATAATCCAACCATATTTCATTTATACATTGAATATATATATATATATACTCAATGTTGCGTAGAATGACTATTATCAAACGAACTTGAAATTGTGTGTAACACAATCTAAGAATAGTGTTGCGTATACTACAAGATAATCTTGGTGTGTCGTACAATAGAAGATATGAAAGAAATTAGAAAGAATATATCTTATAAAATATCGGGATATTATAGTTTACCTTTGGTTCTTAGGTGGAAGGTTTATCTTGAGGCCCTCATACATGTTATTTGATTATTAAGATGTTTAATAATGGGCCTTTCTTATGTTTCCTAGGTCCATTGTTATAGGGGAAGGATATTGACATTGTTGGGTGGGGGGGTTACTTATGTTGCATTCCTCTGCTTACTAGGATTATGTTATAGGAATTGGATTATGCACAAAATTTATTATGGTATGAGTAGTTTTCTAGTCTGACCTATGGTGAAACTTGTTACTGATGACTATGCTTCAGTTTATGTTTTACATTGCTTGGCTTTCTGAGTTAGTCTTTATTTTCATATTGTACCTGTTTTTTGTTTAGAACTTTGAAAAAGGTAAATGTTTACCATGTTTTCTTTAAAACTTCTTTACCTCTTATCGTGCCATGTTTTATTTAAAATAAGAATACATGAGTTATTATACCAAGTCATGATATGAAACACCTAGGTGGGATCCGACTGAACCTTTTAACTCACACCATACTCACCTCCTTGGTGGTGCGTAGACCTTCGTATGTCTTCCAATGATGGAAAAGGCAAGGCGCAATAATGAGGCGATGAGGTACATTTTAGTTAGTTTTGGGTAGATGGTGGTGATATGGTGGGAGTTCATCTGATCCATCACATGGATTAGTTTTTTGGTTTTGTTCCTTATAAATGGACTTGTTTTTGGATCTTTGAGTACATTTACAATTGTTCATTTATGTTGCCTTTTTACTATTATGGCATATATATTCCCCTAGTCCTCTACAGTCTCTTTTCTTCTGTGTATACATATATGAAATGTGTTTGATCAGGTTGGCAGAAATCATTCCCTATGGTGTGTTGTTTGATTCTGGAGTTATTTTTCCTATCACGTGGGGATCGATAACACCCTTCAGGTATGTAACGGACATGTCGGGTTCCTTGTTTGAGGGTAACCCAAGTTGGTTCATTATAATGTAAGTGTAGGTTGAACCAATATAATAAAAATATAATTGTATTAAGGATACTGGAGAAACTATATAGTAAAGTAAAAAAGAATATTTTGGGGGGATGAAAATAAAAATAAAATAAAGGAGAATGGGGATGGATGTTACCTCTTCTTTGGACAACTCCTTTTTGTTTGTACCCAAGTGCTTCCTTATATGACTCTCTTTATAAAGGGAGAATTCTTGAATGATGGTATGGATGTTTGTAGGATATTTAAGAAGTGTTTTTCAAGACAAAGGTCTTGAGAGGTGTGAATATAACCACCCCAAAACACACCTTTAATAAAGATGGTATTTATCAGTGTTAGAAAAATGCATTGATAAAGTCCATCATTATCAGCGCTAAAATAAGCACTGATAAAGGGAGAACTTTATCAGTGATAAAAAAGGATATGATAAAGGGAACCCTTTATCGGTAATTTTTTAGCACTTATTAAAGGGAACCTTTATCAACACTTTATTAGTGCTCATAAAGGTTCACCAAAAATGATATAATTAAACAGATAAATTTTTTAAAAATTAACAACATCATTAATTAAAAAATTTTTCTTAAAAATAAATAAATTGAATATACATATATATAAATTTTAACAATAATAAATAGTTAATAATAAATATAAAGTTATGTAAAATGAATAAAATGAATAATTAAAGAAATAACAATTTAAAATGAGTAATTTTAAAAAATATTAAACATTTCCTTAATTAAATAATTATTGATATAAGTGAACATATTTAATATAAATATATATAGATTATAAATAATAATAAATAGTATATATTAAATATATATATAAAATTAATAGATTGTAATAATTAAACAAAAAAATCAAAATGAATAAACTACAAAATTATTTAAAAATTTATTAATGAAATAATTATTATGAAAAATGAAAAAGTAAAACATATATTTGTAAATTAATTTTTAATAGAAATAAATAATATATATTAAATATAAATATATATAAAATGAATAAAATTTTAATTAAAAACATATTATTGTCTTATTCATTTTTAATGTTATCTGATTTTTCAATTTAACATATGTCAAACCCTGTGTGTTACATGGATTTACACACGCAAATATATATGTAATTAATTCATTTTTATATACAAATACACACATAAATATATTTATGCAATATATAGAAACACATACTCTTGATATTTATGTAATTTATTCAAATTTTAGTATATTTTAGAATTTCATTATAACATGATAAATTTAATATATTATGTTTTTAAGCGGTAAATTTTATTAATTAATTTTTAATACTATTACAGTTAGGGTATTCATTTTTAATATTTTTTATTTTTTATTATATTTTGGAATTTGATCTTTTTCTATTATATATAGATATTTACTATGTTTTAGTATTTTCAATATGTATTCTTCTTTACTTAAATATATATATATATATATATCCATATTTTTTTAGATAATTTATATTTAAATAACAAAAATTATCCATTTTTTAAATATTTGTAAATTGTATTGATTTTGAATTATTCAATTTCACTCATTTTTAAAATTCAAGTATTAAAATTATATATCCACTTATGATGTTAAAAAAATATTTCAAAAAAAATATTTTTTAAAAATAATATTTCTAAATTTATATTTACTATATTTATAAATTTAAAAATTTATAATTATTATAAAGAAATAATTATTTTTTTAAATTATTATTTATATAATTATAAATAAAGAATTTTAAAATTATAATAAATTTATTTATATAATTATAATTATAAATCCTTTTTCAGTGCTAAAATTTTAGTAATGGTAAAATTAATATTCATGAACACTATTTTAGCACTTATAATGATCAATCATTATCAATGCTAAAAAAATATAATTTACAAAAATCCTTATCAGTGCAAAAATGTTAATGCTAATAGAGATGTATTTTATCAATGCTAAAAAATAATGGATAAATATCGCTTTCATTAGTGTTTATAAATTTAATGTTGATAAAATGGATCATTATCAGAGCTTTTTTATGAAAGCGCTGTTAAAAGTGTCCTTGATTTATTGAAAAGAACCATAATGATGACTCAGTCACTTGTGATTCTCAAGCTCTCACGGAACTCATATGTTTCTAGTATGAGACCTTTATGATCGCTTGGATGAATCAAGGTTAGAATCCAATTTATTTTATTTTATACATTTCCTCTATCATTGTTTTAATTTTGGGTTCCGTATTTTTCTTTTTTGTGTTATTATTAACCATGAAAACCCTACATCTTATCTTTTTCTTGACTGAAATACAATAAGTGGTTCTATATAATCTTTTTTGTCCATATAAAATGGTTTCTAAGAAAGATAATGATGTTTTTATATGGTAAGGTGAGTAAAAAAATGTGTATGGGCCTGTATGGATAAATAAATTAGATTATGAACTACACACTACAACAAAGGTAATGTTATCTATATCCCATAGCATTGACTGTGACAACCAGGTCCCGATGACAGCACAGACACCCCGCCTTAACATGGTCGTCGGGTCCTGGCCCACCAGGTACCACCAGTTGCCCCACAGACACGTGGGGCCCACCCCAGGGTCCACCCACATGCCTGAACGGGTCATATGACTAGTGATAGTCCCCACAGGCCAACATATGTCCTTTCTAGTGTGCTTTGTCCTCACTCACACACACCCTGGAAAAATTCCCAGAAGGTCACCCATCCTGATCACTACTTCAGGCCAGACACGCTTAACCGTGGAGTTCTAATCAGACAGGCTCCCGAAAAGGAAGGTGCACCTTGTTGACATGAGTCATATCAATTAGTCATTTAACCCTTTATCATTTATGGATGTTACAATCACCCCCCCCCTTTAGAGCACAACGCCATCGTTGTGGGCCCTACATCTCAACCCAGATAGTGCACCGCGCACTTAAGGCTGGGTTCCTCCTCGGATACCAAATGTGACAACCGGGTCCCGGTGACAGCACAGACACCCCGCCTTAACATGGCCGTCGGGTCCTGGCCCACCAGGTACCACCAGGTACCACCAGTTGCCCCACAGACATGTGGGGCCCACCCTAGGGTCCACCCACATGACTGAACGGGTCATATGACTAGTGACAGTCCCCACAGGCCAACACATGTCCTTTTTAGTGTGCTTTGTCCTCACTCACACACACCCTGGAAAACTTCCCAGAAGGTCACCCATCCTGATCACTACTTCAGGCCAAGCATGCTTAACCGTGGAGTTCTAATCAGACAGGCTCCCAAAAAGGAAGGTGCACCTTGTTGACACGAGTCATATCAATTAGTCATTTAACCCTTTATCATTTCGGGATTTTACAATCGGTACGGTTGAGATACGGCCGGGTTGGTTCGCACACGAAACCAACCGGGCCCCTGGGACGGAAGGGCTAGTAACTCACAGACCGGGCGTTCGATTGACGCGTCGTATGTTGCGTTGAGACCCCTGTGACGAGGCGGTCCTTTGGGATACTTCTTCGTGGGACTTTGAGATACTTGGAGTATCGACCTGTAGCTCGTGGAACAGACCCTCCCAGAGACGAGTGTGCGGAGTACGGAGACCGTGTAGCCAACTGAGACCTGACGACTGCTTGACCGACTCAACTTGGAGTGAGTCAACTAGCACAGTGGACGAAGCACTACTTTGTGAGGTGCAGACCCATGGCGGACGGAGCACTACCTGTGTGACAGTGCAGACCCGCAGTACTCATCCGGAGAGTACCTCTGTAGGCTACTAGGGGGTGTGTACTACTGTGTTTGGGTGGCATACTCCGGCGGGAATCACTAATGTGTTTGGGTGGCTGGCCCGTGGTACTCGACAGGAGGAGTATCTCAGTAGTCTAAGGTTAGTGAGCAGTACCTCGGAGTCGTGACAGGACCACCGTACACACCAGAGACGGAGCTCTTCAGCAGTTACGATTTCGATAATAAAAATCCTGGTTTGAGCTGAGTCTATGACATTTGTGTTTCCTCATGATTGAGATGGGTTACTTGATAACTTAGGTATATGTATGAGCATATACCTGGGTAGTGGTTATCCGTTGATTTCATAATCCTTGTGTTTCCTCATGATTGAGATGGGTAACTTGATAACTTAGGTATATGTATGAGCATATACCTAAGTAGAGGTTATCTGTTGAGATCTTCTTTGTGGTTATCCTTGTTAGTTTTAGTGAGACCTTGAGGGTCTCGGGGTCCCTAATGAGTATTGTTATACTCACCCCTGCACGGGCTATGCCCGTACCTCGTTGTGTTGGTTGCAGATGACGGGCAGTGCTGACGGAGGCCGAGTGTTCGAGGACTGGACGGTACCCGGAGGTGGACTACACGACGAGTCAGTACACGGAGGTGGACTACACGACGAGTCAGTATCCGGAGGTGGACTTCATGGCGAGACAACACTCAGAAAAGGTTGACGGGTGAGAGCGTTGTGGAGGCTATCTGTACCTACCCTTCAGGTAGGATCCGTGGTGGACGATCCAGGAACTGCGCCATCTGTACCTACCTTTCAGGTAGGATCCGAGGAGGACGACCCAGGAGCCGCTTCCTTCCTTCCAGCTGTTTTCTATTTCTGTTGTAATTTGTTCAGCTGTAGTTGTACTTTCAATTGGGATTGTATTCTGGCCCATTTACCTTTCCGCACTTCTCTTTGTACTTAGTGTTTTACTTCCACTTGTACTCTGTGGTGTTTTGTTTACTTTTATAAAGGCAATGCCTTCCCAGTTATCGGGATCTACGCCTTTGGTGCTAGTCGCCAGCCCCTGGCCTATGGAAGGCAGGCTTGGGGTAGTCACGGCACGGGCCCCGAGGACGGGTTGTGACAAATTGGTATCAGAGGAGTCGGTTCTACCGCAAAACTTATAACTCTGATATTTTCTTTCTGTGATGCAATAGTGTTAAGAGTACCGAGTGTGGTTTTCAGTTCAGGGAGCCCAGTGTTGGTGCGGGAGGCCGACATATCCATACACCAGGACCCTGACAACTGATTTCTGACTTTGTGCACGAAAAAACTGATTGCGTGTGTGTTTCCAGAAGTTTTTAAATGTCAGCTCAAACCAGGTCAGCTCACCAGGTATAATCGTTTGATAGTGTAACGTTGTTTCTTTCCGGATGCCTTTTCTCGGATGACCATCTAGAGCCCAGAGGGATGTGCTTACTAACAGCCTGTTGAGCGACGAGGCTTCAGTACAGGGCCCTCTTGCAGTTGAGGCACCAACGGAGGCACCAGCGGTACTACCATACGTTAGGTCACCGATGCCACCAGCCCTAGCATTAGGCGATGCATTCCACTTGAGCGCGCTGCACGAGTTCCAGTTCCAGAGACCACCCAGGTTCCAGGGAGAGACGGACCCGCAGACGGCTGAGGATTGGCTGGAGGCTGTGGTGAGAGTCTTCAGGCTAGTGGGGACGCCGACAGACTTCATGGTGATCTTTGCTGCCAGCCTTCTTCAGGCAGCAGCAGGCAGGTGGTGGAGCCACTTGTTCCAGTTTTGCGACGGGATGGCCTTCACATGGGAAGAATTCGAGACCTTCTTCAAGGTGGAGTTTGTTCCAGTAGCTCTACACCCCGAGCGTGTACATGAGATTCTACCTTTTCCACAGGGTTTTCGATCAGTAGCCGAGTCATCTGTGGGCAGTAGACAGATGATGCAGAGGTCCAGGAGGACCAGACCAGCAGTTGGGAGATCTCGGGTTTTAGGATCGGTGGTGTGGGGCACCCGGGGTGGGGTCAGAGCCAGGCGTGCCAGAAACGGACAGTGTTTCTCCTGCGGCAGGAAGGGTCACCTGGAACATGGCTATAGGACCCCCCGCACAGTTGATCAGCAGGTGTTGGAGGAGCCACCGAGACAGAAGCAACGGCTGGTGCTTGAGCAACAGCCGAGCAGTGGACAAGGAAGTAGAGCTCTGGGAGCAGGTGGATAGGAGAGGAACTAGTGGATACGTCCCTTGTACTTCTAATTCCATGTTGTTGTTGTATTCATGTCTTTTTACTATGAGCTGCAATAATAAAAACACACTTATCTTTGTGATGTTTGCTTTCCTATCCTTTTTGTTTGGTTGATACTGAGTGGTCCTAATTAAGACTGTTGACTTGACCCTCACTTTCGAGATTTCTACTGGAGGAGACCCAATGACCTCACACTAATGCCGACAGTGTGACTCGACCCTTGGAGGTGATAGTTACATTTGGATCTCTTGGTAGTTACGTCGAGGCCTTACGACGTCATCCATGGCATGAATGCATCATTCATGTAGGGATTGTCTGTATTAGGCAATGGGCGTGGTTCATCCAGGGGATGAGACCGAGTTTCCCTTTTCTGCAAAGGAGAAATTTTTAGCAGCTCTTTCAGATCATAGGCAAAGAAGGTGCAGGTCATCCAGGAGCGGATAAAGACTGCATGGTGTAGTAAGAAATAGGAAACTGGCACCAGTCTTAGAGACTCGGGCATGTTAAATGTTTCAAGAAGTGGAAGCTTTAAGGAGTGATGAGTCTGCTAAGCAACAGACGTGGAGGCAGAGCTAGGAGAGCAGCATGAGGTGGTGTAAATCTTAACATGCTACAACCACCCGCCTTAGTTATCCCCGCCAGGCTCAGGGAGCTGGAGGTCGGAGGAAGAGTGCGGCTGCATGCAGTAAAGGAGTGTGACCCAATGGCTCTAAAAATGATTCAAGGGACCGTCTATGTCCACTACTAGCTGCCGTAGTAACAGGAATTGATACGAATCATTCCTTCCTTCCACAAATCTTGTACCAGACCTAGAGTTTCTGGTAATCCGTAGACTTGACCCTCACGTCTGGAGATACCTTGGGAGAAGACTTGATAATCACACTTACGCCGACAGTGTGGTCAGACCCTCGAGGTGAGAGTTTCAGTTGAAATCTCTTGGTGGCAGCATTGAGGCCTTATGACGTTGGTTTGAGTATGGACTAGGGAATCACAGTTCATACACAAATTGATGGTATTAGGAAAAAGGTTGTGGTTTAAGTACGATGTCAGAATGGGTTTTCCTTGGTCGAAAAAAAAGGAAAACCCAGGCAGCACAGGGTAACTCATGCACAGGAGGGTGCGACCAATCACTCTTGAGTCGGTCAACCATACCCTCGTGGTAGCAGTCGTTTTGAGTTCCAGTTCTAAACAGGAGTTGGAGACCTCTGGAGTTCGAGGATGACGATCACGTCCTTATACGGGTCTCACCTTGACGAGGTTTACAGAGATGTGACCAAGGCGGCAAGTTATCTCCGAGGTTCAGTGGACCTTCTTAGGTCCTTAGCTGGGTAGGCGGGGTGGTTTACCGGTTGACCCATACACCTCAGTTGCACCAGGTGCACGACGACTTCCACGTATCTCAACTGAGGAGATACGTGCTCGAACCTTCTCATATCATCGACCATGGGGAGCTGGACGATGGTGATGGGGTGTCTTTCACGGAGGTTTCAGTGGGGATCAAGGATCGATAGGAGCGGATCCTACGAGGACGATCGATTCCTCCGGTGCACTTTCTTTGGTAGTACGGGAACCTCCAGGTGAACACATATGAGCAGAAGGCTCAGATGCGTGCTCTGTACCACTTTTGTGACCGTAGTTTGTGTTGAAGCTTTACAGGGCCGTAAATCCCTGAGGCGGGAGTAATTTTAAGACCCGGAAAGTTCAAGGAAATTTTTTTCTTAATTTGCTTTGGAACTTTACATGAACGCAGTTTCTAACGGAGCCTGATTCCGAGGCCCGGTGTGCCTGGAATTAATTTCCGAAGATTAGCTCGGGTACGTTCAGTGAACGAATTAGCGGGTTTTTCTAACTTTTGAACCGGTTCTCGGAATCGAATTCTGAGGGCACTGATGGAATCACAGTGCCAGTATTTGCTTAGAAACGCCATTTCCAGAGTTGCGTTTGCTCGGGTATAGTTTTTAATTTTTGGGGATAAGTTAAGAAATAAAATAAAGTGGTGCGACAACTTTATTTTATTTCACTTAAAGCCACTTAAAAGACACTTAAGCTAAGTTAAGAGGATAGGGTGGAGCCCAAAATATCCTACCCACGTGGTAAGATATTTGTGAGGTGGGGCCCACACGAGCCCCACCGTTTCTTTCCTCCTAAGTAACGCACCCGCGAAAACCCTCTTTAATAAAAGTCAACCGTGCGTTTTTCTGGTTAAGAAACACCTCATTAAATTGGGCGGTTTAATCGCTACAATTAATTCATTGAATTAATTGTTCGTTTCTTTTCTTTTGAAATTCAAATGTGTCATGTGCATTAACAAAATAAGATAACTCTTATTTTATTTCTGTTGGAACTTGTGGCATGGAGTGGATTTGGAGGAAAGCGTTCTTCTTCGACGAAGAACGCGAACAATGCGAAGAACGCGAAGAACGCTCCGACCTCCGACGAAGAACTCCAAACCCTCGGAGATCGACGACGTGACGCCGTGTACCGCGACATCAACGACGTTTCTTCCATGACGATCCTTCTCTTCCGCGATGATCCTCTTCTTCCGCGATGGTTAATTCCGTGACGAACTCGCGTTCGACGACAACGCTTGAGGTAGGGAATTATGTTTGAGAATGATTTTATTCCCGAGTTTCTTTCATTCTAAAGAACACAAGGAAACATGGATCAACTTATTATCTAGTTGATCTGCGCATGTTTTCCTTGTGGTTTGGGAATTTTGGTTGCGGGAAGTTGTGGGGGCTTATTTATATTATTGATCGTGATCTCATCTGTCGCCTTTCTTGGTTTCATTTTGGGCTGCCTGTTATCATACTAACGGGGGAAGGTCGGACCGCATGAACACGACCGACCCTCCTTCCCCCCTTGTTGTTTGAGTTTTTTGCGGCATGTGAAAGGCATCGCGGTGCCGTTGCACCACGCGGAAACGAGAAGAAAGAACGCGGCGAAGAAGTGCGGCGCCGTTGGGGCCGAACGAAACCGCGGGCGGAGTCGGGGCTGAGGAGGCGATTTGAAGACCCCGTGTTTTGTTGTCAAAGTGTGGATTGACAGACGATGGTGAGGCGGGCCGCGAAGGTGTTTTGAAGGCTTTGCAGCGAAGGTCGGGTCCCGGGACGATCTCTGGCGAAGACTGTAGGCGAGTCGGACCACCGGAGCGCGTCCGGTGGTCCGCGGAAGCCCCCACCGGTGCGCCACGCCGGCGCGGCGGCGCCGGCGGTCGGGGGAGGCAGCGCCCGGCACGCCGCTGGGAGAATCCACCGCGACTTCAGCCGCGACGGCGAGCGACGGTCCTGCGGCCACGCGGGACCGGGGAACGCGGAACGCGGCAGTACGCCGCGTCCGGTGACACGAAGTGGCCCCCAGCGCGAGGGGATCATGGCTCCTTGGGCGCGACAGCTCGGCCAGCGCTAAGGCTGGCCGGGCCGGGCTGGGCCCACCCGGGTTGGACCCGATCCCGGGTCGATCCGGGCCCAGACCCCCCGTTTTCGGACCCCTCACGGTTTTTCACTCATATCTTGAGGTGTAGACCTCCGATCGACATACCGTCAGCGGCGATGCGACCCTTGGATCGAGTCGGTCGTTTCTTTATATTACACTGAAGGTTTGGGAATACCTTGGGTTTGGCCGGGTTGGTTCGGATACGAAACCAACCGGGCCCTCGGAGTGGAAACGCTTATATCTTGAGCTCCGGACGTCTGATTGATGTGTTGTCGACTTTGATGGATTCCTCTAAGTGAGATGGATCTTTTGTCTTACTCCGCTCGAGGTTTGGATGTTGTCGGAGTGCGGTCGGGTTGGTTCGCTCACGAAACCAACTGGGCCTCTGGAACGAAAAAGCCAATAACTCATAGACCGAGTGTCTGATTGATGCGCCATCTGTCTCGTTGATTTCCTCTTGATGAGAAGGAACTTTTGGCATACTTCTCCTGAGTTTTTGTTGCTGTTGGATAGTGGCCGGGTTGGATTCTACCCGAAATCCAACCGGGCCCCTGGAACAGAAAAACTGATATCTTTCAGACCGGACGTCCGTTTGACAAACCTTCAGCGGCGTTGGTGATAACGTTGAGAAACGGTCCCTTTGAGTTTAAGCTTTGAGAGTTGGGGTACAGTTGAGATACGGCTGGGTTGGTTCTCACATGAAACCAACCGGGCCCCTGGGATGAAAGGGCTAGTAACTCACAGACCAGACGTTCGATTGACGCGCCGTCTGTTGCGTTGAGACCCCTCGGATGAGGCGGTCCATTGGGATACTTCTTCATTGTACTTTGAGATACTTGGAGTATAGACCTGTAGCTCATGGAACGGACCCTCCCAGAGACGAGCGGGCGGAGTACGAAGACCTTGTAGCCGACTGAGACCTGACGACTACTTGACCGACTCGACTTGGAGTGAGTCGACTAGCCCAGTGGACGGAGCACTACTTTGTGAGGTGCAGACCCATGGCGGATGAAGCACTACCTGTGTGACAGTGCAGACCCACGGTACTCGTCCGGAGAGTACCTCTGCAGGCTACTCGGGGGTGTGCACTACTGTGCTTGGGTGACATACCCCGACGGGAAGCACTACTGTGTTTGGGTGGCTGGCCCGAGGTACTCGATAGGAGGAGTATCTCAGTATTCTTAGGTTAGTGAGCAGTACCTTGGAGTCGTGACAGGACCACTGTACACTCCAGAGACGGAGCTTTTCAGCAGTTACGGTTTCAATAATAAAAATCCTGGTTTGAGCTGAGTCTATGACCTTTGTGTTTCCTCATGATTGAGATGGGTTACTTGATAACTTAGGTATATGTATGGGCATATACCTGGGTAGTGGTTATCCGTTGATTTCATAATCCTTGTGTTTCCTCATGATTGAGATGGGTTACCTGATAACTTAGGTATATGTATGAGCATATACCTAAGTAGAGGTTATCTATTGAGATCTTCTTTGTGGTTATCCTTGTTGGTTTTAGTGAGACCTTGGGGGTATCGGGGTCCCTACTGAGTATCGTTATACTCACCCCTGTACTGGCTATGCTCGCACCTCATTGTGTTGGTTGCAGACGACTGGCAGTGCTGACGGAGGCCGAGTGTTCGAGGACTGGACGATACCCGGAGGTGGACTACACGACGAGTCAGTACCCGGAGGTGGACTACACGACGAGTCAGTACCCGGAGGTGGACTACACGACGAGTCAGTATCCGGAGGTGGAATTTATAGCGAGATGACACTCGGAGGAGGTTTAAGGGCGAGAGCGTTGTGGAGGCTATATGTACCTACCCTTTTGGTCGGATCCGTGGGGGACGATCCAGGAGCTGCGCCATCTGTACCTACCCTTCTGGTAGGATCCGAGGAGGATGACCTAGGAGCCGCTTCCGTCCTTCCAGTTGTTGCCTTTTTCTGTTGTACTTTGTTCAGCTGTAGTTGTACTTTCATTTGGGTTTGTATTCTGGCCCATTTACCTTTCAGCACTTCTCTTTGTACTTAGTGTTTTACTTCTGCTTGTACTCTGTGGTGTTTTGTTTACTTTTATAAAGGCAATGCCTTCCCAGTTATCAGGATTTACGCCTTTGGTGCTAGTCGCCAGCCCCTGGCCTATGGAAGGCGGGCTTGGGTTATCCACGGCACGGGCCCCGAGGATGGGTCGTGACATTGAAACAAGATATTAGTGATTGGAAAGTGTGTATGAGGATATGTGATAACTTAAATTGGAAACTATTTGGGTATACTAGGTAAAAAAAGTTACAAAATGGAATCAGAGTTAAACTTGGGATATTGGTATTGATTATCTCCAAAAGAAAAAACAATCCAGATAAAAATGGTAATCGAGAAATATGTTTGGATAGAATAATTATGTTATATAGTTGAGTTACCATATGGTGTCTAGGTTTTTTTTATATTTTCCTTGACCTATCTTATCGAGTTGGATGCCTCTTATTTAGGAGTTGATAGGTTAGAATCGGTAAAAATATATGAAATGTCATGTTCTTATGCATCTTTGTTTATTTTTGTAGAATAAATTATAAATTTATAATAATTGATACATAAATAAAAAATAAATATAATATTATTACTTACTTATTAGTAATTATTTGGTGTATATAACTTATTAGTTGATTGATTTTATTTTGTATCCCCATTTAGTGACACTATTAGTTATTTTTTAATACTTATATTTAAAATAATGCTTCTAACATCTTTTAAATTATATTTAATGTATGAAAAGACTTATTAAAAGGAAAATTAATGAGAGAGAAGGTAATGGGGTTCAGATTTAATATAGATTATTTTTTTCCTATTTCTAAAAGATAATTGTTTTTTGGATAGGTAATATTATGTGAATCACTACATTAATATATAATGTGTCACTACTCTGACTCCTAGATATCGATAGGAAGGAGTCAATGCACATCCTCTATATTTTAGAACATATATTGATCATCATGTCCTAAAGGTAATTATATATCTAATTAAAGATATGTTTTATAATTTTCAATGATGAGAACAAGTAGTATCTATGGTTCCTCTATGGTATTAGGGTAATATATCATAATAATAAATTTAGGATTACATCGAATATGTTAATTTCATATTTAATAGTAAAAAAAATTCTAGATCAACACTGAGCATGAGTTGAAAAATTCACCCTTAAAAGGTATTTATGTTATTGATGGGATCTTAGGGTGGATTAATAAAATATAAAAATTTGGATGGTGATGAGTCCTTGAGTAGATAGTAATGATATCTAATGTATGTGGGGGTGAGATTCATTTCTTCTAGACCATTAGTGTGGAGGTATTCTATTTCCTCTACAATTGTGGAGTCTTTTTGATAGATTCTATTAGTGTAGGTTCCTAAGACACTTTAATCCTTATTTCCTCTTTGATGTGAAACATTTCTATCGACATGGTGAGTTAGGGAACCTCTAATGGCCATTTGGATCTACTCCTTCAAGGAGGGATCATAAGATATGATTGGTAGATTATTTATGGTTGAGTAGTATATAGATGATTCTAGATTGGGTTACTCTATAGTGATAGGTAAAATCCTACTATATTATACTCTTGTCTATGGTCTTAGGAAACATAAGCCTCTTATTCTTTATTTTTGAGTATCTTATATTTCATTTGAGATTGAGATTAGAACTTATTAATAATGTTACTAACATTAATATTATCTATAAATAAACATATAGAAAAAAATTAATCAATGTATATTTTATTTCTCAGTATCATATTTCTATCTCTCTCCCTTACATATACCTACACAATACACCCCCTACTCTCTAAACTCATTCCAACTTCATACGAGACCACTTGGAATAACATCTCCATCCACTGTTGTGAAAGAAGCAAAAAACACATGACAGTGGTAAGAAACATAAATAACTTTTCATAAAAAAGGACCATGTGTTTTATAAATAAATTTGTGTAAATAAGGAATCATTTTTGGTAAGATTGGTATACAATACAATACACCCCATGCATAAAATTACATAATTGCAAGAATAATCCATGAAAATTTGTAATATCTTGAACCAAGATATAATACTTAAATACTACAATACCACTAAACTTCTGTAACTTTATCTAATCCATCCCGAGATGCTTTATTTCATTCCATATCTTTATGATTTATTTGAATCCGTCTTCCAAACTATCATTCCTTCTTTCATTGTGGCTCCAAAGTTCATTTATGACATACCTCCCACTAATATTTTATTCACTAATCTCCAACAAAGCTGATACCATTGATTTCAATACTGTATCTCCAAACACATTATTCAACTCTTTAATCATATTATCCTCTTCATTTATTACATCCTAGGAACACAAAAAATGAGACCAAAAAATCAATCAATACCTAATGAAGGAATTTTTTGAGTTTATTGATATTCATTTTATTTTATGACTCACTCTATTAGTTTTTATGAAACTTCATAAAAAATTACTTTTATTTTGATTTTGGTAACATTGGATCAAATTGGAACACCACAATTATTACTAAATGGATGATAATACTACTATAATGAGTCATTTAATCTTAGTCTCGAAGGTATTCCACCAATAATGAACCGATCTCTCAGAAAATATCTTCTACTTCATCATCAGGATAACTTATCTTAAAATATTGGAGAAGTGACCAGTTATCCGGATCTCCCTTATGACTCGCATCAATAATACCACAAGTCTGTGTCTCCTATAAACTCTACCATAAAATGAAACATTTCAATAGATGCAAAAAAAAATAATGGTTTTGTGTGGATGTAAATGCCTGTGAGTGGAAGTCATGTTGATTTAAACGATAATTACTTCAATTTGGTAATGTAATATGTTAGAATCTAAAATTAATATTGCATTTAAGATATTTTTTTAACCTTAGTGGGAACTCTACTTTCATCTCCTGAATAGTTATTATTGCATTTTTTTCTTGAGACTCATCCCCCATCCCTTCCATGTTTCATGAAATCCTCTGGGAATTAGTCATGAAAAATGATCACCAACACATGGTATGCGGTGAATTTTGGTTAGAGTAGTTCAATAAATATATATGGATGCCAAAAAATTATGGTATATAATTATCAAAGAAAAAAATGCTATAATAACTATTCAGGAGGTATGTAATCAAGGATCTCTGGAACCATAATGATGAGACAAAGGATTTTTTTAAAGAGGGAGTCCAATATATCATCAAGAGATGGAAGAAAATATAAATCTGAGTATGAATTAAATAAATCTAGTGAATTTTAGTTGTACTAGAGTACTGAAGTATTATATCTTTATTCAAGATAGTAACAAATTTCATGCAAGATGCACAGAAATGTGGAATTTTATGCATGTAGTGTATTGTAATATAATTATTAAAGACAAATTAAATGTTTGACTACTCAAGAAGAAAATGTATTCTACACATGATGATGTTACCAATCAAGAGGAAGAACATACTTTTGATCATAAAACTATGAAATTATTAAGAAATCAACAACATGTTGATGAAAAAACAATAAGGAGACAACATCACAGTGGTGAATAAAATAATCATGGAAAGAAATCAGTGAATAAAATTTGAGGTTGGTTGGAATAAAGGCGACCAACCTATTTACCACAACATGTCAATTTTCATTAGTTATCTTGGGGTTATATGAGGATGAATATGCTGAATGATATTTATTCAAGGTGCAGTGTCCAACCAATAAAAAAGGAAATACTTTTGAAATTTATAATAGTAATTTTACAATGTACTTTCTCTATTTTACTAAAACATTACATAATGAAACGTTGATTTTGTTTTCATTATTAATTATAGAATTCATTTATTTTAGAATATTTCCATAAAAAATTAGTCTTAATCGCCACTAAAAAATCACATAGAGGATTATAAACTCTTATTTATAAAGTTATATAGGGATGTTGAGGGGAAAAGAAATCCCCCCACACAACTTAGTTATGTACACATTATAAATCAGGAAACATGGAATGATTTCATCAATCATCAAAATGAGAAATCATTTCAGGTGATTTTCATTCGATAATATATTCTTTGAAATTATTTATTTTATCCAACATTATTCAAAATTGTTAATTTAGGAAACCAAAAAATATTCTAAAAAATAAATAACATACATCAAAACCAACGTACCCCTATCACAAAGAAATTATTTGTACACTTTATTAGGGAAGAAATTGGTATAAATTTTATGTCAATGGTAAAAGATTAATTATGGGATATAAAAAAAATTCTTTTGATTATATTCAAATTGATGATTCAAAATCTGAATCCAGTTTGATCCCACATCATCTGCTATAGAAGGAGGTTAGTCTAAATGATGAGGGTAAATAAGTTGATGAAAAAAATAGTATGAAAGCCCTATTTAAATATGAGATAATTGTAATTCATTATGATTTAAAAAAATATTTGGTAAAAATATCTAATTATGTTCACAATTTTTAAATGGTTTAGACAGAATAATCAAAAATGACCACAACATAAGAAAATCTAGTTGTAATAGCTTTGAAGCAGCCTGAACAATATGCTTGTGTTAGAGGTTTAGGTTTTAGAGTCTCTCCTTGAACATATTTGGAGAAGATAAAACCACATGATGATACATATAATATTTTGAAATGAATTCATACAAAAATAGACTCATTACAAGATATTTTTTTGGGGGTCAGTTTCGCAGACCAATGTATAAAAAATGTTCAAAGTGAACAAGTTGTGGAGAAAAGATCTGGACCTGAACCAAATTATTCCACTAGATTTGAGGCTATCCATTCCCTAAAAATACATACCTTACATGGGCTAAATTGTTTTTTCATTAATCCTTATCTTAAATGTGAATCAAAGAACTTTTGATTAATTTAAATTAATAAAATTTTATCAGGTATTTTTTTTCTGGTTTGTGTCTATCAACATCCACATACCTCTATGTTGCAATCGGTATAGTGTATAATATCTTGGGAGCCCATATACACAATAAATACCTCCCAAAAAATCACATGAGATAGGGGATTGAGGTATCTTATGATTTTACTACTGAGTTTCTGGTTCCACTTGATGGTTGAGATATCACAACGGCCAAAGATGCTATTTGAGCTTTCGTCACATTATCATATAATGTAATAAATATACAAGATAAATGTATTTATGAAATTTTTTCATATAAATAACACATAAAAATTAATGATAAATGGATCAAAGTGATGTATGATATTCTATATGGATAAAGTAGTGGATAAATAAAAGGCCTAACTAAGAAAATCTAGTGAATCAACCGAGAAAATAAAATGACATTCCAAGAGCACCTTATCCCCTCTAGTTCCAGAGAAACATTTATTATCATTAAAACATCTTGTAGAGGAAAAATTTAAAGATAAAACTATGTACTATATTGAATATGAAGAATAAATATTTGGATATTACTTCACATACATAATTTGTCTTTAGACTCTAACTTGGATTCTCAAGACTGAATGGATGGATGTCTTAGTTGTGAATACATACATAAGGTACATTTTCATGATACATATGTCCAAAAAATGAGATAATACATTTATTAATGTTACTAACTATTCATATTTTTTAATGGTGTTTATATCACAACTATATAAAGGGAAGATCGTGCGAGGAATGATTTGGATTCATTATTACCAATAACATTTCTACACTAGAACTTAATTTGAATGAGGAAGCAATTTTGAAGAAAATAGATGTGTTACTCAAAGAATTTAATATAAAATCATCAGAAGAAAGAATCTTTTAGATTCCTACAATAAAAAGGTAAAACTATACAATCTAATCACATAAAATATATTTTTAATTTAATTATCACCTGATTGTTTTTCTATTTTTAGGACACACTAATGATTATAGCCATCAATATGGACACCCATAATATTTGTTTTTTGGGTCCAATTAATGGATATGAAACCAACTGACCAGAAATAATCTATATTGAGAATTTTTAATAATCTAAAATCAAAATTTCATAGATAAAATTCCAATTATGTATTTAGTCTCTGTTCTAACATGACTTTTATTACGATAGGGAGGTCACTCAACATAGGATAGATCATGACATGAAATTGGTGTATAAAAGGATAAAGCCTATGGATTAGAATAAATGGAAACCAATTTTGGTATATATAGAATGATTTAACTATTAAAACTTTTCACAACAATTTACTTATTTTGGTCAAAGTTTCTATAGTGTACAATACTAGATAATGACAAAGATTGCAGATACTATGTTTGAAAATTTATGAGAGAAATCATAAATCATGAAAAGATCAGCAACCCCCAATAGGTAATTTTCGAGTTTAATTAAAATTTCATTATATATATTTCATAATCATTTGTTTTTTTTCCTTTATTACTATCAATGTTTTGATAACCTAGTTACTCAGAAGGAGAAATAAATTTGTTTCGAGATGGGTGGGAAGTGTATTTTTTGTTATAATGTATGCTGAAAAAAAATTTAGGTGATTACCTACTATTTTTGTGATATAGTATGAGTTATGACCTTCTAATAATATTTGGGGTGTGGATAACTAGTGTTAGAATTCTTGTATATTATTTTTGATCTCTTTATCAAGGATAAGTATAATGGTGAAGATCAATTTGTTTAGAAGTGGTAACTGACAAACAATAAAATTGTAGAGAAATCCTAGAAGCAGAGGTGGAGGAGGAGGTGGAGGAGATGGTGGAGAAAAAGGTTAAGGAGGAGGCAGAATCAGAGTTGGAGACTGACATGGATGAGGAGGAAGATGTGAAGACCTAAGTGGTGACTAAGTTGGTGGGGGGATAAGAAGCACTGTATTTCAAACAATAAAATTGTTGGGAAATGAAGAACAATTAGGATCATACCATGATTGTGATTGGGAAAAATGTTTATTAGTTCACACAAATCTTTTCACTTAAGATGAGAGCCATTGTGAAATTGTTTTAGGTGCCTTATTGAAATCATGTTTTTCACCAATTGTTTAAGAGATTTTATATAGGGTAGTCATCCACCTTGATGAACATTCTGTGTTGTAAGACTAAATTTCTCCACTTGTGATATTGATCCAACATATGTACAACTCTAAATCATAAAAAAAGTATATAATCCAACATAAATTTATGAATAAATATGTGTGTAATCAACCACAAATTTCACCAAGTGTATTAAAGAACTATTTGAGGAAAACCTGCATTGATATATAGTGGTTACTGAGGAGGGGTAGTTTCAAAGTTTCTATAATTAGTTTAAAATTGATATTTTAATACAAAAAAAGTTTAAATAACTAAAAACTGAGAAACACCCTCAGATTTTCTTGATAATTTGGGACAAAAATTCATATATTTTTTGTGACTTGTAAAAATCATTGTCATGTCAAACCCACTCACGATTCCACCTATATGTCTCTAAGTGCATGTTTACAGTTTTAAATGATATATTAGTAAAACAACTAGTGGAATAATTGAAAAAGAGGAAATTAATTATTATTTTTATGATAATTTATGAAAATGACCCCTAATCCATTTGGGAGGTGGACGAATCAACAATAGCTCAGTATGACACATGGTGTGATCAGTATGACTCCTAGTGAAAGTTTTTATTGAAAATTGAAATTACATCTAGTGAAAATAATAACCAAAAAAATCAAAACCATGTAAATGCATTCATATTGTTTTGATACATTGGGAAATGATCCATGAGTCATTTTTGAGATATAGGAATTAGATGCACCTCAATCCAACGCACTGTGTGACTAGTATGACTCCAAGTGTCTGTTATTAAAATAATAAAACATGCTCATAATATCTTTATAATTTGGGGAAATGATTCATCATTCATTTTTGATGTGTATGAACCTGTCTCATGTAAAACCCACACATGATTCCACCTGTATGGATCATAGATTGTGTTTCCAGTTTAAAATGGCATTTCAGTAAAATACACATGTGGTGTGTTAAAAACCAAAGAAACTCATTATTATTTCTATGATACATTTTTAAAATGCTATTTATGTCATTTATGATGTGTATAAATAATCTTCACCTCAATCTGACACATAGTGTGAACATAATGACTCGAAGTGCATCTTTTTATTCAAAATTGACATTAATTTTAGTAAAAAGAACTAACATACTCCAAAATGAGAAAACACATTTAGATTGTTTTGGTACATTAAGAAAATTTTCCATAAGTATTTTTTAACTTGAATGAATTATATTCACCTGAATCAGATGAATAGTGTGAATGGTACAATTCCAACTGTCCATTATCAGTTTAAAATTAACAATTTAGTACAAAAATGTGAAACTCACGGAAAACTGAGTAAACACAGTTGGATTGTCTTAATAATTTAGGAAATAGATTCATAATTCATTTGTGATGTGTATAAAATAGTCTCATGTAAAACCCACACATGATACCTCAAATATTGATCAAAGTGCATGTTTCCATCTTAAAAGGACATTTTACTAAAAAAAGTGGCATGCTTAAAACCAAGGAAACACATTTTTATTGTATTAATACTTTTGAAAAATGATCCATAATTCATTTGGGATTTTTAAGAATAAAATTGACCTCAATATGATTCATGGTGTGACCGATATGACTCCAAGTGATTCATTTTATTCAAAATTGACATTAATTTTAGTGAAAAAAATAACTACCATACTCAAAACTGATCAATCACATTCAGATTATTTTAGTACTTTTTGGAAATGATGGATATGTATTTTTGGACATGTAGGAATCATCCACACCAATATATGATGCACAGAGTGACCATTATGACCTCAATAGTCCATTATCAGTTTAAAAATGACATTTTAATACAAAAAGCGTCACTCCGTAAAAAAGAGTAAACATTATAAGATTATCTTTATAATTTTGAAAAATGATTCATAATTAATTTGTGACATGTATGAATCAGCCTCATGTCAAAACCAGACATGATACCACCCTTATGTCTCAATGTGTGTGTTTCTAGTTTAAAATCACATTTGAGTAAAAACTCATGTGGTGTACTCAAAATAGAGGAAACACATTCTAATTTTTGTGATACATTATAAAAAAGATCCATAAGTCATTTGAAATGTGTTGAAATCAGTTACAACTCAATATTATGCATGATGTGACAGGTATGACTCCATGTGTGTTTTTTTTATTCAAAATGGACATTAATTTTAGTGAAAAAACCACTAACATACTCAAAACTAAGAAAACACATTCAGATTGTTTTGGTACTTTAGGAAAACAATCCATAATTCATTTTTTATGTGTAGGAATTAGCCGAACAATAATCCTACACACGGTGTGACTAGTATGATTTCATGTGTCCCATATTAGTTTAAAATTGATATTTTAATACAAAAATGTTTTAGTTAATGAAAATTGAGAAAATGTTATTGGATTGTCTTGATAATTTGGGATAATAATTAATTATTCATTTATGAGGTGTATGGATCAATCTCCTATAAAACCCACACACAATTCCACCTTTATGGCTCAAGTCGAGTGTTTCAAGTTTAAAACTACATTTTTATAAAAAACTAAAGAGGAACACTCAAAAATGAGGAAAAAAATATGATTGTTTTTGTACATTAAGAAAATTATAATTTGTGATATCATATGAGTAGGAATCAGATGTACCTCAATCCAATGCACGATGTGACCAATATGACACCAAGTGAATCTTTTAATTCAAAATTGACATTAATTGTAGTGAAAAAATCGTCATAATCAACACCAATAAAATTTATTCATATTGTTTTGGTACATTATAATAAATATTGATATGTAATTTGTGATTTGTATGAATCATCCACACCTTAATCCGATGCACATTGTGACCTGTATAATACTGGCATGGGAGAACGTGATGAGGTGAGTGGGGATGTTTCAAACGTAGTGCAATCAACCATACAATAGGACAATACAGGAGTGGAGCCTAGCTCTTAGGAGGATCAACTAACTTAGGCTCCCTCGGAGGTAGAGAAGTGTGTTAAGTTGAAGATGGAAGAACCGCGAGTAGAAGATGTTTTTCCCGCCTCAAATAGGATTTGAGAATTACTCTAGTACATGAGAGCGGAAAGGAGGCTGTGCAGGGAGGCGGAACACATGCAAAGGAAGTGGATACAACAGATTCAAACGGTGTGAGGGAATGCACTGTAGGGGATTATTAGGTTACTAGTGGCACCCATGGTCAGGGATGGGAAGACACTAACAACCATCTTTAGTTCATGGGACGAGGATATGAACTGAACACTAGTTTGAACATGGTGTAGGAGACTACCTTGCTGGTTGAATTAGGGACTCAAAGTGGACAAAAGAGGCCGAATAGAGTGATTGTATTGGGGACCTTCAACCCTAACACACTCGGTGATAACCCGGAACCTCAGTTAAAGGCTAGGAATGAGGGAACAAAGAATGGATGGGAGAACAAATTAGGAAAGGGGGAGTCTCCGGGCAAGAAGAGGGGCATCAAAGCAGGGTCAGGGATTAAGATAGGGAATCACTTTGAGGGATTAGAGGTTCAAGAACCCCCCTTGACTCAAGAGGAAGTATCTTAATGAGATGACAACTACAGTCAACTCTCGGTGGACAGCATGGAATGCATTCAAGGGAAAGGGCCTCCTAGCCCTCGAAGGGAGAAGGGGAAAAGGAGTTTGAGATTCTGGGAAATGTATAGTGGTCCAAGGGAAAAAACCAAAGGGACGCAAGGATTACTCCAATTTTCCAAAGCCGATGGAGACATGGTCAGCCAAGAAGGACAAGAAAAATGGAATCAAATCACTAATGAAAGGGGAAAGAGAAGAGCCTATGGTGTGTTTGAATTTGATTCTACACTCCAAGGAATAAATGTTAGACAAAGTTGTCCATCCCAATGTCTTAGAAGAGGAGATCAAAATAATTTATGAACGAAGGTTCCAAGTTGATGCCAATGAGGAGCAAGAGCTATGGATAGACAAACAAGACCGAATTCTGGCACGAGGCTTCAATCAGGGCATAATCAACTCAAAGAATTCATCCAAACAATGGAGAGGATGATCACCCACCTTGAAGAGATTATTAGAGAGGACCCAGAAACACAGGTTAGTCCACTAAAATGGGAGCTTTATAGGGTATCTAACTCGGGCAATCTAAGTCTTGTGTTTAATAATTTTGTGAGCTCTTTTAGCACGTAGTGATCTTGTATGTGAATTTGGTTTCCCATTTTCCACAAAATGTCTTAATAAAAATTTAAATTTAGATGGATCAACACTTATAGAAGTGATAATAAAGGTATATTTATCAGTTCTTATAAATGAATTTATAAATACGACCTTTATCAGAACTTGTAGAAGCACTGATAAAGGAATCCTTTATCATCCCTTTTTAAAGAACCATTAATGGAATCTGTATCCGCACTTATAAAAGTCTTGATAAAACCCTTAAACTTTTAACTTCATTGAGGTAGTTAGAGATTTTATAGCCTTTATAAATGAATATTCTAGAACTGTTAAATGTGTGTTTCTTAGTAATTAATGTGGGAGGGGTGGGTGCCTTTTTTAGTGGAGGAGTGGCATTCTTGTAAATTTTGGAAAAGAGAATTCCCCCTTGTTTTTTCCATAAAGGTGGGTCCAATAATGCTCCTAAATTGATAAAATGGAGGATTAGGTCTAAATATGAATATACAATGGATATTGGACTATTTTCTAGGTTATTTTGGTCCTTATTTATAAGGTTTAGTCTTTTTTATGCTAAAGTTTTTTCTAATCGGTGTAAATAAATTTAATTACTTTCACTAAAATTTTTTGTCAAAAAAAGTTGAAGTTATTAGATGTTATAAATTATTCCTATTACAAATATGGAATCAATTTTTCCAAATTATAATAACAAAATTGGATGAAATTAATTTAATATTAATCTCATAGATATGTCTCGATAAAGAGTTTTTTTAAGAAAATGTGTTTAAAAGATTAAGTTGTTTTTATATCCAATTTCAATGTAAAATTGGTTCAAATAACCAAAATTGAAATAATTTATGTAATATTAATATTATTATACATTAAAATAAAATTTAAATATAATTTAGTAATTAAAATAAATTACATGAAAATATTGTTTTGAATTAAAATTCAATAATTTCACTATTCATCTAAAAATGATGCTTTTTTGAAAAACCACACAAATTCACCCTAAGATAATTTTGAAATTATGAATTAAAAAATGAATTTTATTTTAACAAATTAAATTTCTAAAAGTTTCTTGAATTAATTTTATTATTTTTTCGTACGACATAAAAATGAGTTCTTTAAAGAAAATATTATTTTCAAACATATAAATATTGTAATAAAAATTTTAATGTCCTATTATAAATATTATCTATTTATATAAAATAATTATAAATAATATATAAGAAGTAGTTATTACTATTCATATGACTAAGTTAAACACTTATGTTATAACTAGGTCACATAAATAATTATAATAATAAAATGCTATTTTGTAGAAACTCTGGGCTGTGTGGAACGCAGGCCATGTTGGTGTTGCTTGTTGAAAAAGATTAAATCATTGAAGAATATAATGAAATATTGTACTGTTGTAACATAAAATGTATGAAATCAATGAAAAATAATTTATTTTAAGAAAAAGTTTCATAAAAACTCTCTGTGTTTTTTATACCCCCTTAAAATGAAGTTCTCCTTCAAGATTAATTATTCAGATACAAAAAAATGTGTATACGTATACCTCAAAATATCCTCAAGTTACCTTGTATATTCTTATAACTCAGAATTTTTCTCTAACATTTTGACATGATGAGTGGTCTTGTTTCGCATAACAGTCTCTATATGATAAAAAATCTCAACTGGGTTTTCCTTATAAGAATGATCTTTCTCTAGCGGTATAACCACTGAGTTCAGTATACGTTAAGGGTCATGTATTTACTTATCAGTATAGATACATGGAACACATCATTGACTTGAGAGAGATTTTAAGTAAGGTTGAAGCGATATGATACCATCCGGATACGATCAAGAATCTCAATGGGACAAATATACATGGGAGTTATTTTCCCTTTCTTTATGAATCTCATAATATTCTTACATGAATATATTCATATAAAAAACTTATTCATAGCTTCAAATTATACATCACACCTTCATTTATCATAAAAAATTTCTACCAACATTGAGATGCCTTGATATGTCTTTATCTATCACTGGTCCCAATATCTTTGTTTCTCCAACTACATCCCAGTATGTTGGAGATATACATTTCATTCCATTGAGGGATTATTAAGGAGACATGTTAATGCTTGAGTAAAATATAATTTTGTAATAAAACTCAAGAAGAGGAAGGTGTTGATCCCAACCACCTTTGAAATAAAATGAAAAAGATATCAATATATCCCCTAGAGGTTGAATTGTTATTTCAGACTCACCATACATATGAGGATGATAAGCAATGCTGAAAATAAAATCTATATCAAGTTGTTGGTGAAGTATTATACCAAAATTTAGGTTCAATCTAAGATCCTGACCCGATACAATATAATTTTGTACTCTATGAAACCCTACCACATCCTTAATATATATCCTCATAAAATTATCGAGAGATAACTATTATAAGATAAAAATGAATATTAGTGACTTATTAAGGCCATAACCTACAACTCATATATAATTAAACCCTTTAGAGGTTTTGGTGAGTCCAATGAAAAAATCCACAATGATTTTATCTTATTTACATTCTGGAATGGGTAATAGATGCAACAATCCCTTAGAATTTTATCTTTCATCCTTAACTTGCTGGAATTCCAAGAAATATGATCAAAATGTATGATATCCCACATAATTCCATACCACTAAAAGTATTCTATCAAGCCTCAATACATTATCATACTCCTATGATGAATATAGAAAGAAGAACTATGAGCTTAGGTTGATATATCCTTCCTCAAATCTAGTATTGAAGGAACAAAAACAATATTCATGGACCTTATCTTTCAATCCTAATCAATTTTATATCTAAATTTTTTCTAAACTTCTTTTTTCGCTCTACAGTATCCTTATCTACCTATTTATAAATACCTTGTATGGAGGGTTGAACATTCAATTGAGAAAGATAATATTTTCCCTTCATTAAATATTTCCATATTTACCCATTGAAAATCCTAAAATTTTGGATCCTTTTAAATCCTCATCATGGATAATCTGGAATGATCCTTTCGACTCAAAGAATCGACCCCCGGTTTGCTTACCCATAGTGGTAATGTGTCAAGTAGTCTTAATTCTTTATGCATCCAATGATATTCTCTGGTACATGTTCAACTTGTTCTGTAGGAATATATATTTCAAACATTTATTATTGATTTATATATCATACTTTTCTCAATAATGATAATGCCACCATATATTTAATGAAAAAATTGCCTCAGATTACTCCAAATCAATATTTGGGTAAATTTGATGATGAATCATCAATTGTCATAAGCCATAACCTTTAACCATGTTATTATTTATAATAACACTTCCTAATGCCCTTTTGGATGTATTAATATAGACTACAATCCATTATCCACTAAGGGGTATTATAATCACTTTTTTACTGACTAACCTTGTCTTTAATTCCTTGAAATGTTTCTCACATTTATCTTTCTAGAAGAATATTCCACCCTTATTAGTTAACTTAGTTTGATGATTAGACAGTGATCTGAAATTAACTACAAAATGTTAATAATATCCTGCTATACCAAGACAAATATGTATCTTATTCACCATGGTTGTTCTACGCCAACATTCTATAGACTCCTTCTTTGATCAATTATTGTAATACCATCTATTGAGGTTGTGTGACCAAAAAATGAAACCTTATTTTTAAAAAATCCACACATTTAAATTTTTTCATTTTGCTTCTCCTTATATATATTTTTAAGTAAAATACTCAAGTGGACTTCTAGATCTTCCTTTATATTTGAAAATATTACAAAATCATCTTTAAATACTACCATAATATGATCGGGTAATCTTTAAAGACTTTATTCCTCAAATCCATGAAGATAAATGGGGAATTATAAGACTGAAAGGAATTACTGGATGTAATATCCATAGGATGTTCATACTTATCTTAAAATTGACCTATCATCATCGGTTGGTTTGAAATATCAAAAATTACTTCGCTTATAAGAAAATTGATGTGGTATTTATGATGTGAAAGCCTATCCATGCCTAAGATGACATCGAATTCAACTAAAGGAAGAATGAAAATATTTGTAAGAAGTACATTCCCACAAACTTCAATCATAGAGGAATAATATATATGAGATATAATCAACATAACAGTAGGGTTTTTGATAGATAATTTCACATATAATCTTTTGGGTGAAATTTTAATACCCTTAAAAAAATTCTTTAGATATGAAAGAGTGGGTAGATCTAGAATCAAATAAGAAATTATCAATTCTAGAGTGGATGGTAAGTGTACCTTTTACTACATCATTATTTTACCCCTTACAAGAAAAATAGATTTCATGAGATTTCCCCTTTTACCTTAGTTTAAGATAATTCTAATTCTTATCATCATAATCAAACCTTAGGTTTGGACATTGGTTAGAATAATTTCAATTATCCTTACACTTGCAGCACTTAAGCGGGGGAGGTGTATTCTGTTCAGTTTTCTATCCATTATCATTGTTAATCGAATTCTTACCAACACTAATATGATCAAATGTCTAAGGAACTTTCCTTAACCAATTTAAACATAAATTATACACCCCAAGAAAATTTCCTCCATGCTTCATTCCACACATAGATCTCAAAGTAAAGCTCATATTCTTATCTTCATGGTTTTTATATTTTACTTTGAACACCATCTTCATTTTTTTTCAAAATCGTGAGATTGATACATAACACCAACTCCCATTTAAACCTATATTTCCAAAAATAAAATCTATTTGTGGATACTAAAGTATCTTATGGCCAGTACCCTTCAAAGACTTGTATTTATGCAACTAAATAATCATGCAACCTTACATTCCGATAGGATGATAATACCAGAAGAATACCTCTCAATTCTTGTTAAATTACCCTTATAGGTACTTATAGATTCATCATACATCTGGTTTAACTCAAGTAACTATTTCTTCACCTATGTAAAATGAATATGAGGAAATTACTTATAGAAAAATAAGTTCTTTAACTTTTCCCAATCAATGGATTCAATTTTTTCTTTCTCCCTCATATTCTTAATTAGAGTCTACCACTGGTCCAACACACATTCAAGCCAATATGCATCCAGATGGACTTTCACATGTTTCAAACACTAGAAAGAGGATAATATATTTTCAGTGGAATTGATCCATTACTCCGAAACAAGTGGATCAACAGACCCAATGAAATAAGGTGAATGTTACCTAATGAAGGAATCAACAAATTTTTGGTCCCAAATTTTCTCATTTGGAAGTCCCCCATGATTTGTAGATTTAGAATGATATGTGATTATATCAATTTGGTTTTTCATTTAGGTACCCATAAAATTATGATGCATAGGAGAACAATCATTTCATTACCCTTCAAAATCAGTATTTATGCATTTACTTAAAATTCCATCCATTTACTAAAACCCAAAATCATAGATTAATAAATAGTTATCATAGTGAGGAAAAACATAATCATAATGAAACACCTATAGGATGTCTAAATTATGACACATTTTTAACCTATGACACCTAAGTTTTATCCTTGTTTACTTATATACAACTCATATTTTAATCCTTCATGATGATTCATGAAGATTTTGTAAATTTGAAAAGCATATCCCCAAAGAGTGTCAAACCAGGTGTGTAGTAAGGCCCTTTTTTGTTTACCGAGTTACACTTGAGTTAGGCCTGATGTACCTTGTTATATTTGTTACCCCAAGGTACATCTATTCCCAAGGCACATCCACTTGTAATATACAAACAAGGATGTATTTCTAGGAAGCAAATCACTTTGTCATATACCAAAATTCTAGGTTACTATTCTATAATTTTTCTTATCCTTATACAATTCCCTGTACGTGTACTTATGGTTCTCACTATTTTTTTGACATCCAACTTTCCAAATGATAACTTAACATTTCTCTAATACCAACTATAAAGAACCTCAATTTTCAAATATTAAAATCAAATCATTTTTTCATTATACTTAATATATCACACTAATAGACTTCCAAAGGCTGTATTAATTTAGTGCCTTTGGAAACATTGAAACATTAATACTGGTACATAAGTGAGATACATTATCTCCCACTGGGTTCTTAATGACTATCACCCTTTTTATACACATCATACATAATACATATCATCATAATTCAAGGAAAATAAATTTTATAATGTCTGAGCTCTGATGATCAGTAAGGGAAAACAAATGATATATGTATGTATAAACAAGATCATAAGGGTATGATAAATGATCATAAAATTATAAAACCATATCCTAAATATAAAAGATAATAAGAAAAAATACTGATATTATATTGGTAGTTCAAAAGACATGAATAATATTGGAATTAGTGGGATAAGACAAGAAAGCATTACAGAGGAATAAGACAAATAATTGTGGAAGACACATAAGAATATAAAATGATTTCCACAGTAGATAATGCATTACATCCAATGCCTTATTAGTATTATGGGTTCACACCCTATACCATCACAGTGGTAATTGATCACTCCCATGGCTATCATAGTAGTCAAGGATCACTCCCAAGACCATCTTAGTAGATAAAATCATTTGCTGAACATAGTTTTCTCCTTGTTCCATCCATGTCTCTCTCAAGAGATATAAATATTTACCCAATTAATAAGAGGTAGATAGAGTCCCCAACCATCACATAATGAAATCATACATACATGTTCAACAAGAACATAAATTTTCATTTCATAACCCATGAAATAATTGGGTTTCATAAACATGTAATCATATATTTACCTGTGGAAAAGAGACATGTTTCATAATAATTTCATCAAGGAATAACCCATGAAAAAAGCTTGATGTAAAAGCATAAAACCCATGGATGATGAGCGCGTTTTATAAATATATAACCCATAAAAAACAAATTTCATAAAAATCATGCCATAAATACATAAATTATTTAAAGAAATATTTTGAATGGAACCTTTGAATCTTTTCCCAAAAGGGAATGTGTAAGACCAACACATGTCATCTTAGAAGGAAAGTAATTTAGATATATATTTTTAAAATCATTTCTTTTGGAAAAAATCCATTCTCTATTGAAATTTATTTTCAAAAAATGAACACTTTTGATAAACATTTTTTTTAAATATAAAAAATAAGCATTAAAATTTGTCTAAAACATTTTTATTTAAAAATAGATTTGAAAACATATAACCTTTTTCTGAAATCATTTTTCTATGAAAATGAGCTTTAAATATATTTTTTTTTGTAAAAGAATTATGAAATCATGGTTTTCAAAATAAAAAGATTTCTTAATGAAAAGAAAATGAGATCATATTTTCTTATAAAAAAATCATTGTTATCTTATTTACTAAAGTGGGTAATAATGGTACCAATAAATGAAGATATAAATAATGGATATAGGAGATGAAATTCATGAGACTTATTGAGAGATGGATCAAAATATTTCATGAATGGAAGCATAATCTTAAAAAACAATGATAAATGATAATATTGTTTCAATAAACTCTTACCACTTGTTACAATTTTCAATAATATTAAATAATATTTCATTAATGGAAGCATAATAATTAATAATCCTAATAGATGATGAGATTGTTTCAATAAAATCTTACCACATGGTAACTTTTGAATTAAACTGATAATGTAAGAAAATGAAATTAAATGAAGCACAAAATATCATGAAAGGAAGGTGACTAAAGATATAATATGTCAAATGGAGTTATATAAACCTCTAAAAATAATATAGGTGTATAATTCAACTTGTGTCTCAAAGCAGAAAAACTGAGGAAAAACTATCGTACTGATTTGGTAAATTTGGAAATATAAAATCCAATAAAAGAAATATCATCAAATGGATACTCAAATAACCCTAAATTTAATGATGATAATAAAAAATTACATTAATCTAAAGTATATAAACCACAAAAAAGAAGTATGTTATGTATAATGAATAAGTCTCCTCAAAATAAAAGTGAGACTGAAAATCCAGGTACCTTGGGTCATAACACTCATCATACTCGTAAAAACCTTGTGTAGTATACATATAAACTTTTTTTATAAATCTATTATAGAATCATTTAATAATAATTAATACCATATATGAATTTATTATGACTTTATAATACAGTTTATTAACAATTACATGTTAATGTTACGCTTCAGGTATTATCTACATTGTTTTTCATATATGTTTGACTTTTTATTCTTGATACAATTAATTAGATCATGAAATAAATATTTAAATAATGTAAAACATGATTTAAATATCATATATGTATTCTGTTTATATGTATTTATATTAATATAAGTTAAATAAATATGAAATGTAATACAATGCTCAAAGAGATAGTATGTCGTAGGTATACATAAATGATCTTTCCATTTAATTATCACGTTGAAAAAAAAGAATTTTTGTGAGATATATATTTATATATTATCATTAAATTTGAAGTATTAATTAATATATATCATATATTTCTACTAAACCCATCCTTAATATGTAAATCTAAAGTGTGAATGAATCACATCACTTTGAGGAGGCTGTAGTGCACACGTATACAACTGAAGTTATCATATTTAAAAAAAATTGAATGCATGAATGTATTTTTTATATATTAATTGAAGGAAATTAAATACACCATAAATAAAATATTTACCATATAAAAATGGTGTTTCTATCATAATTCCATACCATAAGGTAAGGTAATGGAAAAACGAACAACATCATTTTATGAGGCAGTATTTCACCGTACACAAGAATGTAATGTTTGTTACCCGTTAAATGGATGTGTGAGTAAGTTTAGCTATAAAAAACATAACTAAAAAATATAAGTATGATTAGGATACATTTTTTAGTATATTTTATTAGAATAATAATATTTTAGAGGATGGAGAATGAAAATAAAATAAAGGAGCTTGCGGAAGGATGCTACTACTTCTTTGGGTAACACCTTTTGGTTTGCACCAAAGGGATCACTAAGATGGATCTTTTCCAAAATGGATGCTTATTAAACTAATTTATGGTCTTTTTAATGATATTTATGAATTTATTTTCAAATTCAAAGGACTTTATAGGTGCAAATAATTGGGAGGGGTGACTTCCTTTTTATAGTGGGGGAGTGGCATTATTGTAATTTTTTGGAAAGGGTATTACACCCACATTTTTACCATGAAAAGTGCATTGAATAATGGTCCAAAAATTTGAAAAGTGTTTATAAAGACTAAATATGAATTTAAAATGACTTTTTTAAATGTTTATAGTCCATTTTGGGCCATAAGAGTATGGTTTTGTCAATTGTTATATTAATTTTCCACTTAATCTTTGTAATTAATTTTAATCACGTTTACTAATAGTTTTCGTCTAAAACTTATTTGAACTATTTAGATATTATAAATTATATGTATTAAACATATGTAATCTAATTTTCATAAAATAATAACATAATTATCATAAATCAATTTAAATGTAATCTCGTATACATGTCACGACAATGAGTTTTTTATAAAAAATGTTAAATGTTTGGGATGTTTTATATAAAATTTCAATGTGAAATTTTTTAAAATGACCAAATTTGGATTAAGGTATATAAATTTAGTATAATTAAAATTTTAAATCAAATTTAACTAAAATTAAAAAATATAAATAAATTAGAAAAATATAATTTTGGAATTAAAATTCCACATTTTTCATTACTCATCCAAAAATGATTTTTTTTCCAAAAAAACCAAAAAATTCCCCATAAATTAATATTTAAATTATGAATTAAAATAATAATTTTATTTTTTAAAAATAAATTTATAAAAGTGTCTACAATTAATTTTATTGTTGTTCACAGATAACCTAAAAAGAAATTCTTTTAAGAATATAGTATTTTAAACCATATAAAGACTTTACTAAAAATTGTATGTATGTTTGTCAATATTTTTTATTTATATAAAATATTTAAACATAATATTTAAAATTTATTTATTAATATTCATATTTCTATGTCTAATGTCTAGTCTATAACTTTCTCTCTTAAATAATTATAATAATAAAACATTTTTTCCTAGAAACTCAGTGTCACATGTAACGTAAGCCAAGCCAATGTTGTGTGTATCACAATATTAAGTCATTTTATCATATAATGATAGATTAAAATGGTTTAGAGTAAAAAAATACATCAAATAAAAATAATTTATTTGATATAAAATGTTCACAAAAAATCGAGGTGTTATAGAATATATATCTATAATAAAATTTTCCCAAAAAATGGAAGATGAGAAGGAAATAATGAGTAATTCCCCCAATGATTTAGAAATTAGATATGTTATTCAATACATTATATACAGTATTATATCTAGAATAAGAATATTAAAAAGTATTTAAATTTATTCGGATGTTATAACATTATAAAAAGAATATTTTCTAGGTATACAAAGAAAATAAGAAACTAATTGTGATGGTATACATAACTGGTTTCCATAATAATGAGTTTGATATGACATGATAGGTATGATAATGATAGTAAACTGATAAATAGAAAAACAAAGTATGTAAAGTTTTTTTATTCAATAATATCTATTAATATCAAATCTTCATATGTATTCAATGATGAAATATACATATATTTTAAAAATGTCATCCCTTGAGATAGTTTACATATAGATATGTAGTCATAGTTAACAGTATAGATACAATGTTAAATGTGATAGTCCCAATAGCTAAATCCATACCTCTGTAGAAACATGAATATCATGTGAGTTCTAAATAGTTAATAAATGTTAGTAGTAATCTCTAGGGAAAGTACCAATTTATTGGATTTATTTCTATAGAATTTCTGATTTCATACATTTGATTATTGTAATCTGCATCTATACATGTCGTGTTCCTTTCCCATTTTTAATTTACAATGTAATAATTAGTGTGTTTATTGAACCATATTTTTCATTGTTGATATTTAACTCCATTTCGAGTTTTAGAGTCCTGAGAACTCCCTAGGAGTAAAACATATATTTTCCAAAATATGAAACAACTAATTTTTTTACGGTTCAATGGATTCAAAGGTGTGTTGTTTACTATTGGGATTAGTTAGCATTAAACTTTTTCTATTTCCAATACAATATCATAATATATTAAATAAAATAAAATATTTAAGTTAGTACACTTGAATTCATGGTAATTATAATTTTCCATTAAATCAAAGCCTCAGATAGAAATTATTATACTATAATTGCATATGAAATAGGTGTTTTACACTTGGTGTCTTATAACTTCAATTTTCACTAGAGTCCTCATGGTTTTTATGTTCTAGAAAATATTATTAATTAAAAATGGAAATTTTTTATTAATTAATTAAAATAATTTATGGAAAATTAAATCCCAAACCAATATATTATAACTTTATGAAAATCACATTCTCTAAATTCTAGTGTTATTCATATAAAGACCAGTTTTTCAAAATGTATTTAAGGGATAAAATTTGGGGTATTTAGGGAACCCACTAATTGAGGAATGAAGAACCTCATTAGGATCATTAATGATAATATACGCATGCCCAAACATTATCAAAGAGTCATATATTTTGATTTAGGTTTAGTGATTTCTTATTTTTTATTTATCATCAAATCTATAAATATTATGGGATTAAACCCTCTATAATTTATATTATTATTATAAAAATAATAATATAAATACCATTCTTGGTTCTTTAAATAACCATTCTTGAGATTCAAACCCCCTCTTCCATGGGAAAAATAGGGTATAGAATATTTGAATGTAATTAAATTATTTATTTTTATGAAATTTTTCTGATAATATATAATGTTTGAAGGATTTTTCTTCTCTCCACTATTCTCTACCGCTCCCTTTTCTCTCGCATTCCCTCTATCATCCCTACCATGGGAATATGAGATATATTACTGAACCTAGAAATGGATGATCGTGGTGAGGGTGTCCATGTCCATGGAAAGATGCATCACATCATAAAGGGAGGCTGTAGGAAGTGGATATTGAGATAAGGGAGTGAGAGGTTGATATACAGATGGATGAGGAATTGGATGGTTGGTTATTGTGGAGGTTGTGTGATATATAATATCCAATGCAAATGAAATTATGGATGTAGGTAAATTTGGTTCTAGTGAGGTTTCCTCGTGAAAATTATAATTTGACACCATCTATGATCATTAGCCAGAGCAGAGGTAACCATAGTGGGAATCATGGAGTGGTTTTATGATTTGGGGTTGAAATTATCCCATTCATCAATCCATCATGGGATTATATAGAAGAAAATTTTGACATGATAGGTGTGTGGACCAATCTGGCTTGGCTTTGCTGATATGAGTGTCTTGGATCAACAAGTAGGGTTAGGTCTAAGGGGGCATTACAGGTCCACCCCAACATAACCAGGGGTGGATGGATCATGAATGGTAGATGGAAAACATGAATTTGGATCAATTGAAAGCATACTACCCAATATGTGGGATTCCATTCACCTAGAGTGGTGTATCTATGAGAACCCAATATGTAGTGTGGATCCCATGTGGGATGCTATATGGACCACTCTTACTGTACGAGATGTTTTCAAAAAACCTATACTATGTGTCCCATTTAGTCAAATAAATAGACTATTGTGATTATTTCCTCACATAGATAAAAATGGATTGGTTTTTTTTACATTTGATATTTCTTATGAGGTTAGACAGGGAGACATATATTATATATCTATAGGGATGATGATTTTTTTTGTATTTTCAGATCAGTGAGTCTTGGGGTTAGAATCTCCCCATATTTGAAATGTTGTGTAAAGGTGTAGGTCCCCTACCATACTCAAATAGGTTTAGTACCACTTGAAATTCTTAGGTTAAGAGATCCCTTAACTATGATTTATATTGTGTAAGTATCCACATCCATACTCATGACATGGGTTACTCTATTCATAGAGTTGGTTTACCCCTCTCTAAGCTCACTGTTGGGGCATAGGATCATTTACTGGAGTCCAAATCCCCCAAATACTTGTGTTTTGGTACATATACTAAATTTTATATAAAGTTTTGGGTATTTAATAACATTTTTAGTTTTGATACATGATCAATGGTATGTTATTGATAGATCAGATGGCATGGTACTACATCGACTGATGAGAATGATTTTATGAGGGGTAGGTTCTTCTTTATGGTATCTAGAAGTGATGTAAAAGTTAGAGATATTGAGCATTTCTACTACATCCTGGAAAGTGACACCTTAGGAACACCTTGGTTTCCTTTGATATATGATGTATAGTTATATTATTAAATTCAGACATCGAGGTCTCTCAATACTCTAAGAATCTATATTATATTATGATTTATGAACCTTTAGGAATTGGGGATGAGATATCCTAGACATATCCAGGTCTTTGAGCCTTTTAATAGTTGAGCGTATTTGGATCCCTTCAAGTTTTCACCAAGGTTACTCCCTCATAACAAGGATTTGTATTGAATACTTGTTTTTTAATTCTATAAATCATTTTGAGTATGTTTAAATTCACCTTTGCATGAGATTTATACCCATACATATTTTTATTATTTACATGACATAAGGCTTTGATATGGGATTGGTTGACATCGAGCGTTTTGGTATTGTTCAAAAATGAGGAATGATGATTCTTGGTGATACATGGTAGTGCATAGTGGATCATGATAGAGGTAGTGATGATTGATTCTTGAGAATTATCTTGGAGTAAGTATCTTGATGGGTATATTTACAGAGTCTCTTATGTGAATGATTCAAAGACTTACTAAATGTATAGTTCATTTTGTATTTTCCAACATGGAACTGTGCCTATTTTTTTTCATGAATACACTATATATAGTTCATTTACTATATTTATTCAGCAAATATTGCTAATTATGTCATAATTTAGAAATATGAGTCCATTGTATATTGATATTGGGTAAGGCCTCCCATATTGTTAATTATTTCTACTTAGTTATAGTCACTAAATCCTGTACTATGACACATAGGCTTAGGGTAAAAAACATTGTTTACTATTTTTCTAAGAGGGACCAAGTTGGACGGGTTATGTCAGAGTGGTATTAGAGTGGGGTTTTCCCAGGTATGATGTTTTGAATTAATATTAATGATAGAAATTGGTTGGGAAAATATGGTAGGGATATTAATATGGTTTTGAGATTAGTGTTTTGAAAATGTAGACTAGAATATATACAATGAAAGATAAATCCTTTATTTAAGACAATGACAACTTGTCAGTCAACCCATTACTCCGAGACATGGATTACTTTGAATATGCATGTAAGAACTTGCATCATATAATGGTATTTTATAATCATTCTTTTCCATTACTTGTCATCTCATTCAGAGAAACATTAATCATTTTGGAATCATCCTATAAAATTAAGGTTTAAATCTATAGATATCTATGTTGTGTCTAAATGTATAGGGTGGATAATAATGTGATTTCATTTATTCCATTCCACTACTAGTTAGTCAACACATGTTTTGAAAAAAATGTTATAGTATATCATTTCCATAATATCTAAGGAATATTTTCTTCCCTTTCTCTTTGGGGAATAATTATTTTAATGAGGATGGATCTTTCTACTAGGTGGGATGATACTAACTATTGTTGGATATTATGCACGCATTATAATGATCAAGATGATCTTGATCCTTAAGTGATAAGGGACTATTTGTGTTTTGGATTCTTATTCCCATATTGTTTATAATTTCACTAATCAGATGATGATTCTTGCACTGTGCTCCATATATGACACACCGATTTGTCAATGGAGTATTTTCATTCGAAACTAGAAATAAGACTATTATAACATGGACTTTACTAGGATGGTGTTTTTCCAGGTATTTAAAAATCTCCATAGTTATTTATAAATGTGTTCCTATGAAGATAATGTCTTATGTATCTAACGAGGTGTTTCCAAGACCTATATCATAGTTCAATTGTTTGAGGTATGATATTTTGGTGGAGGCTCTTCATGAAGAGTTATGATGATATGATTTTTTCCATTAAAAAACACAAATTCTAGAGATCTCTTAATTAGAAAAGTTATTTGGGTAAATTCTCTGCAAGACACAACTTGATTATGGGAAAAAGTTAGCATTATACAAGATGATAGCTTGTGTGTTTTTGTGTAATGATCTACACATTAGAGATTTTTATGATTCTATAGAACACATTTTTTAAATCCTCATGAACAACTAAGATTTTATTTTTTAGAGGGACCAGTGGTGAAAGAGAAACTATAGTTAGATTACAAATTGATCCACTTTTCTAATAAACCAAACTTGATTGATTTATATTAGGCCTGGAGTGTTGATAGTCAGATCTTTGAAACAATAAATGAAATGGTTTTATATAGTCACTTTTTTATTTATTTATTTTAGAGTTGAATAAATGTCCCATAATCATAGAATTTCTTATTTTAAGTTAAAAAAATGAAATATTATTCCCAAAACACGTTTTACGACGTTAGATATTCTAGTGGAACCCCGATGCATAACCCTTTTTTTTAGATATTTCCCACTAGTGTTCATTATCATCCACTCAACCCACATTGTGAATTGATTTTTTTCTAAGTAGAGAATGTGGTATTCATGGAACATAATTCATGAAAGAGATGAGTTGTAAGGATAATCACCTCAATATGGATTTCTTATGATGTTTAGTAAAATGAGGTGTTTTAGATTATATATATATAAAGAGGGTTCCACCTTTAGCAGTGTTTAGAACCCTTAGAGGATTAGTGAGTGGAGCTAGCCCTATTAAAAATGAAGTGGGATTCCTAGTAGTTGATATTTTTAGATTAATGGGAAATGTGAAATGAAGACAATTCACTTCCTATGAATATATATTAATGCATGAGTAATTCCAAATGAAATCCTCTAGTTTTCCATCAGTGTAAATGCAATATACTCTATGGATTTCTTTCCAAAAATTATATTCATGTTTTTTAGGTGGGATCGAGTCATTTATGATCCTACTAGGAATTTCAAGAATATTATATTGTCTTAATATGAGATTATTATATATGATGTGATCTCCAATAGCTGGATTTTATAATTAATGGAGTAGTGTTTGACTATAATGAAGTTGAGGCAATGTTGGTCAATGAGATATTTGTAGTAACACACCATGTTTTATTTATTTATTTATTATTTCATATTATTTTGATTCTTCCTGATTTTTTAGGAGTTTCATATAGGAATATTTAATTTTTAAGTGTTTTAATGGGGTGAATATTTAGCTACCAGAGTTTTAAAAAACATATGGAGACTATAAAATTTGGTATTATACCATGGTAGTTCGATTTGGAATGGACATTGCATGGTATATTAAAAAATATATGCTCCTAGGAGTAAATATGAATAGAAATTTTGTGTTCCCAGTTAGTGAAACACTATTTATAAACTAGTGTAGGTAAACCATGTGTGTTTCCTGAATTCTTATGTTTTGTTTTTTTAATTTATTATATATCTTTTATATTTCATGTATACCCCCCCTCATATTTCACTCTCTTCATACACTACCATTTTTATGACTTCCCTAGGATAATTAATCATTGAAATCACCTCCCATTTCAGTCATGACTCCCTCCTCCATCCTCTCACCCTCTAACTTATACCCCATCCCTTTTCACCACATCCATTCTCTGACCAAACCATATCATGCGGCCTTCCCCTTTGATAAATACCCTTTTCATCACACATAAAAACCCATGTAGACATTATCTATTATTTTATTCTTCATGATACCATAATGATTTTTGTTAATCTCTCCATGGTATGAACTATTCTACCACATATTCCTGATTTTCTCACATTTCCCATTCCTTCATCTCTCTTCAATGTTTGACTCAACCCAGGGATTTTGTATTGTCTTTAATTTTGTGGTTTTCATGATTAAATAGATTAGAGAGTTTTTATTGTGCCTATTGTTTCCTTTAACATCAAAGGTTCTGTATTCTAGATCTATTATTGTCTCATTGAGGCAGGATTACCCTTGTCCATATTTTTAATTTAAAAATAACTGATTTCTTGCTATCCAAAAAATGTGTTTTTATTTTTCTATGAAACAATTAAACTTGTTTATGGGATTCTATCTTGTTTTTAGTTGTAATAAATCTGTTTTACTATTTTAATGAATTTTACTAAAATTATATAATTTAGAAAAACTCCATTTTTTTTATTTTCATATTGAAAATTTTGAAATCTTACTGAGTCAAAAAAATATGTTTTGAGATTTTAGTTAGTTTTTTACTTTTTTCTTACAATTTCATGTAGAACATGGAATTTCAAGTATTGATATAATATTTAATGTATTTTTATGTTATATTTGGGATATAAAAATGGTTTGACCTCTTTTCTGTCATTTGGTGAATTAAAGTAAAATGTTTAAAGATATATAAGTGGTTTTATAAAATATAAGTGATTTTTAAAGGAGGTTTAAAGGAATATTTTTAAATGAGATGATTCGAAAACTAATTTTATAAAAAAGATTTTAAATGTGAAAAACTACTTGGCTTCGCAAGTCTTGTGGTTTTTAAAGGCATAGTTGGTACACTGAAATGATTTCTCACTTGCTTGTGATTCCAATTTATCATGTATTGAGTTATTCTCCCGTTATGATTTTTTAAATATTATTGTGATTGGATAATTATATTGGGTCTATTTATATATGAGGGTGTTAGGGGAGAGAGTTAGTTATTTTTATGAATCTAATTAATTTTGTTCATACTATATTCTTTCTCTCAATCACTCTATTTTTCATGGAAACCATGGTAGCTATATGGGAATCTAGAATTTTTCAGCACTAAATAGTCACATGCTACTACTTTCTCCACTAGTTATTAATACAGATTCATAGCATGTTCTATTCACATGTGGGTACATATAGGCCACCTAGATATCTTATGTTAGGACACAATAAAGGCTAACATGTTTTCAAGATTTGAAAATTTCAGTATTGTCTCATTTTATGGACTAGGGTAGAACCAGTGATATTTTTCCACTGAATTGTGGATTAGGAAGGGGATGTTTTCTTGTGCATGATTATTCTCCATCACTTTTGTTATTTTGAGCCACATTTATTTTTTATTTCTTTTATCTTTTATCCATGAATTTTGGTTCCTGATTTGTATATTACTATATTCACTTTTCTTAGTCTGTTCTATTATAATAGTTTTGAATGGGTTTTAAACTCATTATCAAAAAATTCATTTTGATTGATTTAAAAAATAATTTTTAATATAGGTGTTTTGTTTTCTAAAATTGATTTATCCTTGAAAACATATTTATATTTATTCTTTTTAATATATGGAAAATGTATATTCTTTAAAATAGATATTTTTTTTGGTTTTTCATAAATCATATTTGAAAATACTTCTTTTTAAATGGTATTTCAAAATAACATAATAATGGTTCTATAATAATGTTTTTTTGAATGTGGTAAGGTGAGCAGTGGCCTAATAAGTTTTTTTTATATTCACACCTATCATCATTTAATATTCATGATTGAGTTCATCTTTTATCAGCTCTTATAGAATTGATCTATTTAAGTGATTTTAGGTTAGTGGTTTTATTTTATTTACTGCATTCATCCAAGGGATCCTATTACATGTTTTATTAGAATTGTATTTATTTTCATAGAATATAATGTTGGTGGGCCTATAAAGATTTAAATAGGAAAATAGGTCATTACTGCTTTCATTTAATTAATAAAATATGCATTATATTAGAGGTGGCTGATAGTAATCATCTTCAGGAAGCTATTTCATTAGGTGAGGGAGTTTGCAATGAGTTGGGAGTTTAATTCTGTACTTGTTAGATATATGATTATTAATTTCCACTTATATGATTTTTTCATGGATGTTTGACTTATACATTGGTTATGATAGATTTTTTAGATAATTAGCATAATGATTTGACTTTTTTTAAGTTAGAAATATTTCTTAGGGAATTTATATATTTCCTTGGAGATTTTCACTTTCTTATAGAGATGTAGAATTCTTATCGTTCCAGTGGTGGGATTGATTTTTTGGAAACCTGGGCAGGTTTTCTACAAATGGATATGGTGGATATTTTTTTAGTGTGAGCCTATGTTCATGAGTATCCCGTATTTTTTTGTCTCCTACTTGGATTAAGTTAGAATAAGGTTTTGGGACTTACGATGTTAGTTTTGAGTGGGTTCTTCATCACTAATTATCATTAATAAGCTTGATCAACCATGAGAAGTGGGATTTGAAGTTTTATTACTTAGAGTCCCATTTGACTATTATTGATGATGTATAAATTCTCATTTTTATTAGTAAACATTCAAGGGGATTAGATTGAACTTTTTGATTAGAAAGAAATATACGTTATAGAGTGAGGTTGCCTTGAATGATATAAAAAATTAGGAATCTACCAAATGATTAATCTTGATACATCTTGGGATTTGTTTGGAGATTCCATGGTCCATAAAAGAATATTGGAAACTCAAGCATAATTTTGAATAAAATTGGGGTTTTAAGCCTCATTTGTGTGAAACTTCTTGATGGGGATGAATTTATAGGGGCCTTGTGATATGTTTAAATGTGGTTTGGAATTTTCTATTATTTTGGTTTCATGTTTTTTGTGATTTTTTTGTGGAATGTAAAATAATGATTTTATAAAATATTGGTTTTCAAATTAATATTGGAAGATTATTTAGAAATAATGTTATGACTATTTAAAAAAATGAGGTTTGATTAATTTGTATGGATTATAAGATGGATGATTTTGATAAATTTAATTTGAGAAAATTTTTTGGAACTGAAATTTGGGTTATTTATTTTAAAATGAGTGCATTAAATTTTATAAAAATAATTTTTTTATTAAATGTTGAATTCACGTGATTGTTTTGAGTAAAATGGAATATAATTTTTTATAGGGGTTTGAATTTTTAAATGAAAATGATTTTTTTATTTTTTATTGATAAGCTATGTTTTATCATATTTTTTACTTAGTTTGGTGTAGATTATTTGTTAACTATATGAAACATTAACTTGATGAGTTAATGTTTATTATTATATGAATTATTCCCTTTAAAAATTTATTCAAAAAATATGGACCGTCTATTTCAAGGGATAAACATTTGGGTTATCCTATTCAACTCCTATGTGTATTTAATTTAGTCGATATCCCAACCCATAATCAAAATTGAGTGGTAAATGTGAATTCATTTATTATAATTTGAATCTGTTATTAGGATCCTTGAATAATATCCTGTATCTTTTAATGATGGTTTATTTTTTATCTTAGGTGTATTGGAAGAACCATTCTTAGTGTTGTATGGGTTTTCTAAATTTTTCATGGGAATATAACTAGTTTTCTGTGGATTTAATTGGTAGATCGTGAGTCTATGTATGCTCTAAGGTTCCTTGATCAGTTTTTTCTTTTAGAAAAAATCTATTAATTGGTGTCATTGTTTGTGTGTGTTTATAGGATTTTGGTTGTTTTGTATTGATTATTCCTATTTATCAAACTTTTCTTTTGTACGTGATATAGTCTTTGTTTTGGATCAAGAGGACTCAGAATTCCCATATTTGATTGGATAACCATGGGAAATATTTGGATCAGTTCATGGGTAACTAGAATGGGAGTTACATTTTGGTTGTTGGGAACTTGGGGGTGTTGGGTTATTTGATCGGTTCACTAAGGGATAATGTTCTATTTTTTGGTCCTATTTTACCCATTGGGTATGGTGACTCGATGTTAAGTCCAATATCATTCATTAGGCTTGGTTGTGATCTTGGTAGACTTGGTGGCTTTGATTTAAGAGGGTATATATGTCTTGGTGGGTTATTCAACATTATTTTGGATGGAAGCTTAAATGGAGTGTGGATGAATTCTTTTTTATAGTTGTTTGGATGTTTTATGAAATTATAATAGTTATGGGGTGTTTTATGGAGGCTCTTTTTTCTTGGTATTATTTCAATGGAGTGTATTGGTGTTGTTGAACCCCCATTTTGTATGAAATTTAAATGATATGGATTCCCAAATGGGTTATAGTGTTATTTAATCGTCATTTCCCTTTTTTGTTTGAATAGTTTCACTTTGAGATGATTTGTGTCAATCAAGGATGGTCACTATTATTATTGAGGGTAGATAGGTTGTGTTTTCCTTTTATTTAGGATATGTTATACCCTCTTTGTATCTCTTAACTCTTCCTTGGGGTGGTGTAGTTTTAGTACTTTATTCACTACTATTGTTAGAAATGGATTTATGGGGATTGAATGTCTTATGGTGGTGTGGATCTGACACTCCCATGTTTTATTTATTTATTTAATAATTATTATTTTAAATGATTTTGATTCGTCATTATATTCCATGAGTTCTAGGTAGAATTTTTTAAATTTTAATAGTTTTAAAGGGGTATATTATTTTCCAAAATGGGATAGAAAACAATGAAGTAACCATGGACATTATTTCATTCTTAGTGTAGTTTTTTTAGAATAGTCAATGAACAGTCTATTGAACCATAATATCTCCTAGTATTATCTATGAATAAGTTTTTTTTTGTTCCCAATAGGTTCAGTAAGGGTGTTCCATAGTTTTTAAATCTGTTTGGATAAAGCGTTCAAGTTTCCCAAATTTTCAAGTTTATATATTTATTGATTCAATATCTTTTTTCTCTATTTCCATCATATATCTGTATTCTTCACATACAAATTCTATGTCTCCCACAACACAAGTTGTTGCCCCCCTTTCATGTTCATTCCCTCTAAGTCATTCCTACCTCCTCCAACCACTCACATCTTTGTTTCTCGTGCCCCTCGCTACACATCACACCCCTTCACTAGCCAACCTATATCACATAACCTCTCACTTTTGAAGATCCCTTTTTCATTACACATGGTGTCCCTTATAAGAATATTCTTTACTTTTTTATGATATCATCATGATTCTTTCTTGTGTATCCATGGTAAAACACCTCTCCCTCTTATTTCTTATTTTATTACATTTTCCACTACCCCATCAATGATATAAATTTGGCTGAACCCCATGGGTTTTATATTGGAATTATTTTGGGGTTTTCGTGACTCTAGGTCATAACGGGTCATTCTTGTTCTTTTTATAACCTTCTAAATAAAAGGACACCTTTTCGAGCTGAATCAGGATCTCTTTGAGGTAGGTTTTCCCATGTTTGAATTTTTAATTTTTGAAACCTTGATTAATTTCTATCTAAGAATTGTGTTTTTATTCTATATGAAAAATTTAATCCTATTTAGATGATTTTGAATTTAATTTAATTATAAGAAATGAGTTTTATTATAATAAACTATTGGAAAAATTGATTTTTCTTAACAACACATTCAAATAGTTTGTTAAATTGTCCATTTTGGTTTTTCAAAATATTATTGACATTGAGAAAGATTTATTGTGGTTTATATTAATTTTTGAAATGTTTAACATAGAATTTAAAGTGAAACTTGAAATTAAATTTATTGATTTATTATTTCTTATTTTCTTACAATATGGGATTCAAAAATGTTTTGTCCCCATTATGGAAATGTGGAAAATTAAAGGAAAATTTTTATGTAATTAAAAGAAGTTATTATAAAAGTGGAGTAATTTTTAATGAATTTAGTTTGGATATTTTGAAAATTAATGTTTTAATTTTTCTTAAAATTGAGCAATGTAATGTGAAAAAAACATGTCTAACCTATATGATTATTTGTGAAGGCCTGTGTGGGTTTTTAATTTATTTTTATGCCCATTTTTACCCCTAGTATTTATTTTATGAAACTTATGAGTTATTTGTTATTGTTGATGTGATTAGTTGTATGGATTGAGGATATCTCTATGAGAGGGAATCATATGTGGGGGAGAGTTTTTATTTAGATTCTAATTCATATTGTTATTTTTCTATGTTTTCTAACCCTCATTGTTTTCGGTCATGGGAACCTAGGTAACTATATGGGAGTCTGTACTTATGATGTAATAGATAGTCACATGCTAATTGTATCTGTTTTAGTTAATGATATGTCTAGACAAGGTTTTCCATTAAAATGATGATTAGAATTGGTTACTCAAATGGATTTTATTAGGAAAAAACATAGAACTAATGATTTTTCCAGTTTACTATAGTCTAAGAGAGTCTTACTTTAGTTTTTAGGGTAGATCCCATGACACTTATCCCAAGATTGGTAGATTTGGTTTGGGATTTTTACCTATGCATAATTTTACTCCCAATATATATTTTTCTGTGGAATAATTATTTTTTATTTCTTTTCTCATTTATCATTGAATTGTAATTGATAATTTGTATGTTATAATTTTAACTTTTCTTGGCTTGTTCCTTTAAAATGTATTTAAATGGATTTGGAAATAATTTAAAGGTAAATGGTTTTGATGTATTTTCTATGTAATTTCCGAAATATGTGTTATGGATTCTTAAATGGATTAGGACAAGAAAAAATATTTGGTGTGCCTATTTTTACTTATGAAAAAAATAAATGTTCTTTAAATGAACTATTTATAACAATTTATTTTCATAAATCATGTCTTAAAAACATAGTTTTTAAATATTATTTCAATCAATCTTAAAAATGGTATTGTAATTAAAATTTTCGAATTTAAAAATATGAGTGGTGGTCAATTGAGTATTTTTTATACTCATGCCTATCAGAATTTATATTTTTTTATTGGGTTCATATTATGATTTATCTTTTAGGATTGATTTATTTATGGGATTTGAGGTTAGTGGTTTCAGTTTATTTATCATATTTGACCAAGTGTTTCTATTATATGATCTGTTGGAAATGAATTTATTTTTCATAAAATGTTTAGAGTGTGGATCCTTATGCGATTTTATTCCGATAAATAGGTTTTTAGTCCTTTTATTCACTAAATATAAGATTCATTATATTTTTTAGGGATGAGGATAAGAACCCAGAGGCAACTATTTCTATTTGGAAGGGAGTTAGGAGTGTGTTGTGTATTTATTGTTTCCTAATTTAAATACCAATTTATTTATTTCTAATTATCTAATTTTGGAATGTACATACAAATAACAGATGGTTCATGTTGTAATTTCAAGAGAATTACCATTATTAATTTAGTCATATTTATGGGGAAAGCATTCTTAATGATTGTTACTAATGACCTGGTGCTAGTTGCTAGCCTTTTGGGTTCTGAAATGACCCTCGAGCCAATGATTGGAAAGTTCATGTTACTCTAAGGATTAAATCCTAATATGGTTTGTTAAATAATTGTTTTATTAGTGGATTGGTAGTGGATACTTATACCATGTCTCCCTATGTATGGGAAATAAAGGAGGAACCTGAGAAACTAGCTTTAAAGTAGTTGAATCAATTCTTAGAGAGGGATATGATTCTCACCACCAATTGAAGTTAGTTCCACAAAACTATTAAATTTTGTGTTATAGGTTGTGGAGGTGATTTAAATTTTGGATTACTTTATTACTGATAATTTATTGGGGATTTATTAGAAGGGTTTCATTAATGTTGGGGAGCACATTGTCCAAATTTCCATCTACATAATTGTTTTTTCTTAATGTCTATTTTAAATATCATCATGGTTATCAAGAGTGTATAAAAATATTTTATGATACATGTAAAGACCCTAAAGTTAGTAACTTAGAGTTGATGGTCACAATATTATATTGGTACAAGGTACAAAATATTTCATCCGAAAGAATCAACTAATTTCAATATCTTTGAAAACTAGATACATAATTGAATCTCACAATTCATTTAAAAACATGAAATAAAAACTAGTATTTTTTTTAAGAAAAAATATTATTACAATGAAAATATCTATAAATATCAATCATAATACAATTCTTATCATCAACGGGGAAGGAGAAAAAATGTGGTGATTTTAGATGCTAATTAAGGGCATGTATATATTAGAATATAATACAAGATGAATAATTTGGATAGAAATAAATTACATTAAAAAAATACAAGCTTGAAATATATTCATCAATATTGTAAATTTTAAAACAATCATGTGGTTATCAATAAATTATTTTAAAATTATGGAATTCATAATGTCAGACATTTAGAACATTCTGTTGAGATCTTGTGATAAGACATCTAAAACTATCTTCAAGGCATCTTGAACAGAAATCTGTATAAGTGTGAAAGGCCACATAAAAATACCCGAAATAGTTTATCTGATGATTATTACTAATTAATCAATGGTATATATAATTTAGGGTCTCATAAATTAGTTAATTGTTCCAATGAATTCATCCTATGAATATACAACACAACATTATGAAAACACCTTAAAAAATCAACAAATATCTGTATTAGAAGAACTACCCTACGAAATGTCAATACTTTCCCAAGTCAAAATGATAAAAACAAATTAGAATAAATATTTTTTATGCTTTACTTTTAGTGTATACTTAGTAAATAATAATATTCAATAAGTTATGTTGAACAATATGAAACAAATTTCAAAATATCACTGGAAAATTTCTTGGGGAAAATAACCATTTTCACTTTGAAATTACTTATTTTGAATTGTAAATTTTTACAAATTTTGATGAAAATATTTTCTTTGAAATTAAAAACAAATTTTTTTAAATTAATCTGAATATAAATTATCATTTTTGGTGGTAGGAAGTTCTTTTCATTTCATATAATTTAAAAAAATATTCCTTTTACACTTAAAAAACACCAAAAAGCACCTCATTCGAAAAAAACAAGAATATTCTAATTAATAAATTTTTTTAAAAGTAAAACACGGATAAAAATTAATTTCATAAATAATTGGAGAATATAAAAACATTATTTTATAAATTTTAAGGAAAATATGGACATCGAAGAGAAAATTCTTGAATGTGTAGAAAAACAAGGTTAGCTCTCCTAAAAACATTATTTCTGCTTATTGAGTACTTAAAGTGTGTATAATAAAATGAAAACGTGTAGTTTCTAAAAATAAAAAAAAATGTTATAAGATTTATATTTCTAATATATAAAAATTTTATAATTCCCCTAATGAATATATAAATATAAACTTTACCAAATAATGATGATATTGTGAAATAAAACTTTACCTCATGTTTGAATTCCTTCATAGGTGTTATAAACTCCTTTTTAATAAATATATATATTTTTATGCATATATATAATAATAATAATCATATATACATATTTATTATAAATTATGTTACTTACTTTTAATCTTTAACAACCATTTTTTGAATAATAGTTCTCTAATGTTACTATTCTATGTAATATCTGGTTTATTTTTCATATATTATTTGTTTCAGTAATTCTGGTCCTTGTACTTTGATCATGGTTCCAAAATTTATTAAATTATAATAAATATTTAAATTTCATATATATTAATTATATTTTTATTTTTATTAATCCATTAATGTTCGATAATGAAAAATGAATTACACTATCCTGGGAGATGGTAGGTCATACATACCTATGAATGCTATTGTCACTTTACAATCGATCGAATGAAAAAAATTAACTTATAATTAAACATCATATAATCTTTAATATATGATATATATTATATAATTATTTTATATATACCCATATTTTAATCCATGTACAATATAAATGATGAAAAAACAATTCTCTTTGTAAACATGGAAGTCCACACGTACGCACAAGTGACATTATCATTTATCATTATATGGAAAAGATGGTGGATAGTAGGGGTTTTATAATCATAAATTTTTTATTATATTTAATATACTGAAGATATTATTTTTAGATAAATAATACATTTTATATTATAGATAAAGAACAAGTAAAAATAAAGTGATCTGTTAAGGTGATTACCACTTCTTTAAAAGAACTCCTTTAAATATCCTCTTAAGGAGCCTAGGGTTGGTATTATGGAAACCAAAACACCCCTAGAATATGTATAATGATGTTTATAAGAGAAATTTTCAGGTATTTTTAGATCTATGTTTCTCAATGTGCAGTAAAGGAGATAGTGAATTGGTATCCTATTATAAGATTGGGAAACAACTTACATGGAATTATAAAAAAGATTAAAAAATACTTATTAATTATTAAAAAATGATTCCAAATGATTAAATATAATAATATAAGGTATTATATATATGAAATATCATGAACCAATAAAATTTGGATATGATTATGTGCTATTCTAAATCGTATTTTTTAGTTTAACTACATAGTTAACCTATTTTGAACATAACCGTGATAATGTATTTTTCAATATTAAAGAGTTATAGTTATAGTTATAAGGAAAAAATTGGATCATAAATGGAAAAAAATGGAATTACAAAAAATACGTAATCCACCTTGTCCTATTTAATTATTTTTTATGATTTTTAAACAATTTAATAAAATAATAAATTTAAAAAATATAATTAATTTCCTTTGACACTATTTATTTAATTTGACTCTAAAAACCCAAAAAAATAGAATTTAAATATAATATTAATACACATCAATAATATGTTTTATTTATATATAAATATCATGGAAAACTATAATTCACCCAAATTATTTTAACTTAACATTTTGAAAAAAATTTATTATATTTTTATATTAAATAAAGAAATACCATATCAGTGTTGTGTCAAAATTTAAGATAATTATATAATCAATAAAAATTAAAAATATATTACTATTATAAAATTAATTAATATATTTTCTAAATTAAAATTAAAATTAATTTATAACATTCTTTTATCCATATATGAACACATAAGTGACAATTAAAAGTAAGTGGGTGACATTTCATATTTTTCTTTCTTTAAATATTATATAGGTTATTTTCAGGGACAAGTGTGACTTAAATAACTCAATTTATAGAATAAACTGATTAGTTCATAATTCCATTCATCTAATTAAAATTAATGTAAGAAATAGTTGCCCTAAAATATACTTTTAACATATGTTAAACTGATTTATCCTTTACCGATGTGATAAATTTTACAATAGTTAATATTCACAATGAAAAAATTAAAAGGGATATATTTTGAAAATTTAAAAATACATATTAAAAACATAATATTCATTTCTAAACATTTAATCTCTATAATTGGTAGAAAATAATTTTAAAATAAGTGCAAAAAACACGACCTGAAATGATTTTTAGAAAAATACAGTTTTAAGAATTAAACTTGATTTATTCGTATTCCATGGAATGAAAAAATATGATATGAATGTTGAAACATTTTATTGAATATATAATATTTATAATAAATTTAAATATATCATCAAATGTTATTAATTTAATTATGATAAAAAATATATTAAGCCCATAAAATTGTTTTACTGAAAAAAATCACTTTTACCTTCAAATGGTTTTTATTTTCATTTATAATAAATTGATTAATAATGAATTACTGATAAAGGATTAGTTTTTTATAATATGGTAATTTATATTCATAAATGATAATTTAAATACCTAGTTTATAATGTTCACATAATATTTTAATCATAGATCATGGTTTGTTTAAACATAGTGGTGCATGTAAGAGAAGTTATCGACAATATTTTATCTAAAGAAATATATCATAAAATATTTGGTTGTTACATTATATCCACATTTAAATGAATTTCTCAATAAAAATTACATTTCATCAAAATAAGAAAATGAATATATTTGTTTTTTATCACATCATTTAGTTTTTTTGTAGCTTCATTTAATTTTTTGTATCCTCATAGAACTTTAAACAGGTGATTAGTCCTATTCCGTAGTACTTTATATAAACAATTATATATTTTAATAGGTCATTATTAATTATAAATTTCATGATATTGTAGTATTACCTATGAGATTGGTACATGTGAAGGATCATGTATTCACTTCTTTAGTAGAGATTCATTGAACACATCATGAATTTTATAGAGGTTTGGTGGAAGCACAAAATGATAAGATACCATGCCTATTATATCAAGAATGTAGAAGGGTATTATATACTTAGGGATCATATATATTGTTTCACCAAATATAAGAACCATTTTACGTTGTGAAATTTCAAGAAACACCTTCTCATCAACTTTGAACTCAAGATCTCACTGATGATTATCAGCAAAAAGTTTGTGTTGACTCTGAGATTCATTGATATGTTGTTGAATGAGTCATAATTTATATACAATATCCTTATTTAGATTATCTTCCAATTTATTTAATTATATATATTTACCCCAACACATTGGTGTCATTTAATTCATTAAATAGAGGGATTCAAAATAATTGATATGAATTCCATTTTGAAAGGAATTTCTGTAAATAAAAAATTTACTAGAGGAAGAAGATGATCTCAACTACCTTTAGAATCCATAGAAATAAATATATTAATACCCCCTAGAGTATATGGTAATTTTATTACATTTTAATGACATTCATGTGATCACATGTAAATGTAATTAATTATTTAGTAGTTTTGGAATACTAGATACATACTTGACTCACACAATATATTCGTAAAATTAAAATACAATATAGTATTTTCATAAAGAACACCATAAATAACTTTAGAATATTTTTTCATAACAAAAATAATACACATCCAGACATCCTTGAAAAAATAAAATATAATAAAGTGGTGAGATTAGATTCTTAGTAAGGATCTGCGTGAAATGGAAGATAATACGAAATGATTTATATGGAATAATATAAATGATATCCAAATAACAAGATGGGATAGAAATATATCCATAGATATCATAACTATTAAATTAATCACATGTTAAATAATAACTAATTTCTTAATGATGGATTTAATAATTTCATAAATATGAAACGTACCGTCGAGGCCTGGTGCCAAGACATATAAAAACAATTTCAAGGCCTCATGCTAGGATATGTATATAAATGTGTATTTTCTTAGTCAAATATTGAATCTATTTTGTCTCATGAGTCCTAGTAATGCATCGAGGGGATATATAATTTTTGGCCACTCCCACCACTTAATAATTCTAATGCATTCATCATATGAATAAATAAAACAATAGAATCAATATTCCTTAGAAAATCAATAATTGTACGCACTGGAAGAAATAACATACCAAATATTAGTATTTTTCCCAGAAAAATAATAATAAAATGTCCAAATAAATATAGAGGGTGTTATAATATTAGTATATACTCAGTAAATCATAAGACTGAATAACCAAATTTGAAAAATATTAATGTACATTCAAAATATCACTCAAGAAGTTATAGAGTAAAATACATTTTTTTTTAATTTAGAATACATTATATAAAATAAAAAAATTTATGAGAAATTTTATGAAATAATTTTCTCTGAAATTATATTTTTAAACATTGTATTGGAATATTTAGCACAATTACTTGTTATAATGGAAATAAATTTCATGTATGCCTGATATGTTAAGAAAAATTCTTTTCACACTTTTATAAAAGGTAACGAAGTACCTAATTGAGAAAGCGATATGAATATTCCTATTAAACCATTTTGTAAAATATAAAACATCATAAAAATTTTCATTAATAAATAATTATTTAATATTAAAAACAGAATTTTATACATTTTATGGATAATATTGACATGGAAGTGAAGGATTCCCAACTAAGTAGAAAAACAATGTTGACATTACTTATAATTATTATTTTGATATCTCAAGTTATTAAATAGAGGAAAATGGAAGGAAAAAATATAATTTAAAGGAATAAATATAAGAGAGGAAAAATTACTGGTTCTAAGATATAAATATTAATCAAATACCCCAGTAGAGACTTAAAGGATAAAAAATCCTAAATAATGATGAGATTATGAACGAAACCCTTATCTCAGGTTCAACCTCTTTCATACATGTTCATGATTTATGTATAATAATCATGGATTTATTATATATATACATTTTAGAAACATTATCATATATATCATGTAATTTGATATTTACTTGTAATCTTTTATCACCCATTTATTAACAACACTATGTTAAAATTACTGTTCTGAGTAATAACTTCTTTATTTTTCATGTATGTTCAGTTAGGTAGTTTTAGTCCTTGTATATTTATCGTGGTTCCATCATGTATATAATTTTAATAATGATATAAATATCATATATATTCATTTTATGTGAATTTATAATAATTTATGATAGGTGTAGATATAAAAACGAATTACATCATTCACGGGGACAACATGTCGTACATACACATTAACACCATTTTAACTTTTCAACAGATGAAACCAAAGAAAGGTAAATAATAATTAAACATTCCATAATGACTGTTATATCATATATATATATATATATTAAATCTTTTCTCATTATAATCCATGTAAAATAGAAATGATAAATGAATCACATCGCTTCATGGTGGTGGTATTCCACACGTACACACAGGTGACATTATCATTTTTTATTTGAAAAAAAGGGTAGATAATGATGGTTTCATAATTATGACAACATTTTAGTATTTTTATGATAATATAGTTATTATTTTTTGATAAATACCACATATTTAGAGTAGGTAAAAAATAATTAAAAATAAACTGATCCATTAAAGTGATTACCTCTTCTTTGGAAGAACTCCTTTAGATTTCCTCTTAAGGACCCTTGAACTTATATTTTGGAAACAAACACATACCTATATTGTAGATAAGGTTGTTTATAATATAAAATATTATATTTTGGTCTATTAAGGATACTCAATGTGATGTAAAGAAGAGAGATAAGGGGTGTTCTTTTATAAAGTAGGGAAAGGACACCCAGGGTATTATGAAAAAGATTAAAATATAATATCTCATTCTCAAGAAAAATGATTAAAAATATATATGTAATTTAAAATAAGGTATGATATGGTTTAAATATCATAAATTAATAACATTTGGATGGGTTTAAGTTTTATTTTGTTCCTTATATTTTGGGTTAACCCATTTATTAATATATATTAACCCTTACCACAGTAATGATTTTTCACACTTAAAAGGGTTGTATTTTTAATTACAAGGTGAAAAGTTTTTAAATAATGTACATTTAATGATATTTTAAATATTATATTATCCACATTGTCCACTTTCATAATTTTTTTTCATTTTAAAAAATTAGTGAAATATTTTTTCCATACAATACCATTAATGTCAATTTCAACACTATTCATTTAATTAGACTCTAAATACACCAAGACATGGATTAAATTAAAATAGAATATTTTAAAACATCATTAATATGTTTAATTTTTCTATAAAATTCATGAAACAGAATAAATCACTCAAATTATATTACTTTTATTATTTTCAAAATCATTTATTTTATTTTAATATTAATTAATGAAATATTATATTGTTGTTGAGTAAAAATTTATTGTAATTATATAATTTACAAAATTTTTAAAGAAATTAATAGAGTCAAAATAATATCATTATATTAAAAATAAAAATTAATATTCACTTAGAATCTAATTTTTCCCTACGTGAACAAATAATAGATATTTAAAAGTAAAAGAGTGACATATTATTGTTTTTCATTGGTTTAAATACTATATAAGTCATATTCATTGAAAAGTGTCCCCTAAATAACTAAATTTCGTTCCAAAGTTTATTATGGACTATTTATCTTTATCCAAAATAACTAATAAGGAAAATAGTCACTATAAAAATTATATTTAACCAAGGTTAACCCGGTTTATCATTTACCGAGGTGATAAATTTTACCATAGTGAGAATTCATAATGAAAAAAACAAATAGGATATATTTATCAAATTTTATCCACTTTATTTAAAATATGATTTCTAAATTCAAGGATTCAGTATCTATGATTGGTATATAATACTTTTAATATAAGTGGATCAAACAGGATGAAAAATATTTTTTAGAAAAATATAATGTTTTAAAAATATAACTTGATTTATTATTATCCCATAACTAGAAAAAATGTTTGATAAATGTTAATTTTTTACTAAATATAGAATATATAAATTTCATTAAAATAATTTACCAATTATAATTAATTTAATTATGATAAAGAAAATGTATGTATAAAATAATTATTTGGAAAAAAATTACTTTCGCCTTCAAATGATTTTAATTTTCATAAAAATCAATTGATAATTAAATAATTAATTTTAAGAATTATTTTTCCATAATTTTTTTATTCCTATTCATATTGTACTATTTTAAGGATTATTTTATGTTAGTCACATTATATTTTAGATTTATATCATGGTTCTCTTAAACTCAATGTTTCTTGTAACACAACATATCAAAAAAAAAATTAACAGTGAAAAAATATATTATAAAATCTTAGGGTGTTACATTATACCACCATTACATTGAATTTCACCTTATAAGTTATTTTACTCCAATAAAAAAGTATAGATATATTTGTTTCATTACATCCTCTACTACCCAAGTAGCTACTTTGAAATTGTGATTTCTCTAGAGAACATTAACTTAGTGAGTAGTATTGTTCAATAATAGTTTGCCTCTATGATATATTATTTATATTAAATTTTCATCCTTAAAAAGATCATTATAGAGTGGTATAACCATTGAGTTTGTTAAAAAATTGAGTTTAATGTATGCACTTTCTCAATAGTGATACGTGGAACACATCATGAACTTGAGAGAGGTTTGGTGGAAGCCATAAGATAAAATCTACTATCCCTACCTGATCAATAATATAATGAAGGGTATGGCATAACATGGTCTCAAAATTACATTCTTTTTGAATATATTAATCTCACCAAATATAACCAGCTTAATGTTTTTATTGACTATAAGATACCTTGATGTGTTGCTGTTTGGATCTAACTTTATCTACAATTTCTTTAGCTACCTCAGGTCCCACTAGATTTATTTCTGCAAGTTTATCCTAGAACATTGGAGTTTTATATTTATATCCATATAGGTATTCGTAAGTTGCAATCCGAATTATTGAGTGAATGCTATTGTTGTATGAAAACTCGAATAAATAATGGTTTTGATCTCAACAGTCATTAAAATAAAATAGAACAATATCTCAACATGTCCTCTATGGTTTGAATGGTTTTATTAGACTGAAAATCTATCTATAAATGATAGACAGTACATGAACTCAACTATATATCAAGACCATGCTGAATATTTATCCAAAACCTCATGGTAATCCTCATATCCCAATTACATATAATAGAATTTGGTACTCTAGGAAACATTAAAACTTACTTAATATATAGTTTATAATGATGATTAACAGTGAAATATTATTTTCTAGTAATTAATTTTGATGAATTCATAAGGTAATCAATTACACCCCAAATGGAATTATGGCCTCAATACATTTTGAATTGTTCGATGAAAATATACATGGTGGTGTTTCCCAACTCCATTCAGGTATGAGTAATGATTATAATATCCCCTTAGAATTATATCTCTGAACCTTAACTTGCATATATACTAATAACCGTGATACAAACTCAAAAATACATCACTTCAGGGTTTCCAACGAAAATTATACTTTCATACCCCTTTACTACATCACACTTCTTGAATGTTTAGAGAATGATGAATTATATACCTCACATAAAAGATCTTTCTATAAATCTATCATAGACCAATCACATAAACTATTCAAAAACTATATCATTCCAGCATGAAAATGTATAAACTTGTAAAAACCCCAACCCCAAAAACCCATAATTCATAGTTATGTTATTACATTGGAATAAGATATAAGAGATCACATCAACAATGATTGACCAGTTTAGTAGTGTTGAAAAACTAGATAAATACATTGATCCGTTATTACATTGTTAATGAACATATACCATAATAAAAGAATGTAAACACTGTCCTTGAACTCGTTCAAATATTTTTCCTTCCAAACCCGGGAAAATATAATAATGGTGACATAAAAAGATCAGTATTGGTTAATTACCATGGAAGTTATAATGAATCAATAAGAATATTAAATATGGAAAGGTAAATAACTGACACACATTCCATTTAAATAAATTTAATAAATTTATAAGACAAGGATTAATCAATATATAATGGTAATTGACCAAAAACCCATGCCATTTCATCAATAGACTGAGAGTGAAATGAATCCAGAGATAATAATAATGCCAAAATATCATGGATAATAATATATGAAACCTTAATGAAGGAAATCCTTAATTATTGGACATCATGTTCTTAGGAACACGATACCTATACTGAAGAGGCATTTCACAATATAGTTTAAAACTACAATTAGAAAAATATTTAATTCTTGCTTTCATATTCACCTCATTAAACTATCGATGCATCTATGGGATATATAATTCTAGGCCCCACCTATCATTGTAGGTCCAAAGGATTCCTCATATATGTAATGATCGATTTAATTAATGAATCAATAAGCCTTATCAAAAATATTTATATTGGGTAAATAATATATATTTAGCATTATTTTCCAAGTTATCAAAATCAATTTCAATGTGATATTTGTATATAAAAATGCTATACATTTTAGGAAGTAACCATATCCATGATAAAAGGAATATGGATATTTAATAGAAATTCCACATACAATGATCACCGTTAAGTGAATTACATAAAATATTGTATTATTTCAATATATGAAAGAGACAACTTATTTCAAGATACAATTTTAAAATTCAAATAAATATTCAATTAATTAAGGCATCATGATGGTTGGAAAATCCTATCATACAATATAAGTTTTAAAAACAATCCTTTCGTACCTTTTATAGAAAATACATAAAATACCTTTTTTAGAAAATGAAAAAATATTCCTTTAAAAAAATATTACAAAAAACAAAAAATGGTTAAATTTAAATTTATAAAATTAAATTATAATAATAAAAAACTTTTTGAAATAACTTTAGAAAACATGGTCATGGAAGAGGATATTCCCTAGCGGGGAATTAAAAATAAACTATCTCAAATAATAGTGAGATTGTGAAATAAACCCTTTCCAATTAGATATTTTATCAATCATAAGCCCCATGAAATAAATTATATAAAAATGATTCTTTAAATATCATTAGGAAAAATAGACTCATGATATAATCTTTAAAAGGGTCTATATATACACCATATAAAATAAGTATGTGGTTAATAAGACATGTGTCCCACCAAAATAAATGTGAGAGGAATGTCTCTTACCTCACACATCCATTTAAGTGATATTGATTTTACCTCTTGTAGAGTTGTTTAAAACATGTTATTATTTTATACAGGAACCATATTTTTATTTCTAATTTAATGTAATCTCCTTTTATTTCATCTTATCATCCATTTGTAAATAATATTTTATTATTACTTTTTTTTATTGTTTTACACCTTCATCATACCATTCATGTTTTTCCATGTAATTTATGGTTATCATTCATAATATATAGTTCCTTAAACTTCATAATGATAATAATGTAATAATAATTATTTTTATTCATTAGATACATTTTTTAATCTTTATTTAAAGGAGAACATAGAAAATGAATCACATCATTACATGGAGAAGGAAAGTTATACGTACACAAGAGTGACAATATCTTTATTCAATAGATAATAAGGCAAGGAAATTAATGATATATTAATTTAATAGAATCAATATAATGTCCCAATTACATTATATATCCATTATTTCCATAATTATATCCATCCAATTAAATTGGGGATGAAAAAAAATTACACCACTACGTTGAGATGACAAGTCGTACGTAAGCATGCCAGGTACTTTCATTTTTCATAGGATGGGTAAAAGTTGGAATATGGGTTTTTCATAATTAAAATAACATATAAGTGTATATAGAACAATAGTTTTATTAATTTATTATAGATACAAACCATGATGAGGATGTACAAGAAGAAATAAAATGGAAATAGTCAGAAAGGATGATTACCCCTTTTTTGTAAGACCTTATTTAAATAATTTATTTACGAGATTAAGGTTTTTCTTTTTAGGAGAAAAAAATATTCAAAAAATGGAAAAGTAATTTTATAATAGTAATTGGATATTCTTGATCAATCTAGAAGTCTTAAGGAAATGTAAATAAATGGGGGAGAATGTGCCCTTTTATAATTATGGCGAGGGAAATTTTGCAATTTCTCAAAATATTAAGAATATAATAAGACCATTCTAGATAAAAATTCATAAAAATGGATAATAAATTCATAGATTATGAATTTTTAGGCCTCATGTTATCTCTTTTATTCTTATTTAATATTTATATAAATGTTTAAACAGTTCAATAAAATATTAATTAATGAAAAATCATTATTCTCAAGTTTGACACTATTCATTACCTTGACTTTAATATTATCAATACAAAATAATCATGTCAAACAAAATATTTTTAAAAATCCATAGCATATAATATTAAACTATAAAATTATTTTATCACCTTAATTAATTCAAATTATATTACTTACAATATTTTTAATATCATTTATTTGATTATTCAATTAACTAAATAATAACTGTATCATCATTGCCTAGGAATTTAAGGTAATTAATTATTAAATAAAATTTAAAAAAATTTCCATAATTTATATAGATCTTCTATATTTTATTACATTATTTATATTAAAACATATCCTTTAGATTACCACATATTAAAAATACAATTGTTTTCAACAACATGAATGTGACGTCTTTGACTTTTCTTTAGATAAATTACAATAAAGCTAATAATCTCATCAAAATAGTCATAAATGGCCATATAAATGAAAAATGAATTATTATGGATGATCACTGCTAATCCGAAAAATGATGGTAAAGAGTTAGTGTAATTTTATTTTCCATATCATATGATTTTTACCCTTAATAATTTCATTTACACTTTTACATGGTAATAAAAAATATTATGGTTACACTTCATTATGAACACAAAAAATGGGATAATTATAAAATTTGAAAGTCCTAATTTTAAATATTTAATTAATTTTTTAAAATTGAAAACCTATAAGTAGAACAAATTAATTTTAAAATAGTATTTCAAACATGATTAAAATTGGGTTTTGGAAGATTTTGTTTTTATGAACTAAACTCGATTTATTCTAATCTCATGCCTAATTAAAATATTATACGAAGGTTAAAACATTTGATTGAATATATTGTATATATAAATTTTATTAAAATTATTTATTTATAATGACATATTAAATTCATTGTGATATAACTATATTTTACACAAAAAATATTTTTTTCAGAAAAAATCTTCTAATATGTTTTTATATCCAATAAACTAATAAATAAATAACTATATATAATATTTTCCACATTTAGTTAGTCATATTTATTCCCACCAAATTAATTTTTATGTTATTATAAGACACAATCATTTTAAACTATGCGTTGCATGAAACACAAGCTATTGAAGAGATTAAATTTATTAAAAATGTTACATACCAGAAAATCAACGGGTGTTATATTTTTCACTCTAAAAAACTTATTTCCACAGAATATCTAGAATTTCTCCCCATTAATATATTTGGGTAGTTCTCAATAATAATTTCCCTAGGTTACCACTTTGAAACTTTCTTATTATGATTTTTCCAAAGCACCTTTATGAGTCGAGTCATCTGATTCCTCCCCACATTATATCTAGTGTCAATAATTTGGATACGTTCTTCACAGTAAGATAGACCTGGTTATAATTCTATTACTTTAAAGGAGAGAACATACATTGGGTATAAAGTGTAATTTATTAAATATGATATATGGAACATATAATTTACTTAAGAGTGTTGTTGAGGCATCTTCATACAGTAAGACACAACCCCAATTCTTTTTAGGGTTTTAATGGGTCTGATGGAACTGGGGCTTATTATTGAAATTTTTTTATATACATAGTCCCCTTATTACAATTATAATAAATATAGAACATTATAAAGGAAGGTAAATATAATCCTTGAACTCATTAAAAAATTTCAACTTCATAACTGAGGAAAGAAACCAAAATAAAAGTGTGCTCAAATTCTTAGTAAGGTTTAAGTACATTGCAAGATAACATTAATCAATAAGAATAATATAGAAACATAGAATATTAATATATTTATATTATATATTTTTAGGTGAATATTCATTTTAGTACAAAAACACATGACTGAGGGCCCAAATAGTTTAGTGCATTTGGAAACATTGAACACATTATCCTAATTTGGTGAAATATCTTCCACATATCCCATAATTATCATCCCATTTAGTACTCCTACATAAAACCTTTCTTTATTACCTGGGGAAAGAAAACATAAGAAACGGTGAGCTTAGATTCTCATTAAGGGTAAAAAGGGATAAATGAATAATAACATAATAAAAAGGATTATATATATAAAAAACATTTGAAACTCATATATTCTATATCAGAGATCCTGATTTCCTGACACAGAATAAATCATACATGTTTATATATAATCAATGATCATTTTCTATTAGATTATAACATAAGATAGGTAATTATAGAATACACATAAGCATATAAAATAATTTCCATAGTTGTCAAGGAATCGTATACATGGATGTTTTAGTAGTATGAGTTCACTTCCCATAACATGTTGGTAGTCATGGTTCGCTCTAATGACTATCTTAGTACTAAAGGTTCACTCCCAAGACCTTATTAATAGACAAAGTCCTTTACAAAATATATTTTAATCCTGGTTCTATCCAGGTCTATCTCATGATATATATATATATTTAACCAATTAAATTTATGGAGGAATAAGTCGCACCCATCAAATAATGAAAACCATACACATTTTTTCCATAAGAACATGAATCATTCCTTATATCCGAACCCATGGAATGAAATAGGGTTCCAAAAAATTTCATCATAACATAACTCATGGAAAAGAAATAAAATTAATAAACATCAATCCTTCATAAAGATAAACCATTAAGAGAAAGAAAAATAATCATATAATTGGACCATATCCCCATTAAAAACATAAGTAAAATCCAATAAAACTGTCTTAGTTGGAAAATTATTTTGGAATATCACTAGAAATAATTCTTGAGTAAAATAACATTTCTGTTCTCAAAATTTCTTTTTATATCTTAAAACATTTAGAAAATATTTTTCATTGAATATAAACTTGAAAAAATATAAAATAGGATTTTAAATTTATTTTATACATATTTTAATTAATTTTTCGTTACAAATTATAGAAATTTTATTTTAAAAAATTTTAATTTATTTTTAGAAAACATTATTTTGGAGGAACACTGATTTCTGATAGAAGAGAGAATAAAATTACAAGAATCTTACAATATCATGAAAATAATGAGATTCATGATAAATAATTTCAAAGGAAATTATATACACCTCTTAAAATAATATATGTGCATAACAAAACATGTGTCACAAAGAAGTTAAATTGGGAAAAATTTACCTTACGGATTTGATGTTCTTTTAACTATAAACCCCATGAAAGAGATATCATGTAACATCCCAGATCTAGATGACACATAAAGGGGACCCATACTCAGTTGGACACATGGCCTCATGCAAATTTCCCCAAAAGTCCAGAGGCTTCCGACTAGCATCGAGGGCCTTAGTGTGATGGTGGGGGAAACTATTCCCTAATTGGTAGTGTATAACACAACATGATACAATAATTCAACAATAAAAGATGCATTAACACCATGAAACTGAGGTAAATAGTGTGATATTGATAATCTAAATTACCAAATGTCATAACATACAATATATGATGCTGCATGTCAAATATTCTAAGAAAATATCAAAAATAGGCCACACTATAATAATAAAGATATAATTACCCAATGAAAAAAGAACAAAAGAAGCTAAGAAGCATCACAAGCCTATGGTCTGTCCCATTCTACCATGATCTTAAACATCATTTCAAGTACCAATAGAGGTGTTATTTCCCTGATCAACACATGTAACCATATAATCTATATGGGCCCATTTCATAACCCAAACTGGGTGTGAGACTAAATCAAAGTAGGCAACCACCCAAGGTTTATGAAAATCTATCAGTGAACATATATAACAGGCAGTGTGAAATTATGAAAGCAGTAAACTAGGATGTAATAAAAAGTAAATAGTCATAAAATAACTATACCTCATTTATATTCATTTAAGGTTCATTTACCATATAATTACATTGAATTATATAATCCTTAAGATCTATCCTAATCCCGATGAAACCCATATAAAAGTGATCACATCAGATATCTCAAAATACCAACTAAACAAGTGTAGGTGAAGACTGAATCCATGATTTTTCTTTTTAGTGGAAGACACATCAAAATTAATTTCATTTCAATATTCAATTATAAGTAAATGTCAACTCATGATATAAAAACAGCTGCCAATAGAGACCGTCCTTGGTATCCCTCATTGGATTCAAGATTCTATAGAAAATTAATAATGTCTCCATGTACCAAACACTATATCCATGGCTCACTCATGACTTTTCATGATATACTACAACATTAATATCTATTTACAATCGGTTTTTAGGGGCGGTTTTTATAAAAACAGCCACTAAACCCTTTTTTTCAACCCCGACACTTCTCCCAACCACCCACAACCCCCTTCTCTCCCCAACCACAATGAGACCCCCAAAGACCCCCAAAACCCTCTACGCCTTGCTGGATCTCTACTCACCACCTCACCACCTCACCGTCCCTCGCCACCTCACCGCGTCACCGCCATGTCGCTACACCACCTTGCCGCTCCTCACCCGTTTCAGAGGTAGTTTATCAAATTGGTTATGACAAATACCACATTTGAACATAGGTAGTATTTTACTTGTGCACACTTGTTACATCCCATGATAAAGCTAGATCTTTTTTTTTGATATATTTTAGTGAACCATGAATTAATCCACATCAAATAATTTATAACTAGTATAATTTGCATTTAGAGTAACATGAAGAGAATATATCCTTATAACCTGATTTATGTTTGTCTTGAAATTTTTATACCTATTTGGATTCCATAATATAATATTCATTATTTATTCATGTTTTATGTTGTGATCATGTGTGACATGGAACTATGTTTTATTGATATTATAGTTAATGTATCTTATTCAAAAATATTTACCTTTTGTTTTGTTGAGAATTAGATTCATTATAATGGAATTATTTCTTAAGCATGACTATTACATTGATATGTTGAGCTTGGTTTTAATTGTTTAATACCAACCATGTTTATTAGTATAAATAATAATTCTACCATGACCTTGGATATTGTTTTGATTAATAATGATTATGTTAGAAGGGGTATTTTTCTATTGTATAACTTGTGTGTCAGTATGTATTATATAGTGATTGATGAATGGGATGGGATCCCAATGGCTTGGGTTTTGTATTCCCCTTTCACCAATCCCTAAATAAATATGATGATAGTTCCTTGATTCTAGTATACAACTTCCCCTTTAAAAAATACAAGGATTTTCCCATGATTGAACAATGAGAAGTATTGCTATGATATTAGTTTGATGGGAATGGAATCAGGGATTCCTTGAACTGATGTCTCATATCCAAGTCTTGGATAAAATAAATTTTTTTAGGTATAGAACCTCCCATTATAGGTATTTATTGTTTATAATTGATTCTATTTTATGACGTTTTACAGCATCTGATGCTTATAGGTTTTTATTGATAACCATTTGTAAATTAATTTTCATATAAATATATAAGAACTTTTATATTGATATAAGGAACATATGTAAGTATTTTTCATATTAGTTAGAAACTAGGTGGTTTATTACTGGGTATTAGATTCTCACACCCATCATATATACTTTCGGGGGACATGAAAATTCATGGTCTATTTTTCGGGTACCAATAGGTACAAGTAAATGTTTTGATGATTATTTTTCTAAACATGGTTGATTTTTTATGAATCGTGTTCCATTTAGTGTTGTAAATGGAGATGGGATATTTATTTTTTCATTTAGCCTTATGTTTCAGTGATCATTTAATATTATTGACCTTTATATGATTTATAAATATTAATCATATAGAATTCCCTCTATTTGGATCATGTTAGTTTTATTGTATTTTAGTTTATTAATAAAATTTGGAAAACCAAATCCCACTAGTCTTCTTAGAATCCCGATGCTATTCTCTAGCCTTTTGTGACTGAGAGGTGAAAATGAGGTTATGTAGTGTTCTATCTTATTAATATTTAGGTATCTCGGTCACCATCACTACACCACATGTACTTTTTTTCTTACATAAGATCTTGAATCATAGAGGTTGTTTTTTTACTTGTACCTTTATCTCTTATATCTCTTGGTTTAAGATCCTTACCTCTTACTCCATATCAACCATTTATAGTAATAAATGATGTTTTTTTAATTTAAATTGTAGATATAAAGAATTTAAATATCGATAGTCCTATTTGTGGTTATTTTTCCATCCAGAATAGTTTACCAAATTGCTCTGTCCAAAATTTTCTTGTATGTAAGATTATGCTTAATGTTGTAAGTTTCTAGATTAATTTTTTTGAGACTTTATAATATATTGGATGTGAATGATGAGTTTTGTATTTTCTTGTATCTTTTACAATGAAAATGTTTCTAGTATTCTTCCGTAGATGTATGGAATTATCCTAACCGCATATATATTTATTTTCTATTTGGTTTTATTTTGTGAGAAGTGTGTTAATAGAGTTTTTTATAGTAATTTGGCGATATTACATCCTAGTTCTAGTGCATAGAATTGGAAACGACAATTATCAGACAAACCTCTATTCAATAATATTATGGTGCTTTACAGTATACAAGATGAGGTTCATCATAAAAATTTATATCCATTGTATATCACAGATTTTATATAGCTTTCGACTCATTTGTTATGGCGTTTTGTTTGGATATTTCAATTTTATTAGATGTTCTATTCCTCTATCCGATTAATTATAGCTAATAATCACCACGGTATGTTTGGAAAAAGTTTCTTCACAGATCTTTTTGATCAAATCCTAGAATTTCTCCAAATATTTAACATATTTATATGTTTATTTCAACTATTATATATAATCTCTTTCCCTATTTATTAAAAGTTATGTGTTTTAATTTTTTTAATATTCATTATCATTGTTATGTAAATTTTTTTGTTAGTACTGTACTTATGTTACCTTTTTTAGTTTTTTTCTGCTTATTTTTTTTGAAATATATATTATGAGATTGATTTTATTTTATTAAATGACAGGAATTCCAAGGAAGAAGTGATATACTATTTCACCGACCACTAAGAGAGATAACGTTCCATCTGTCTCCCTCCTTATGACATCAGAACCACCATCCGCCTTCCCCTGCACCATATCCCCCTACAAAATTTCTCACACCCTCTTTGATTATACCTTTAGTAGCTCATTCGCCACCTCCTGCTTCAGGAGCCTCATTAGTGGGGGAGCGACGCACCACATCTGATTCTTAGAGGGGATACTGGAGGGTGACTATTATCAGTACACATTTTATTATGAATATATTTATTGAATTTTTTTTATACAAACTATTTCTTCATTAAAGATGGAAACAATGAAACTATGGAGAAAAATATAAAATGTTCAGATATATGGAATCTGACCGAAGAGAAGACAGTTGTCCCATTTTATTTATATGGGGTCCCTACGGATGATGTTGCAGGATTACTTGGCCAGATTTTAGGGCAGCTAGCCATAGAGCATGTTTCCCATCCTATTTCATATAATGATTGGAGACATATTTTTTCAAGTTGTAAAAATAAAGTTTCTGATTCTCAGATAATGGTAAATTTAATACATTATTGTGTAATTGAATGTCATGTTATTAATATTTTCAAAATTAATTTATGTGTACAATTGTTTTTCCTCTTTATAGTTGCTTATGTGAGAGCACGAAAGTGGACATTGAAAAATCATGGAAAAAAATGTAAAGACATTAAAGGGAAATTTTGGGGCAATGTCAATGAAACTTCATTGACCACCCAACAGATGTATGACAAGCTACCTGATGGGGTACCTAAAGAGCACTGGAAAGTTTTTGTTGACAGACATCGTGATGAGAAGCAGATGGTATTTAAATATATATTACTGTAATAAAATAATTTTACATTTATACATATATATGAAGAGGATATTACATTTAATACATTATTATTAAATTTCATTTTATTTATTTCAGGATCTTTCAAGAAAGAATGCATGAAGCCAGGTTAAGCAGGTCATCCCTCACACTACAAGGTCAAAGAGTTTTTCTAGAAGCCTATATGCACTGGTAATATTTTAATTAGTTTAAATATTTATAAGATAATACTATTTGTCTAATATATTAAATTTTTGATTTATTTTTGTTTAATGCAGTCATAGAGGTTAGGGAACAAAGCATGCTGAACAGAAGTGTGGTTTAATGTTCACAAAAAATGTGATGGATGTTTTGTTAATGAGCCTACCAAAGAAGTTGGGGTATGTACTCATTTTTCATTATAATAACTTATTATTAGTTGTTATTATGTTAATATATATTTCTTATAATATGATTACTATTTTATTTTTATGTAAAAATTAATGAACCATGGGATGCCAATCCTGTGCAGTTATACTCAGTATCCTAGTATGACCTGGTTGCTATAGTCCTTGGGAAGGAGCATCTTGGTAGAGTTCATGGAATGGGTTTTGGAATCGTACCATATGAGGTCTTTGATAGGCCACCCGGGATTTCAGATGCATATAATCCTGGTTGTATTCAATTCATACCTAGAGAGACTCAGAGAGAGATTGTTTCTCTACAAAACACAGTTCACGACTAGGGGGCTCAGATCTCCACTTTGCAGAAAGCATTGATCGATTTGTATCATAAGAGGACCAGATCTACCCCATATGGTATTTCATCGACTTTTGGTGAGTAGGTAAATCACAAAAAATAAAAATCATTTAGTTTTTAATCTTTTATTGGTTTTAATTTTAAATATAAATATACAATAATATTTAATTTTAAATATAATGTTCTTTCAGGTGGTAAAAGTAAGTAGAGATGGAGGTGGAGAGGGTGACAAGATTTGTTCAACATCGAACCATGATTAATTTTTTTTGTTGATATGTTGGAAAAATATGGTAACAATCTGTTTGTGTATGTATCATGTTTGGAACATAGTTTCCACAAAACATTTTCATGACCTAACATTTTCCAAATTTCTCATGTTTCCTTTTATGTATTTTATTGATTTCTTTTGTTTCCTTTTATGTCTCTATTTCTCAAGTGTGGTATGAACCATATATGTCGATTCATTTTTGTCAGGAATCATGTTTTATGATTCATTTTTCCTAAATGTATTTGGTTTGTTACCCAATTATGAACGATCAAAAACATATCCTATAGTAGCAAGAATCAATCCATTCATAGTTCTTGGAAAAGGTCCTCTATAAATATTTATCTCACATATAGGATGGGAAGGATGAGATGTCTGGGGACCATTATGTGAGAAATAAATAAACAAATTGATGTGAATAAGGAAGGGTCTCTCCTTTAGGGTGTAACGAGTGTGATTATAATTTTCACCAAGGCCTATTATAGGATATCCCAATATCATTAAATATATTGAAACATCATGAATCGATCCACATATAGTTTTTATATAATACACCTATGCATATTATGCTCTTTACTAGGGTAAGAGTCATTTTTTCCTAACATTGGTTTATGTATAAATAACTACATGCTATGGATCCTTTTATAGATATTGATAATATGTAGGGGAAGACAAGCCTTACTAGGTAGACTGCTCTAAGAAGATTCAAGTCTTACAAGATGGACTATGCATCACATATTTTAACATCATGTGAAAATTACTAAAATAATCTAATGTTTACGATCATATGAAAATACCTTATTATATGAGGTTTAACGTAGTTTAAAATGATGTTTAAAATGAAATTAACTTATCTTGATGCCAACCCTATGGATGGAAAACCAATTTGAATGATGAAACCCAGTCACTAAGATAAAGTGGGGGATTTGATATCAGTTTTTTGGTTGGGTTTGAGATAGGATATCTAGGAATCACTATGTATCCAATGAAAATAGGAAACAATCCACACATAGTTATTATAATTTTGGGGAAAATATGATCACCTTGATGTAGAATTGAGAAATAATAAGGAAACTGTAACACTCGAGACTTTTTTTTGAGAAATATTTTGTTTTTATGTTATATAAATCATCAAAGGAATCTTTCACTACACACAACACTAGCTTAGCTTTCTTTACACGCAATCACGGTCTTCCTGGATAGCTTGCATCGTACGCAATACCGAGTTTCACTAAACAATGATATATTATAATATTAGCCGTAATGAATAGTATTAACTGAATTTTAAATTTTATAACATTTTAATTCATCTTATACATTTTCTAGAATGAAGTATGAAAAAAAATCAGTTTTTTGGATAAAAGAAGTATTTTTCAAAAAATGCAGTTTTACCGCCTTTTGATGGCGCACCCACATTAAATATAGTTTTTGAAAAGTTTATAAGTCCAATTTGACAAAATAAAATTCTTCTTTATAATCAGGATATAAAAATTTACTTTGCATAAATATTTCATATTATTCTGATAACTTTCATATTTTAATGAATAGTAAAAACACGCTATATTTTAATTAAAAACAACTTTTTTAATCGCAATAATTTATATGGTTAAATTATAATATTTAATGTTTTTAAATTATAAATAGAATATATTTTTACCATTTATTATAATGTATGTCATTAGTATTAATTTTACATTGAATTCAGAGGTAAAAACATTTCAATCTTTGGCAATGTTTTAACTTTTAAAACCTGTTTCCTTAACAATGGGATTAATTTTAAATTAATTACTGAAAATTCTTTGATTTGAATTTCAAAAAATGGTTTCCATATTTGGAATCAGTGGGTTAAAATTATGTTAATAGGGTACTTTTATTTTTTTGATATTATGAATAGTAACTACGGTAATTTTTTTTTATTTACTACGGTTAAAGGTAAATAGGGTAATTCAAGGTTAAAGCAATATTATAATAATTCAAAATTACCTTTACACTTATCCTAACCTTATTTAATGAGTAGTTTCCGACCATGGTCATCCTTGTGTCGATTTTGGGACACCATTGAGCCACTTGGTAGTGACAATGACAATTTGGATTAATTAATTTAATGTAAAGATAAAATTGACATTAACAAAAATATTTTAGTAATTAATTTTTTATAAGGGGTTATATAAATTCTATTTTCGACTATAAATAATCATTGGAAAGATAAATATATTTCCTACATAATGATATTTTTTTTATAATTTTTAGACACCAAATAAATTAAATTATTTATGACACAATAATGATGAAGTATTTACCTCATTAATAAATGATTTAAATAAATAAGATTATAATGATTAAAATATTTTCCAAAACATGTCCAATTCTGATTGGATAATTTTATTTCGACTATGAGTCATCTTATCTTCATCTTTAATTATTTTTGGACCTTTTGAAACTGAAGATAAGTTTATAATAAAATAATATTTCCACACTTTCCAAAGGTGCCCCTCTCCTCCCTTATAAAAGGCACCTCCTCCCTCTCTTCCTCACACCAATTTGAGCCTTCATGTTCGGCCAAACCCTGCCCATTTCACTTCTACACTTCCTTAGAAACCTACTATAGGTACTGGTATTCTCAAAAGACCAACTCTAGTTTCTTAAGAGAAAGTTTAAAGGAGGCACTTCGAGAAAGAGGTAATACCTTCTACCGTCTTCTTCAAGTTCCATTCTTCTTCTACTCCTTCTTCTTAAGTTGTTTCATTATGAGGTAATAACATTAGTATCCCTCATATACTGATATGTTATTATAAATATGAAACAACCCTATTTCACCTCTTATCCATCCTTGGAAAAACGAAATCACCGCGCATGCGTACGTACGAAATACCGTCTCCACGCCGTGGTGTAATCTATTTTCCACCACCACCTTACTTGGATGGGTATAATGGTGAAAATAAATAACTATATATGATTATTTTAAAGTGATATTGATTCTGAAATAGTACACATACACTTCAATACAATTCCATGATCATGGGAACGATATCATCGCTTGTGCGTACGTACGGCCTACCGTCTCCATGATGTGATGCGACTCGTTCTATATGATATTCATTGAATAATGATTATATAAATGAATTGAATGAATTAATATGATATATATTACACTAATACCATTATTTAAATTATGTATCTATATATTATAAAGAGGAATAAGAATTTATTCGACAAAACACGCATAAGAACAAAAAAGTAATAAACACCCGAATAAAAAGTAGTAATGAAATATTACAAATAAGAAGCTAATAATATGACCATATATGATATCATAAAAATAAGTATGATTCTTGAATAAGTCAATAACATTATTTAAATAATTATACAGGAGGTTTGGACATGTACAAAGCATATCAGACCTAAGGTAAGGGAAAATATCACAATCTCATTTTTATGCGAGATTGTTTATACTTTGGTATTTACTGGGATGTATTTTATCATCCACATACATGTTTACTCAATATGTAATATTATTTCCATCCACCTAAAATTGTTTAAATCCAATTTTACCCTTCAGCGAGTTTTTATTAAAAGATATGAAAGGAATCTTTTGTCATTTTTCGTATGAGGTACTTTTTGACTTTTCCAACAAAAGTACGAGAAGAATGTTTTTTTAACTTATACGGCATGAATGGATTTTTAAAACCTTATTTACAAGAATCTTCCTTTAAAAGTTTTCAATTTTATTTTTAAAAAACTTATTTTAGTTTAAAATTGTATGACATGTTAAGAAAGGAAAAATGTTTTTGAAGTATAAGTGATATTTTCCTCAAGAATGGAGTTCAAGTTTTTTTTATCAAAATTAGTTTCCATCTAAGATAATATAGGGTTCTGTTTCTTTCCCTATTATTACATTGATTTGATTATTTTGTGATGGAATTATTTTTATGAATTCCTTTATCTTATATGAATTGTTTTATGATGTCATGATGTTTAAGAATACCATTTTTATTACAAGGGTTATGCAATGATGTATGATTTATGATTTTGTGGAACACATAATAATGGTATCATTATGAGATGAGTGGGACCTATATTTACCTCCAATGCATTGGGTAAAGATTTTATATCTCATGAGATAGACATGGCTGGAACGGCAGGTTAAACCGGTTCAGTGAAACAAGACTGAAACGAGGAGTGAACTCGGTTCAGAAATGGACTTTGTCCACTAAGATAGTCTTGGAAATGAGTCTTGACTAATAAGAAATGATTCTCTATGATAATGTGTGTATGCCACAAAGTTTCATGTTTTAAGTTATGATTATTGGGATTTCATTTCACTACCATGATTTATCCCATGTTATGAAATTATGACCTCTTTTGCAGGTTATGATTTCAAAAATGTTATGTTCTTATGAATATGATGTGATTGATATTTCTTTTCTTTACCCTTACTGAGCATTTGAGGTAACCCTTTTGTATGTTTTCTTTCCCCAGGTCAGGAAGAAGGTTATTAAGTAAGATATGCAAAAAGGGACTATAGATATGATGAAATAAATGGGAGACAATGTAGATGCTTTATGAAATAGTTGTTTATGTTTCCCAGTTTCTAAAGACACTATACCTATACGGTCCTTTCATGGTTTTTCTATATGTTGTAATAAGTATGCTTCAATTTTGAAGTATTAACCATGTTTGTAAAGTATGGGTCGTTATAGTTGGTATCATAGGAAAGGTATAGTCATCCTTTGGAAACTAGGATGTGAAATCCTTCGTAAGAAACCTAAGGATATGTCTAAGCGTAGAACACAATCTTAGTGTTTTAGAAATGGCCATGAACAACCTATGATAAGACCTTAAGTGTGAAATTTTATTCTTGATTATGTGGTTTTCCTATTATAATTAGTGTTGATCACACTATTCTTCTTGCTTTTAGTCAATGGCTGGAACCCGAAGAAACAGTTTTAATGCGGAATGCGATAGGCAATGCAATGACTGTCCCCCTAAGAAACCAAATGTTATGGGAGATGGAATGAAAAATCTTGTATCCATGCTCACACAACTTTCTCAAGCTATGAACCATTATGGACTTCCAAATGAGCAATGGAAGGAGCAACATTCTGCCGAATCCTTCATGAGGCAGCGTCCACCTTCATTCAGCGGGTCTTCTGATCCATTAGTGGCTGAACAATGTATCAGTACCACTGAAAAGAAATTTTCAGTTCTTCAATGTTCTGAACATGATAAATTCATCTTAGCAGTGTATCGTTTATAAGGTAATGCTGATCAATGGTGGAATCTTATTAAGAATACGAGGCAAAGGGATGAAATTGAGTCCATGGAATGGGACGAGTTCAAGAACTTATTTTTCAATAAGTATTTCCCTCGTATTCTTCAAACAAAGATGGAGAAGGAGTTTCTTGAACTAAAGTAAAAGGATGATTAATCTGTTGGTACCTACGAAGAAAATTTTACAAGACTTGCAAGGTATGCTTCCATAATTATTATCCAACCTGAGAGTAAGATCGATCGATTCTTTAGTGTCTTAAAACCAAGTCTTCGAAGGGCGTTATCCATAAGGGACTTCAATAGCTATGAGGAAATTGTTCGGTGTGCTCTCAAGGTTGAGATGGAGATTGGTGTAACCCATCAGTCACATGGGTTTGATAAGAAGAGGAAAATGGAATTCAAAGGAAAATCTAAAGACCATACTGAAAAGAAGATGAGTTTTCCCTTATTCTCAAAGTGTTGAAAGAAACATGGAGGAAATTGTCTTAAGGGGACAAGAAAATGTTATAAGTGTGGAAAAGAAGGTCATCGGGCAATTGAATGTCGAAATAATGGGAAGAAGATGTCTAATGATGCAAACAAAGGAAGGGATACACAGAATGAACCTACTACACTTAAATGTTTCAATTGAAAGGAGATGGGGCATTATACCAATCAATGCCCAAATACAAGGGTTGATGATGATGAATGATGTCAACAAACTCTTAAGGCCAAAGACAAAGGAAAGTCACATGGAATTACTATCGGCGATGTGGAGTATGACAACGAAGTGGTGAGAGGTACACTTACCATCCACTCTAAAGTAGAAAATGTTTTATTTGATTCTGGATCCACCCACTCTTTTATTTCTAAATAATTTTCTAAGGGCATCACCGCATTACCTCAACAATTAGATGTTGAGTTGGCTGTGACAACTCCTAATGACACAACAGTCACATCAAATGTTTACAATTCTTCTCCGATTGATGTTTGTGGGAAAGTGCTTCATGCAAATCTTGTGGTCCTTCCTATAGTGGAATTTGATGTGATTCTTGGCATGGATTGGCTTTCTTTATATGGAGCTCATATCAATTTCCAAAGGAGGGAAGTCACATTTCATAATCCAGATTAATCTATGATCGTCTATCGATCCAAGGATGAACATAACCTTCCAGTGGAAATTTCTTCCATCTTTTGGGTCTTGATTCCACTAAATGAAGGTTATGTATCTCAAATTGTTGGTGAGAAACTCACAATTAAGAATATTCCCATTGTACAGGAGTTTTACGATGTATTTCCAGAGTAATTTCCTGGTCTTCCACCAAATCGTGAAGTTCAGTTTTCAATAGAACTTGTACCGGGTGCTTTGCCTATTTCAAAGACACCTTATAGAATGGCCCCAAATGAGTTGCAGGAATTAAAGAAGCAACTCCAAGAGAATCTTGATAAAGGATTCATACGCCCTAGTGCGTCACCATGGGGAGGACCTGTTCTATTTATTATGAAGAAAGATGGATCAATGAGACTCTGCATTGATTATCGAGAACTTAACAAGATCACTATCAAGAAAAAATATCCTTTCCCACGCATTGATGACCTATTTGACCAACTACGCGGAGCTCAATAATTTTCCAAGATTGATATTCATTCTGGGTATCATCAATTAAGGGTCAAAAGGGAGGATATACCAAAGACGACTTTCCGTACAAGGTATGGACACTATGAATTTATAGTGATTCCATTTGGTCTTACTAATTCCCCTGCTATATTCATGGATCTGATGAATAGAGTCTTTAGAGACTATCTTGATCAGTTTGTGGTAGTATTTATAGATGATATTGTTGTCTATTCAAAGAGCAAGGAAGAACATGAAGATCACTTGATAATTGTATTAATGACCCTAAGAAAGGAGACGGTTTATACCAAATTTACCAAGTGTGAATTTTGGCTTCAAAAAGTTGCATTTTTGGGTCACATAATCTCAAAAGAGGGGATATCTGTGGATCCAGCAAAAACAGAGGTTATCGAAAGTTGGTCGATACCAACAATAGTAACTGAGATCTGAAGTTTTCTTGGTTTGGCTGGATATTACCAACGTTTTGTGAAAGATTTTTCAAGTTTATCTAACCCACTCACCATGTTGACTCGAAAATGAGTTAAGTTTGTTTGTATGGTGGAATGTGAAGAAAATTTCAAGGATCTAAAAAGAAGGTTAGCCAATGCACCTGTGCTCACACTACCCTGTAGTGGAGAAAGGTTTGTAATCTACAGTGATGCATCCAATAAGGGACTGGGATGTGTTCTAATGAAAAATGGTATGGTGATAGCTTACGCATCACAAAAGTGGAAAATCCTTGAGCAAATTACCCAACTCATGATTTAGAGTTAGCTGCGGTAATATTTGCATTAAAGATTTGGAGGCATCATCTTTGTGGAGAACAGTGTGACATTTATACTGATCATAAAAGTTAAAAGTATATTTTCACACAAAAGGAGCTGAATATGCGCCAAAGAAGATGGTTGGAGCTGATTAAGGATTACGATTGCTTAATTAATTACCACCCTGGGAAAGCAAACAAGGTGGAAAATGCATTAAGTCGACAAGACCATGCTATCTTATCCATGATGAGGATCACAAAAGATCCAATATTTATGGATTTACAAAGGATGGATCTTGGAATTATAATGAAAGGGGAAAAATTGTATCTTTCTCAAATGAATGTTCAACCATCTATACATGTGAAGATTAAAGAGGCACAGAAAGAAGACGTCGAGTTACAAAAGAAGGTGAGAAATGTTCCTGAATTCAACCTTGATTGTGATGGGATAATAAAGTTCAGGAATCGGGTTTGTGTTCCTCTCATACCAGAATTAAAGAAGGAGCTACTGGATGAGGCTCATAGTTATTCATTCTATATTCATCCTGGAAGCACGGAGATGTATAGGGACCGGAAAAAGTACTTCTGGTGGGATGGCATGAAAAGAGATGTTGCTGAATATGTCTCTCGATGCTTGGTTTGTCAGCAAGTTAAAGCTGAGAGACAGAATTATAAGGGGATGTTACAACCATTACCCATACCTGAATGGAAATGGGAAAACATCACTATGGACTTTGTCACTGGACTTCCTAAAACATCCAAAGGCAATAATGCTATATGGGTCATAGTTGATCGTCTTACAAAGTCTGCACACTTCATTTCTATTAGAGAGGATTTCTCTCTAGATCAGCTTTCCAGGATATATGTAAAAAAGTGGTAAAATTGCATGGAGTACCACTTTCTATTATATCTGATCGGGATCCGAGGTTTACCTCAAAGTTCTGGCGAAGTCTTCAGCATACTTTGGATACAGAGTTGAGTTTCAGCACTGCTTATCATCCTCAGACAGATGGTCATTCTGAGAATACAATTCAAACTCTAGAAGATATGTTGAGAGCTTGCTCTATAGATTTCATAGGTGGTTGGGATCAACACCTACCTTTGGTGGAATTTTCTTTTAATAATAGCTTTCACTCCAGTATTCAGTTGTCTTTTTATGAAGCTCTCTATGGAAAGAAAGGAAGGACTCCAACTTGCTGGGATGGAGTTGGGGAAAGAAAGCTATTAGGACATGATCTTGTTGATGAGATGGCAGAAAAGGTCAGATCTATTCAACAACACATAAGAGCATCTTAGAGTCGACAAAAAAGTTATGCCGACAACCGAAGAAAAGACCTAGAGTTTGAAGTGGGTGATAAAGTGTTCTTACGAATATCTCCTTGGAAAAGAGTAATGATATTTGGAAAGAAGGGAGAGTTGAGCCCTAGATATATCGGTCCTTTTGAAATTCTGGATCGTGTTGGGAAGGTAGCTTACCGATTGGCGCTTCCACCGAATCTCTCTCAAGTTTACAATGTGTTCCATGTATCTCTCCTGAGAAAGTACATACCTGATCCTTCACATGTACTCAGCTCAGAAGATGTACCGCTGGAACAAGATCTTTCTTATGAAGAACAGCCGATAGAGATTCTGGATTGAAGCGAAAAATTCCTACAAAACAAGACCACTCTCTTGGTGAAAGTTTTATGGAGGAACCACCAATTATAAGAAGCTACATGGGAACTTGAGGATAAGATGAGGGAGAGGTATCCTCATCTGTTTATTACGAAGTGACGAATTTAGAGGGCGAAATTAATTTTAAGGGGGGTAGAATGTAACACTCGAGACTTTTATAAGAAATATTTTGTTTTTATGTTATATAAATCCTCAAAGGAATCTTTCACTACACACAACACTAGCTTGGCTTTCTTTACACACAATCGCGGTCTTCCTCGATAGCTTGCGTCGTACACAATACCGAGTTTCACTAAACAATGATATATTACAATATTAGCCGTTATGAATAGTATTAACTGAATTTTTAATTTTATAACATTTTAATTCGTCTTATACATTTTCTAGAATGAAGTATGAAAACAAAATTAGGTTTTTGGATAAAAGAAGTATTTTTAAAAAAATGCAGTTTTACCGCCTTTTGATGGCGCACCCACATTAAATCTAGTTTTTGACAAGTTTATAAGTTCAATTTGACAAAATAAAATTTTTCTTTAGAATCAAGATATAAAAATTTACTTTGGATAAAATTTTCATATTATTCTGATAACATTCATATTTTAATGAATAGTAAAAACACGCTATATTTTAATTAAAAACAAAATTTTTAATCGTAATAATTTATATGGTTAAATTATAATATGGAATGTTTTTAAAGTATAAATAGAATATATTTTTACCATTTAATATAATGTATTTCATTAGCATTAATTTTAAATTTAATTCATAGGTAAAAACATTTGAATCTTTGGCAATGTTTTAACTTTTAAAACCCGTTTGCTTAACAACGAGATTAATTTTAAATTAATTACTGAAACTTATGTGTTTTGAATTTTGAAAAATGGATTCCATATTTAGAATCAGTGGGTCCAAATTATGTTAATAGGTTACTTTTAATTTGTTGATATTATGAATAGTAACTACGATAATTTTTTTTATTTACTACGATTAAAGGTAAATAGGGTAATTCAAGGTTAAAAGAATATTATAATAATTAAAAATTACCTTGAAACTTTTCCTAACCTTATTGGATTAGTAGTGGCCGACCGTGGGCATCCTTGGGTCGATTTTGGGACCCCATTGAGCCACTTGGTAGTGACAATGACAATTTGGATTAATTAATTTAATGTAAAGACAAAATTGACATTAACAAAAATATTTTAGTAATTAATTTTTTATAAGGGGTTATATAAATTATATGTTAGACTATAAATATTCATTGGAAAGATAAAAAGATTTCCTACATAATGATAATTTTTTTAAAATTTTTAGACACCAAAGAAATTAAATTATTTATGACACAATAATGATGAAGTATTTACCTCATTAATAAATGACTTAAATAAATAAGATTATAATGATTAAAATATTTTTCAAAACATGTCCAATTATGATTGGATGATTTTATTTCGACTATGAATCATCTTATCTTCATCTTTAATGATTTTTTTACCTTTTGAAACCGAAGATAAGTTTATAATAAAATAATATTTCCACACTTTCCAAAGGTGCCCCTCTCCTCCCTTATAAAAGGCACCTCCTCCCTCTCTTCCTCAGACCAATTTGAGCCTTCATGCTCGGCCAAAACCTACCCATTTCACTTAAAATCTTCCTTATAAACCTACTAGAGGTACTGGTCTTCTCAAAAGACCAACTTTATTGCCTTAAGAGAAAGTTTAAAAGAGGCACTTCGAGAAAGAGGTAATACCTTCTACCATTTTCTTCAAGTTCCATTCTTCTTCTACTCCCTCTTCTTTAGTTGTTTCATTATGAGGTAATAACATCAGTATCCCTAATATACTGATATGTTATTATAAATATGAAACAACCCTATTTCACCTCTTATCCATCCTACGGAAAACCAAATCACCACGCCTGTGTACGTACGGAATACCGTCTCCACGCCGTGGTGTAATCTATTTTCCACCACCACCTTACTTGGATGGGTATAATGGTGAAAATAAATAACTATATATGATTATTTTAAATTGATATTTATTCTTAAATAGTATACATACACTTCAATACAATTCCATGATCATGGGAACGATATCATCGCTTGTGCGTACGTATGGCCTACCGTCTCCATGATGTGATGCGACTCGTTCTATATGATCTTCATTGAATAATGATTATATAAATAAATTCAATGAATTAATATGATATATATTACACTAATAACATTATTTAAATGATGTATCTATATCCTATACATAGGAATAAGAATTTATTCGACAAAACACGTATAAGAACAAAAAAGTAATAAACACCATAATGACAAGTAGTAATGAAATATTACTAATAAGAAGCTAAGAATATGAACATATATGATATAATAAAAATAATTATGATTCTGGAATAAGTCAATAACATTATTTAAATCATTATACAGGAGTTTCGGACACGTACAAAGCATATCAGACCTAAGGTAAGGGAAAATATCACAATCTCATTTTTATCTGAGATTGTTTATACTTTGGTATTTACTGGGGTGTATTTTGTCATCCAAATCCATGTTTCCTCAATATGTAATATTATTTCCATCTAGATACAATTTTTTAAATCCAATTTTACCCTTCAGTGAGTTTTTAGTAAAAGATATGAAAGGAATCTTTTGTTGTTTTTCGTACGAGGTACTTTTTGACTTTTCAGACAAAAGTACGAGAAGAATGTTTTTTTAACTTATACGGAATGAATGGATTTTTAAAACATTATTTCCAAGAATCTTCCTTTACAGGTTTTCAAGTTTATTTTTAATCAACTTCTTTTAGTTTAAAATTGTATGACATGTTAAGAAAGGAAAAATGTTTTTGAAGTAGAAAGGATATTTTCCTCAAGAATGGAGTTCATGTTTTTTTATCAAAATTATTTTCCATCTATGATAATATAGGGTTCTGTTTCTATCCCTATTATTACATTGATTTGATTATGTTGTGATGGAATTATTTTTATGAATTACTTTATCTTATATGAATTGTTTTATGATGTCACGATGTTTAAGAATCCCATTTTTATTACATGGGTTATGCAATGATGTATGATTTATGATTTTGTGGCACACATAATAATGGTATCATTATGATATGGGTGGGACCTATATCTCCCTCCAATTCATTGGGTAAAGATTTTATATCTCATGAGATAGACATGGCTGGAATGGAAGGTTAAACCGGTTCAGTGAAACAGGACTGAAACGAGGAGTGAACTCTGTTCAGAAATGGACTTTGCCCACTAAGATAGTCTTGGCAATGAGTCTTGACTAATAAGAAATGATTCTCTATGATTATGTGTGTATGACACAATGTTTCATGTTTTAAGTTATGATTATTGGGATTACATTTCACTACCATGATTTATCCCATGTTATGAAATTATGACCTCTTTTGCAGGTTAAGATTTAAAAAATGTTATGTTCTTATGAATATGATGTGATTGATATTTCTTTTGTTTACCCTTACTGAGAATTTGAGCTCACCCTTTTGTATGTTTTCTTTCCCCAGGTCAGGAAGAAGGTTATTAATTAAGATATGCAAAGAAGGGACTATAGATATGATGAAATAAATGGGAGACAGTGTAGAAGCTTTATGAACCAGTTGTTTATGTTTCCCAGTTTCTAAAGACACTATACATATAAGGTCTTTTCATGGTTTTGCTATATGTTGTAATAAGTATGCTTCAATTTTGAAGTATTAACCACGTTTGTAAAGTATGGGTCGTTATAGAAACCAAATTAAATAGAATGAGTGTAATGGTAAATACCATTTATGAACATCCCTTTGTGCATTATCAAGTCTTGGGGATGTTTAAGAAGAGTTTCATCATGATTTTAAGGTTTGAGGTGGTGTTTTTTCCTTTTGAATACCACCCTAGCTTGCGTAATGACATGTCTAGATATGAAAGATGTTGTTTTATGTTGGTCATGATCTTGTGTAAAATAGGATATACAACCATGACTTGGGGATGACATGGTGTTATGCGTGTTGTCCAAGTGGTTTTTTATGCACCATGAGAATCCTGATATGACCTTATGTGGGCATGGAATATCGGAGGACCACCAGTCCAAAATAGGAAACCCGAGCTCACCACATTGTAGCCTTGGGCATGGTGAGGGTAAAATGGTTAGGAAATGGGAACTAGGTCTTGGATTATATACATCAAAAAATATAGAAGAACCACTATGTCTTAAACCACTCCATGTTCTAATATTTTTGAGAGGCCAACTTCCATTTTAAAATAGGAAAAAAGATAAAATGATAATGAGGGTTCTAGATCACACTTTTACCAAACCCACCACATGAGTTTTTGATATTAACCATGTTTTGATAGAGTCTACGGTGATTCACTTATAAATAGAAATTTTATTACTTCCTTGTTTTAAATTTTAGACTTTCCCTCAATTCTCAATTAAACTTTACTCATCCTCCCCTTACCCAGTCACCTCCCTTGGTGTTCCAAACCACTTGGATCATATTGGATCATTTAGATTGAATTTATTTGATTCATGGTAGCCCTCTATTTCACCATTACTCATTTATTATCTTTCTATTATATTAAAGAGTTCATTATGGAGGTAATTCTCCTATTTTTTGGGTGGTTTTTGATGGAGTCTTATTATTCATTGGATTCAATATTGATTTACTTGAGATCAGTGGTTGATATGTGTTGTGGTTATGATGTGTTATATGTTATATCTATTGGTATGTTTTTTCTTCAGTTCTTTGGTAATGAGATCGTTGTATCAGCTACATTTGTTTTTGTAAATCTGTCTTTAACAGCTGCTTTCACCACCGCAAAATAAATATAATATATTTAGTGATGGTTTAACCACCGCTACAATTATGGTATATTGCTATCTGTGGTGGTTAAAACCTCCTCTACAAACAATAACTTTGTGGCGATTTTAACCGCCTCCAAACAGTTTTAATATTCCACTATTATATCGTGGTGATTTTAATGGTTTTAGTGGTGGTTTTCCCTGGCGAAACTAATATTTTTTATAGGAGGTTTTAACCACTGCTAAATAGTTTTCAAGTTCCTTTATTATTTCCCGGCGGTTTTAATGGTTTTAGTGGCTGTTTCGCCCAGGGGAAACCACAGCTAAAACCCTTAAGACTGATGCGAAATGAACCCACAACGACATTTCTCATAAACCGCCGCTAAATCTGGGAAACCGCCGCCTATTTTATGCCGACACACACTTTAGCGGCAGTTTCAAAAAAACCACCGCATAACCATATGACAATAGTTTAAACCTCTGCCATTTCCAAAACAAAACCGCCCAGAAATGGTCTTTTTCCTGAAGTGGTAATACCCACTTTGAGTTTATCCATGATATTTTAACCAAGGCCATAGTTGACACAAGGTATAAGGTGAAATAGTGATATGAGTGTGACCTTCACTAATAAACTAAGGTTATGGATCACTCATTTCTATTCACTCCTTTATCAATTTATAATATTAAACACATGTAAATTAAACTATTTCATGGATTATCATTTAATAAACATTATTTTAAACATCCCAAGAAGGGAATCTTAGGAATGTATCATAGGAATCCAAGGCCAGAAATCCATAAACGATCATTAATATGAATCACACCCATGGGGTGGACCTTAATCAAGGTAAAAAGCCTAAAAAATGCTTTAAAATACTTAAACAATTATCTAAAAATAGTAGGTAATAAAAATATGAAATATTCATTCAAGAAGACACCCTAATAATGGGTGTGTGGAACTCTAACATATATATTCAATTTGATAATTAAGAAAATTCATGAGACAACCTACCTCATGCTAGTATGACTCTTTTCATCCAGCGGCAACCTAAAATTCAACATAGAATGGAGTAAATCTAAAAAACAATCATAAATGCTCAACTGATGATAACAAGGTAAAGAGAATAAATAATGAAGAATAGATCCAGAGGAATTAAGAGCTCACCAGGGGGAATCCAACACATCTGATGATGTTTGAATCAGAGATCAAACAAAGATGTGGGAGCCCTCCCAATCCTGAGATCACCTTGGCTTGATGTTCATTGAACAAATGGGTGAGTTTTTGTCTGTCAAAGAAAAAATAATCTACTCCCAAATATCACACAAAAAAAGTACACAACCTATACATGGAACTACATGTCATGTAGTTCCTTTTTCCATACTATTCCTGGCCAGAGCACTACATGGAATGTATCAGTAATATACGGTGTGTAACCCCGATTACATAGAAACAACCAAGGTTACATAGCATGTAACCCTCCTTTTCCTTCACTTACTTAATCATAACCTAAAAAGATATGATTATTTCTTTTAATGAAGAACTAATTTCTTACAAACTATCCCCTTAAAGAAATTATTCCAAGAATTTATCTTCTAAGGGTGGTGAAGAAGCACCTGGGAATAACTCCCGCAACTTAGTGCGTAAATCATCCTACTGCTACCCGGTCTTGTCCTGTGAACTACCATTCTGCCATAACAACCATATTAGAGGAACTAAACAGCCTCAAATAACCTTAATTCTCTTGTCAACTATATGTATCAGATTATCCTCAAAAGATGCATCAACCGGAAGTTCAACCTCCTTGGGCTGAAAATGTTGAGATGGATCTGGGTGATAGAGACTGTAAAGACCCGTAAATTTCAAGGAAATTTTTGTCTTAATTTTCCTTGGAATTTTACAAGAACGCAGTTTCTAACGGCACCTGATTCTGAGGCCCGGTGTGCCCAGAATCATTTTCCGAAGTTTGGCTTGGGTACATTCAGTGAACGAATGAGCGGGTTTTTCTAACTTTTGAACCGGTGCTCAGAATCAAATTCCGAGGGCACCGATGGAATCGCAGCGCTGGTATTTGCTTAGAAACGCCTTTTCCGGAGTTGCGTTTTCTCGGGTGTGGTTTTTAAATTTTTGGGGTTAAGTTAAGAAATAAAATAAAGTAGTGCGACAACTTTATTTTTATTTCACTTAAAGCCACTTAAAGCCACTTAATCTAGTTAAAGCGGATAGAGTGCAATCCAAAATATCCTACCCTCTTGGTAGGATATTTGTGAGGTGGGGCCCGCATGAGCCCCATCGTTTATTTTCCTCTAAGTAACGCACCTGCGAAAACTCCTCTTTAATGAAAGTCAACCATGTGTGTTTCTGGTTAAGAAACGGCCCAATTAATTGGGCAGTTAAATCGTTACAATTAATTCAACGAATTAATTTTTCATTTCTTATCTTTTGAATTTCAAAAGCTTAGGTCAATAATAAAATAAGGATTGAACTTATTTTATTTAGTGGGACTTGTGGCATGGAGATAATTTGGGAGGAAAGCGTTCTTCTTCGACGAAGAACGCGAAGAATGCGAAAAACGTGAAGAACGCTCCGACCTCCGACGAAGAACGCCAAACCCTCGAAGATCGACGACCCGACGCCATGTACCGCGACGTCAACGACGCTTCTTCCGTGATTCTCCCTCCACGACGCATCTTCCACGACGATCCAACCCCGAGACAACCTTCGATCGACAACGACAAGGTAGGGGGTAGCGCTCTTTTTTTAATTCTTTTGGTTTATAACATCAACATGGATTTAATTATTATAATTAAAACTGTATGTTCTCAATCCTCGGAGTTCGTCGACGCGACGCTGAGTACCGCACGACAGCGACACCCTTCCGCGACTCGGCGACCCTTTCTTCTGCGATGGTCGATCTCGCGTCCGACGACCAAGTTAAGGTAGGGGTTTGATTCTTTAAATCTTTGTGATTAAATCCCCGGTCGTATAAATATTGTTGGGCGATTATCTTGAAAACCGCTAACCCGGTGGGTGCGGACGAACAAAGAAGTCCGAACCCACCGCACCTTTTCGCTCTTGGTGCGCGAAATGGCGGACGATGACAAACAGGGCCGCAAGGGCGATTCGAGGACCCGGTAGTGAAGATCGGGTCACGGGAGGACCACTGGCGAAGACCGCATGCAAAACGGACCACCGGAGCGCGTCCGGTGGCCCGCGGAAGCTTTCGCCGGTGCGCCGTCGGCAAAACCCGCCGCGACTGAAGCCGCGGTGGCAAGCCGGTTCCACGGCCGCGCGGAACCGGGAGGAAGGACGCGGCCCGACCACCGCGTCCGCTGGCGAGGCGGCCCCACCCAAGGCCGTGGCGTTTCATTCCGCGCGGGCAGCGCCCACCCCGCGGCTTCCTCCGCTCGGCCGGCTCGACCAAGCCAAGCCGGGCCGACCCGCCAGGCCGGGTTGCACCCAGGTCGGGCCGGGCCGGGTCGCGCCAAACCGGGTCGGACCCGGACCCGGGTCGGGTCAACCCGGTTCGGACCGACCCAGGGGGGTTGGGCCGGGTCGGTCCGGGCCCCGACCCCCCGTTTCCGGACACTTTTCGGTCTTTTGCTCATAACATGAGCTACAGGCCTCCGAACGACGCGCCGTCAGCGGAGATGCGATCCTTGGATAGAGACGGTCATTTTGGTATATCACACTCAAGGTTTTGGAATACTTTGAGTTCGGCCGGGTTGGTTCGTACACGAAACCAACCTGGCCCTCGGAGCGGAAACGCTCATATCTTGAGCTTCGGACGTCCGATTGACGCGCTGTCGACTTTGGTGGATTCCTCTAAGTAAGATGGGTCTTTTGGCTTACTCCGCTCGTGGTTTGGATGCCGTCAGGGTGCAGTCGGGTTGGTTCGCACACGAAACCAACCGGGCCCCTGGAACGAAAAAGCCAATAACTCACAGACCGGACGTCTGATTGACGCTCCGTCTGTCTCGTTGTTTTCCTCTTGTTGAGACGGAACTTTTGGCATGACCCGCCCGAGTTTTGGATGTTGTTGGAGTATGGCTGGGTTGGATTTCACCCAAAATCCAACCGGGCCCCTGGAGCGGAAAAGCTGATATCTTTCAGACCAAACGTCCGTTTGACGAACCGTCTGCGGCGTTGGTGATCACGTTGAGAAACGGTCCCTTTAATTTTGCCCTATGAGAGTTGGGGTACAATTGAGATATAGCCGGGTTGGTTCACACACGAGACCAACCGGGCCCCTGGGATGAAAAGGCTAATAACTCACAGACCGGGCGTCTGATTGACGCGCTGTCTGTTGTGTTGAGACCCCTGTGACGAGGCGGTCCTTTGAGACACTTCTTCGTGGGACTTGTGATACTTGGGGTATCGACCAGTTTCTCATGGATATGACCCTCCTAGAGACGAGCATGCGGAGTACGGAGCCCGTGTAGCCGGCTGAGACCTGAAGACTGCTTGACCGATCGATTCGGTGTGTTTCGGATAGCCCAGTGGGGAGTGCTTGGTTGTAGAGGCAGACCCACGGAGGATGAGCGCTTGGTTGTAGCGGTAGACCCGCGGTACTCAACTGAAGGAGTACCTCTGGAGGCTATTAGGGGGAGCACTTGGTTGTAGTGGCAGACCCACGATGGATGAGCGCTTGGTTGTAGCGGCAGACCCGCGGTACTCAACAGAAGGAGTACCTCTTGAGGCTATGAGGGGGAGCGCTTGGTTGTAGCTACAGACCCATGGTGGGAAGCACTTGGTTGTAGCAGCAGGCCCACAGTACTCGACAGGAGGAGTACCTCAGCATTCTTAGGTTAGTGAGCAGTACCTCGGAGTCATGACTGGACCACTGTACACTCCAGAGACGGGGCTCTTCAGTAGTTACGGTTTCGATAATGAAAATCCTGGTTTGAGCTGAGTCTATGACCTTTGTGTTTCCTCATGATTGAGATGGGTTAATTGATAACTTTGGTATATGTATGGGAATATACCTGGGTAGTGGTTATCCGTTGATTTCATAACCCTTGTGTTTCCTCATGATTGAGATGGGTTACTTGATAACTTTTGTATATGTATGGGCATATACCTAAGTGGAGGTTATCTGTTGAGATCTTCTTTGTGGTTATCCTTGTTGGTTTTAGTGAGACCTTGAGGGTCTCTGGGTCCCTACTGAGTATCGTTATACTCACCCCTGCACGGGCTATGCCCGCACCTCGTTGTGTTGGTTACAGACGACGGACAATGCTGACGGAGGCCGAGTGTTGGAGGACTGGATGGTACCCGGAGGTGGACTACACGACGAGTCAGTACCCAGAGGTGGACTACACGACGAGTCAGTATCCGGAGGTGGACTTCACGGTGAGACGACACTCGGAGGAGGTTTACGGGCGAGAGCGTTGTGGAGGCTATATGTACCTACCCTTCAGGTAGGATCCGTGGTGGACGATCCAAGAGCTGCGCCATCTGTACCTACCCTTCAGGTAGGACCCAAAGAGGACAACCCAGGAGCCGCTTCTGTCCTTCCAACTGTTGTCTTTTTCTATTTTACTTCTTCAGTTGTAGTTGTACTTTCTTTTGGGTTTGTATTCTAGCCCATTTACCTTTCAACACTTCTCTTTGTACTTAGTGTTTTACTTCTGCTTGTACTCTGTGGTGTTTTGTTTACTTTTATAAACGCAATGCCTTCCCAGTTATTGGGATTTACGCCTTTGGTGCTAGTCGCCAGCCCCAGGCCTATGGAAGGCGGGCTTGGGGTAGTCACGTCACGGGCCCCGAGGACGGGTCGTGACAAATTGGTATCAGAGGATTCAGTTCTACCGCAGAACTTATAACTCTGATATTTTCTTTTTGTGAAGCAATAGTGTTAAGAGTACTGAGTTTGGTTTTCCGTTCAGGGAGTCCAGTGCTGGTGCGGGAGGCCGACATATCCATACACCAGGACCCTGACAACTGATTTCCGACTTTGTGCACGAAAACACTGATTGCGTGTGTATTTCCAAAAGTTTTTAAATATCAGCTCAAACCAGGTCAGCTCACCAGGTATAAACGTTTGACCATGTCACGTTGTTTCTTTCAGGATTCCTTTTCTCGGACGACCAGCTAGAGCCCAGAGGGGTGTGCATACTGATAGCCTGTCGAGCGACGAGGCTTCGGTACAGGGCTCTCTTGCAGTTGTGGAACCATAGGAGGCACCAACGGTACTACCATACGTTGGGAACCGATGCCACCAGCCCCAGCAGTAGGCGATGCATGCCACTTGAGCGCGCTGCACGAGTTACAGCGCCAGAGACCACCCAGGTTCTGGGGAGAGACGGACCCGCAGGCGGCTGAGGATTGGCTGGAGGCTGTGGTGAGAGTCTTCAGGCTAGTGGGGACGCCGACAGACCTCATGGTGATCTTTGCTGCTAGCCTTCTTCAGGCAGCCGCAGGCAGGTGGTGGAGCCACATGTTCCAGTTTTGTGACGGGATGACCTTCGCATGGGAAGACTTCGAGACCTTCTTCAGGGTGGAGTTTGTGCGAGTAGCTCTACACCCCGAGCGCGTACAAGAGCTTATGCCTTTGCCGCAGGGTTTTCGATCAGTAGTCGAGTCATCTGTGGGTAGTAGATGGATGATGCAGAGGTCCAAGAGGAACAGAACCAGCCGTACGAGGAGTAGGAAGTGTTATGAATGCGGCAGGAAGGGTCACCTGAAACGTGACTGTCCGACTCCTCGTACAGATGATCCGCATGCTTTGGAGGAGCCACCGAGGCAGAAGCAGCGGCGGGTGCTTGAGCAACAGCCGAGCAGTGGACAAGGCAGTAGAGCTCTGGGAGCAGGTGGACAGGAGTGGAACTAGTGGATACGTTCCTTGTACTTCTAGTTCCATGTTGTTGTTGTATTCGTGTCTTTGTACTATGAGCTGTAATAATAAAAAGACACTTATCTTTGTGATGTTTGCTTTCCTGTCCTTTTTTTTGGTTGATACTGAGTGGTCCTGGTTAAGACTATTGAATTGACCCTCACTTTTGAGATTTCTACTGGAGGAGACCCAGTGACCTCACACTGATGCCGACAGTGTGACTCGACCCTTGGAGGCGAGAGTGACAGTTGGATCTCTTGGTAGTTACGTCGAAGCCTTACGATGTCATCCATGGCATGAATACATCATTCATGTTAGGATTGAATGTATTATGCAATGGGCGTGGTTCATCCAGGGGATGAGACCAAGTTTCTCTTTTTGGCAAAGGAGAAATTTTAGCAGCTCTTTCAGATCGTAGGCAAAGAAGGTGCAGATCATCCAGGAGCGGATGAAGACTGCACAGTGCAGTAAGAAACAGGAAACTGACACAAGTCTTAGAGACTCAGTCATGTTAAATGTTTCCATAAGAGGAAGCTTAAAGGCGAGATGATTTTGCGAAGAAGCAGACGTGGAGGCAGAGCTAGGAGATCAGCATGAGGTGGTGTGCATCTTAACATGCTACAACCACCCGCCTTAGTTATCCCCGCCAAGCTCAGGAAGCTGGAGGGCGGAGGAAGAGTGCGGCTGCATGCGGTCATGGAGAGTGACCCAGTGGCTCTAAAAATGATTCAAGGGACGGTTTGTGTCCACTACTAGCTACTGTAGTAACAGGCGTCGATATGAATCATTACTCGCTTTTAAAAATCTTGTTCCAGACCTAGAGTTTCCGTTAAGCCGTGGACTTGACCCTCACGTCTGGAGATAACTTGGGAGGATACTCGATAATCACACTTACGCCGACGGTGTGGTCAGACCCTCGAGGTGAGAGTTTCGGTTGGGATCTCTTGGTGGCAGCGTCGAGGCCTTACGACGTTGGTTTGAGTATGGACTGGGCAATCACAGTTCATACACAAATTTACGGTATTAGGCAAAAAGGTTATGGTTTAACTACGACGTCGGGATGGGTTTTCCTTGGTCAGTGAAAAGGAAACCCCAGGCAGCACATGATAAACTCATGCACAGGAGGGTGCGACTGATCACTCTTGAGTCGGTCAACCTTACCCTCATGGCAGCAGTCATTTTAAGTTTCTGTTCTAAACAGGAGTTGGAGAACTCTGAGTTTGAGAATGATGATGACGTCCTTATACGGGTCTCACCTCGACGAGGTTTACAGAGATGTGTCCAAGGTGGCAAGTTATCTCCAAGGTTCAACGGACCCTTCTAGGTCCTCAGCTGGGTAGGTGGGGTGGTTTACCACTTGACCCATCCACCTCAGTTGCACCAGGTGCACGATGACTTCCACATATCTCAACTGAGGAGATACGCGCTCGACCTTTCGCATTTCATCGACCATGAGGAGCTGGACGATGGCGATGGAGTCTCTTTCACAGAGGATCCAGTGGGGATCGAGGATCGACATGAGCGGATCCTACGAGGACGATCGATTCCACGGGTGCACTTTCTCTAGCAGTATGGGAACCTCCAGGTGAGCACATGGGAGCGGAAGGCTCAGATGCGTGCTCAATACCGCTTTTGTAACCCTAGTTTGTGTTAAAGCTTTACGAGGATGTAAAGCCTTGAGGTGGGAGTGATGTAATGACCCATAAATTTCAAGGAAATTTTTTTCATAATTTTCCTTGTAATTTTACAAGAACACAGTTTTTGACGGCACCTAATTCCGAGGCCCGGTGTGCCCGGAATCATTTTCCGAAGTTTGGCTTGGGTACGTTCAGTGAACGAATGAGCGGGTTTTTCTAACTTTTGAACCAGTGCTCGAAATCAAATTCTGAGGGCACCGATAGAATCACAGTGCTGGTATTTGCTTAGAAACACCTTCTCTGGAGTTGCGTTTTCTCGGGTGTGGTTTTTAAATTTTTGGGGTTAAGTTATGAAATAAAATAAAGTAGTGCGACAACTTTATTTTTATTTCACTTAAAGCCACTTAAAGCCACTTGAGCTAAGTTAAAGTGGATAGGGTGCAATCCAAAATATCCTACCCTCTTGGTAGGATATTTGTGAGGTGGGTCCCACACGAGCCCCACCGTTTATTTTCCTCTAAGTAAGGTACCCGCGAAAACTCCTCTTTAATGAAAGTCAACGGTGCGTTTTTATGGTTAAAAAACGCCCCAATTAATTGGGCAGTTAAATCGTTACAATTAATTCAACGAATTAATTGTTAGTTTCATATCATTTGAATTTCAAAAGCTTAGGTCAATAATAAAATTAGGGTTGAACTTATTTTATTTAGTGGGACTTGCGGCATGGAGAGAATTTGGGAGGAAAGCGTTCTTCTTCGACGAAGAACGCGAAGAACGCAAAGAACGTGAAGAACGCGAAGAACGTGAAGAACGCGAAGAACGCTCCGACCTCCGATGAAGAACGCCAAACCCTCGGAGATCGACGAAGCGACGCTATGTACCATGACGTCAACTACGCTTCTTCTGCGATTCTCCCTCCGCGACCCTTCTTCGACGACGATCCAACCCCGCGACAACCTTCGATCAACAACGACAAGGTAGAGGGTAGCACTCTTTTTTTTAATTCTTTTGGTTTATAACATCAACATGGATTTAATTATTATAATTAAATCTGTATGTTCTCGATCCTCAGAGTTCGTCGACGCGACGTCGAGTACTGCACGACAGCAACGCCCTTCCGCGACGCGGCGACCCTTTCTTCCGCGACGGTTGATCTCGCGTCCGACGACGAAGTTAAGGTAGGGGTTTCATTCTTTAAATATTTGTGATTAAATCCCCAGTCATTTAAATATTGTTGGGTGATTATCTTTAAAACCGCTAAACCGGTGGGTGGGAACGAACAAACAAGTCCGAACCCACCGCACCTTTTCGTTCTTGGTGCACAAAACGGCGGACGACGACAAACGGGGCCGCAAGGGCGATTCGAGGGCCCGACAGTGAAGAACGGGTCCCGGGAGGACCACTGGCGAAGACCGCATGCAAAATGGACCACCAGAGCGTGTCCGGTGGCCCGCGGAAGCTCCCACTGGCGCGCCACGCCGCCGACAAAACCCTCCGTGGCTGCAAGCCTGTTCCGCGGCCGCGCGGAACCGGGAGGAGGGACGCGGCCCGACCGCTGCGTCCGCTGGCGAGGTGGCCCCACCCGGGGCCGCAGCGTTTCATTCCGCGGGGGCAGCGCCCACCCCGCTGCTTCCTCCCCCCGGCCGGCTCGGCCGAGCCGAGCCGGGCCGGGTCGTGCCCAGGCCGGGCCGGGTCGCGCCAAACCGGGTCGGACCCGGGTCGGGCCGACCCAGGGGGTGTTGGGCCGGGTCGGTCCGGGCCCAGACCCCCCGTTTCCGGACCCTTTTCGTTCTTTTGCTCATAACTTGAGCTACGGGCCTCCGAACGATGCGCCGTCAGCGGCGATGCGATCCTTGGATTGAGACGGTAGTTTCAGTATATCACACACAAGGTTTTGGAATACTTTGAGTTCCACCGGGTTGGTTCGTACACGAAACCAACCGGACCCTCGGAGCGGAAACGCACATATCTTGAGCTCCGGACGTCCGATTGACGTGCCATCGACTTTGATGGATTTCTCTAAGTAAGAAGGATCTTTTGGCTTACTCTGATCGAGGTTTGGATTCCGTTGGGGTGCGGTCGGGTTGGTTCGCACACGAAACCAACCGGGCCCCTGGAACGAAAAAGCCAATAACTCACAGACCGGGCGTCCGATTGACGCGCCATCTGTCTCGTTGTTTTCCTCTTGTTGAGACAGAACTTTTGGAATGCCCCGCCTGAGTTTTGGATGCAGTTGGAGTATGGCCAGGTTGGATTGCACCCGAAATCCAACCGGGCCCCGGGAGCGGAAAAGCTGATATCTTTCAGAGCAGACATCCGTTTGACGAACCATCTGTGGAGTTGGTGATCAAGTTGAGAAAAAATCCCATTAAGTTTACCCTATGAGAGTTGGGGTACAGTTGAGATACGGCTGGTTTGGTTCTCACACGAGACCAACCGGGCCCCTGGGACGAAAAGGCTAATAACTCACAGACCGGGCGTCCGATTGACGCACTGTCTGTTGTGTTGAGACCCCTGTGACGAGGCGGTCCTTTGAGACAATTCTTCATGGGACTTGTGATACTTGGGGTATCAACCAGTAGCTCATGGAGCGGACCCTCCTGGAGATGAGCGTGGGGAGTACGGAGACCGTGTAGCCGACTGAGACCTGACGACTGCTTGACCGATCGATTCTGTGTGTTTCGGATAGCCCAGTGGGGAGCGCTTGGTTGTAGCGGAAGACCCATGGAGGATGAGCGCTTGGTTGTAGCGGCAGACCCACGGCGGATGATCGCTTGGTTGTAGTGGCAGACCCGCGGTACTCAACAGAAGGAGTACCTCTTGAGGCTATGAGGGGGAGCGCTTGGTTGTAGCGGAAGTCCCATGGTGGGAAGCGCTTGGTTGTAGCAGCAGGCCTACAGTACTCGACAGGAGGAGTACCTCAGCCGTCTTAGGTTAGTGAGAAGTATCTCAGAGTCGTGATAGGACCACTGTACAGTCCAGAGACAGGGCTCTTCAGCAGTTACGGTTTCGATAATGAAAATCCTGGTTTGAGCTGAGTCTATGAACTTTGTGTTTCCTCATTATTAATATGGGTTACATGATAACATAGGTATATGTATGGGAATATACCTTGGTAGTGGTTATCCGTTGATTTCATAACCCTTGTGTTTCCTCATGATTGAGATGGGTTACTTGATAACTTTGGTATATGTATGGGCATATACCTAAGTGGAGGATATCTGTTGATATCTTCTTTGTGGTTATCCTTATTGTTTTTAGTTAGACCTTGAGGGTCTCGAGGTCCCTACTGAGTATATTTATACTCACCCCTGCACGGGCTATGCCCGCACCTTGTTGTGTTGGTTGCAAACGACGGGCAGTGCTGACGGAGGCCGAGTGTTCGAGGACTGGACGGTACCCGGAGGTGGACTACACGACGAGTCAGTACCCGGAGGTGGACTACATGTCGAGTCAGTATTTGGAGGTGGACTTCACGGTGAGACGACACTCGGAGGAGGTTGACGGGCGAGAGCGTTGTGGAGGCTATCTGTACCTACCCTTCAGGTAGGATCCGTGGTGGAAGATCCAGGAGCTGCGCCATCTGTACCTACCCTTCAGGTAGGACCCGAGGAGGATGACCCAGGAGCCGCTTCTGTCCTTCCAGCTGTTGTCTTTTTCTATTGTACTTGTTCAGTTGTAGTTGTACTTTCTTTTGGGTTTGTATTCTGGCCCATTTACCTTTCAACACTTCTCTTTATACTTAGTGTTTTACTTCTGCTTGTACTCTGTGGTGTTTTTTACTTTTATAAAGGCAATGCCTTCCCAGTTATCGGGATTTACGCCTTTGGTGCTAGTTTCCAGCCCCTGGCCTATGGATGGCGGGCTTGGGGTAGTCACGACACGGGCCCCGAGGATGGGTCATGACAGAGACATTGCTGAGATACATGGATGATTTCATGCATGGCTCGATACCTCTGAGGAAACTAAATCCGAAAGGCAACCAACCCGACTCTCTCTTGAATCTCAAATGACCTAACATATCTTGTTGAAATCTTACCCTGTCTCCGGATTTTCATGTGTCCCAACCTTGGTGAATCATGTAAGAAAACTCGATCCCTAACCTTGAACTCTAGAGGTCTTCTGCGGTGATCAAATTTATGACGAGACTGTACTATAACCATTCTCTTTTGAAACAACTTGACATGGTCAAAAGTCTCCTGCACAAAACATGGTCCCATTAAAGCTACCTCACCTCCCTCCAACCAGTACAGGGGAGAATGACTTTTCCAACCATATAAATCCTAGTAATGTGCCCTCAGTATCATCACCCAATAACTTTTATTGTAGGTGAATTCAGCTAGGGGAATGAGTTTCTCCAAATATCCACCGAAATCCAAGACACATTCCCATAACATGTCCTCTAGAACCTGTATCATATGCTCTGACCGACCATCAGTCTGAGGGTGGTTTACTGGGCTCAGAAGTACCTGTGTACCCAACGCCATCTGAAAAATATTCTATAAATGAGACATAAAATGGGAATCTCTATCTAAAATGATAGAGCACGAGACTCCGTGTAGTCGTACAACCTCATGGATATACAACCATCTGAGATCTTCCAAATTGAAATTTTCTTTGATCGGTAATAAATGTGTGACCTTTGTAAGCCTTTCAACAACAACAGACACAACATCGTTACCTCTATGAGACCTAGGTAAACCATTCATTAAATTCATCTCAATATCATCCCATTTCCACTACGAAATATGTAACTAATGTAAATGCCCAATAGGCTGCTAATGTTCTACCTTCTGCTTCTAACTAGTGGAAGACCTCGTAAAAAAACAGACCACCTATCTCTTCATACTCGTCCACCAATAAAGAAGACGTATGTCACAATACATCTTGGAGGCCCCGGTAAGTACTTCATAAGATGAAGCATGAAACACCCACATCAACTCATTGTGTATATCCACTAGAACCCAAACATGTCCATGTACATGTATGATATCATCGTCGCCAACCATCCAACAAGGAGGTGGGTCCTCACCTGACATACTCTCCCATAGAACTTTTCGTTTAGAATTCGATAGCTGCTATATCTTCACTCTATCCAGTATGGTATAGGTAATAAATAAGGATTAAAGAAATGTATTTCCCTACCTATCATGCACCTCGAAGCACATCTCAAAGAATAATGCTATAGGATACAAATTCCTACTAGCATGCTGTACTATCTGTATTTGAGTCCTCTAGTTCAAATCATCATCCACTGATTTTCAATTCCTTGACGTGCATGAAAGCATGAAGTCAAAAGACTAAAGATATTCCACCCACCTTAAATACCTCAGATGAAGATCATGTTGAGTGAAGATGTACTCAATGATTTTGTGGTTTCTGTACACCTTAAATGATCTCTAAACAATTACTCTCTCAAACAGTTCAAATCGTGAACTACTGTAACTAACTCAAGATCGTGTGTCATGTAATTACTCTCTTATGGCTTCAACTACTAGGACCCTTACACAATGACTCGTTCCCCCTACATAAGCACTTCTCCTAGCTCGATACCTGATTTGTTGTAGTACATGATGTAACTCTTTCTCAGCTCTGAAAAAATATGTAACGACGCCAAATTCAATCTCCCATTCATCTTCTAAAAGGCCATCTCGCGGGAATCTTCCCATACACACTTTTTACCCTTTTTAGTAAAAAATGTCAATGAAATTTCTTAACATGAAAAATTCTGTATGAAATTTCTATAGTAACCAGCCAACCCCAAAAATATCCATACCTCAAAGTCATTAATGAGATTATTCTTGGAAACTATCTCTCTAACTTTCTCTGGTTCCACTGATACTTATTTATCAAAGATGATGTGACCTAGGAAGTGAATCTCATCCATCCAAAAGTGGCACTTTGCGAGCATAGTATATAACTGATGCTCTCTTAGTGTACTCGAAATGAAATAAATATCTGTGGCACTGTCATTAAGATTGTGATAATTCATGAAGATATCATCCATGAAAACCTAAATTAAAGATTCAAGATAATATAGAAACACTCAGTTCATCAGTGCCATGTAAACTTCTGGGGAATTTGTGAGACCGAACGACATAACATGATACTCATATGAACCATACCTACTCCAAAAGGTTGTTCAAGGTATGTCTGATGACCTAATACACTACTGATGATAAATAGATCTTAAATAGATCCTATAGAAAACATGATATCCTCAAGACTTATCGACGAGACCATCAATTCACAGCAGAGGATACTGGTTCTTAACCATCAACAAGTTTAATTTCTAATAATCCATGTATAGCCTGAGGTTATCATCATCCTTTTTTCGCAAAAGGACTGGTGAACCCCAAGGGGAAGTACTAGGTCAGATGAAACCCTTAGGTTCCAAATACTCTAGCCTCTTCTTGAACTCTTAAAACTCCATCGTAACTGTCCTACAAGGAGGAATGGATTCTCGTGCATCTCCTAGACGTATACCGATAGAGTACTCTACCTCTATCACTAGAGGTAAACCTAAAATTTTGTATAAGAAGACATCCCTAAAATGATCAAATACTCATGTTGCACTCATCTCACCTAGAAATCCCATTCACCTTTGTGTTGAAAAAAATCTACCCTCTGGTGATGTAAAAATCACCATACGGTGATAGAAATCAATAATGTTTTGAAAGGAGAGCAACCAGTCAATTAAAATAATGACATGAAAACCTATAATATCTAATACATATAGATCCCATTGGAAGTGACACCCACCAAACTCAATGGTGAACTCCTTTCACTGATGCACTCCTATAGTTCCAATCCATAACAGAGTGTCTTTCTTCATAACATCATCATAACTAAAAACACAGACCCCAATGATCTCCACAATGGGAAAACATATGAAACTTTATGAAGCCCCAGTATAAAAAACTGTAGAAGCTAAAATAGAGGTGACTAGAATATTACCTTTTCCAGTAGAAGGACTAGAATCCTACTTCTACTAGGTATGTCTCACTACAAATGTATAACCTGTACTGTGGCCCTCTGACATTGGCTGGCTACCCTGAGCTGAACCACTATATTATCAATGAGAACCTGAGGTCTGGCTACCACAACCATAACCACCACCATGGACTAAATAGTACGATGCATTCCAGTTCCCTGAATTGTGAGAATCTACTAACCCTACTCCTGAATGTGGAGTTGGTGGAACCCTCTATCACTAGACAGTAGTGGAAACGTCCTATAGAAGTGATGGAGGTGGCCCATATTGCAACAAGATCATCACTCTACTTGGTCCATTAGAAAATGTAGTCTTTTATGACCACTTATACCAAACTATTAGAACCTCAATTAGAACTATCATGGATCATACCTCAAAAACATGGGCATATTTTTCTACTGGAACACTCGCATCAGCTCCTCCATAGTCGTGGTAGGGTGTGGTTCTCATTTAATTTTATTTAATGATCCTTATAAGTCCTTCATGTAACTTTCCATTAGCACTTACGTTTGGTATAATAACTAGTTCCTTAAATGGAACAATTAGAGGATCCATTGGTAGCCCATGTGCTACCACCTCTGAGATAAGATCATTACCACTCTCTTGGAGTACAACTGGAGGTTGTCATGGAGGCATGAATCTATAATGTTAGGCACACAAGTTAGTTAGATACATTATCAATGTTCACAGTTCAGGAGTCCAAGAACTAAATAGGAGAAGAAAACACTCAAAGGTTAACAAATTAGGAGTAAACAACACGAATAAACCATACACAGTGTGTATCCTCTTGTTCCCACCCAGGCGTGCACTTACACCATCCTTGGCATGTAACCATCCCATGTACAGAGTGTGTAAGATTGGGACATGGTGTATAATCAAGTATTTTCTCTTGGAAATGTACTTCTACATAGCCAGATCCATATGGGGTATACCTGTGTAAAACTACGTTGTGTGTACCTAACGTACACAACATGCACTGTCTAAAACAAAACTATTTCATGTTTATTATCACATAGATAGACAAGTGGTCATTTACCACATGATATTTACACACAGTACATGTTTTGTTCTTAAGAAGAGTCTTTCTATCTGAACAGAAGAACACATGTCATGTGGTCATAGGGCCACAAACCATGATGTTTGGGTTTTAGGATAGTAAACCTCTAAAACATTCCTAGAACACCCTTTTTTTAAAAGTAATCCAAAGGGGATCAAAATTCCGATCTGTGGGGTTCTATACTCCACACAAAAAAATGTTTGGCACCAATATATATATCATATCATATCAAAAAATACAATTTAATAGAACAACATGATCCACCATATTTTGATCCAAGAGGGCCCATACACCTTAGGGACCATTTTTTACGTCCCTACAATTTGAACCAAAACACATACAAATACACCTAGCACAACAACGGACATTTCTATCATGATATATATTACAAAAACATGCAATAAGTAATTATATCTAAATAGAATGGAAGGAATGCATGGAAAATGGTTTTTATCAAGTTCCTATATGATGCATGAGATGGAAAACCCTAATCTCACCAGGTTGCAACAAAATATAAACACAATCAATTCAATAATAACTGCACAATACAAGTTTTTCATCTAATATTGAAATAGAATAAATTTTAATAGATCAAAATCCAAAAATCTCAATTTAATCGAGGCAGTTTGGCTTTTCCTTGTGCACCGAGAAGCTACTCCTAGGATCAGTTTGTTACAAAACTCTATTTCATTCCTATACCTATCTAATGATGTTAAATATTATGGAAATACAGAAAAAATTACCCTAATACCACTTTGTAATGTACCAGATCCAGATGCCACCCAAAGGTACCTCGTACCCGATTGGCCACATGGCCTCAAGTGCATTTCCCAAAATTCCGGAGGCTTTCGACTACTGATTAGTAGAGTATAACACATTATGATATAATAATACAACAATATTGGAAAAAGTAACACCCTAAAATTGAGGTATACAATGGAAGACTAATAATCTAAATAACCAGACGTCATAGCTTACAAAGGATGACGCTGTATGTCACATGTTCTAGGAAAATAGAGAAAATTGGTCACACTATAGTAATTCAGGATATCAGTACCAAAAGAACAAAAGAACAAAAGAAGATAAGAAACATCATAAGACTAAACCCGATCCCATACCCTCATTATCCTAAACAACATATCAATTACCAACAGAATGGTTCTTTCCCTGATCAACATCTGAAACCATATAGTCTATTTGAGCCCCAAGCATGACCCAAACAAGGTGTTAGAATAAATCCATGTAGCAAACCTTCAATGGTCTATGAGAATCTGTCTGTGAATATATATTACAGGAAATTTTCAATATTGAAAGCAGTAAATTATAAAGTACTCAAAATTAAACAGTCCTACAAGATCTATTCCTAATTTATATTCATTTCATGTTTAGTTACCATTCAATTAAATGGAATTATATAAGTCTCAAGATCTAGCCAAAGCCTGATGATACCAGTATAAAAGTAAACACACTAGATATCTCAAAATACCCACTAAACATTTGTAAGTGAAGACTGATTCCAATCTTGTTCATTGTCTTGGAAGGAACATCATAATTCATTCCATTTCAATATTCAATTATAAGTAAATGTAAACTAATGACATATACACAGCTGACAATAGAGCCCGTTATTGGTATCCCTCATTGGATTCAAAATTCTCCCAACATTTAATAAAGTCTCCATGGACCCGACTACTACATATATGTCTCACTCCCAACTTTTCATGATAATACCCTATTTGAGTTCATCCATGGTCTTTTATCCATGGCCATGGTTAAACCATGGTATAAGGTGCAATAGTCATATGAGCCCAACCTACCCTTTTAACCTAAGGTTATGGATCACAAATTTATATTTACTCCTTAATATTTTTATAAAATTAAATACATGTAAATTAAAGTATTACAAATCTTAGTATTTAATCAACTTCATTTCAAACAACCCAAGAAGGAAATTTAACGCATGCAACGAAGGAATCCTAGGAAAAATGTCTATAAACAATCAATCATGGGAAGTAAAGACATGGGGTGAATCTTAATCAAGGTAAAATAATTTAAAAATGCTTTAAAATCCTAAATCAATAACCCAAAAAATAAGTAATAAAAATAAACAATATTCATTCATGGAGTCACACTAATAATGGGTGTGTGGAAGTTTGACACAAATATTTATCTTAAAAATTAGAAAAAGGAAAGATACAACCTAACTTGTTCTAGTATGATTCTGTTCATCCAAATTCAGACACTATTTTGAGCACATGAGCCTCTGCCCAGTTGGTGATGACTCCTTAAGTGCATCCCGGAGACCCGGGATCAAATCTAGGTGGAGGCTGATTTCCAGGTACTGTAGCATCACTGTAGTAGGGACTGTTCCAGGAAATTTAGGTGGAACTATTTGGAACTGTAGTAGCTGGGAATATTTATGTGTTCGGGCCTTTGGGCCATCGATTTGGACCTCGAGTCCTTTAAGGCCTCCTGGACATCCATGCCTTCGATTCTGTAACGCCTTCGAGCCACCTCAAGGCCTTCTGTCCACCTTAATTGTAGATGCAAACTAGACAACCTACAAGGAAAAAACGTTAAAAGGAGGAGGAGCAAGGATCTTTCACCATAGAATAAGCTAAAAGAATTTCAAGAATGAGAGGGTATGGAACCTACCATCGGGACAAACCTGTGCATGCACAGAAAAGCCTAGTAGCACAGTCATGCGAAGGTGGAGAGCTGATTTCATGATGAAGATGATGGGGAGGAGCAGTTCCAAGTAGTTAGTCTGGGTTGTATGTAATGTTTGAATCCTATGGGAAATGAATTCCTCTAAGTCCTATAGGCCATGTAATACTTATGCCTATGGGCCTTTTCAGGGTTCCACCTCACCCATTGAAAGGTGGATTATCAAAATCAATAAAAATGAAGGCCTTAGAGCCATTGGTCGAGGAGCCACCAATACAATTTATAATGGAGAAGATCTGCAAAATGAGCATAAATACTCAACCCTAGATAACTAGGTCAAGAGAAGAAATCATTATGAATAGCTCAAGTGGAATTGAGAGATCACTGAGGGGAATCCAACACATCTGATAGTGTTCAAATTAGAGATCAGATGATGAAGCAGGAGGCCGTCCATTCCTCAGATCACCTGGGCACGCTGTTCGTCGAATGAAGAGGTGGGTTTCTATCCATCTAAGAAAAATGACGCTGCTATCCGATTTAACACAAAAAAAGTTCACTGGGTGTACGGGAAACTACATGCCTTGTAGTGCCTATTTCAATATGGTTCATAGCTAGTCCACTATATGGTATGTATTAGGATTATTTGGAATGTAATCCTAATTACATGGAGTTCTGCTGGTTTACAGGGAATGTAACCTTCTCTTCCCCCAACTTACTTAAGCACATACTAAAAAAAAGAAGATCCATACCTCTAATGAAGAACCAGGTTCTTACATATCATAAATTGGATATGTAAATATACATAAAATTAAGGATAATGATCATAGAATTTATTCAAGGGAAGTGAGTAAACCAGACTAAATAAATAGGTGGTGAACATGGATTCTATCTAGTATAAAATAAAAGTGAGGCAAATATCCCTTACCTAATGTCTTGAATCTCATCGCACTCATACAAAACTCCTGTATAATAAATATAATTTTGTTATAAATATATAAAAGAACCATATTTAGTTATATAATACCATAAATTATTCAATTACGAATCTATATTACCTAGTTATTAACAGTTCCATTTGAAAGCAATGTTTTGAGTAATAACCGCTATGTTTATCATACAAATTTTGACCTATTATTTTTGATCATATTACTTAGAACATTTTTTAATTATTTCAATAATATAAAACTTGATATATATAATATATATTAATCATATAAATATCTATAAAATATAGATATATGATATGGAATACACCATTCATGGAGATGGTAGTCCGTACATACACATGAACACTGTTATAATTTTCTTGTCGTATTGAAAGAATGAAAGTAAATGGAATATATTGATATTTATAAATATTTATACCATGGAATTATTATTTCATATATTTCATATAATTTTACTAAGACAATCCTTAATACATTCCATCTATAGTGTGAATAAATCACATTGCTTTGAGGTGGAGGTAGTCAACATGTCCACCAATTTTTTTATCATATTTAAAAAAATGGAAATCATGAAGGTATGTTTTATATTATAAATAGATAAAAATAAAAAATATTAAAAAATATTATTTATCATTTAATTTTTTTTACATTATAATTCCCACCATGATAGTTAGTAAAGGAAAAATGAACAAGACAATTTCGTGAGGCCGTAGTTCTTCATACACAAGATCAGTAAGTTCATTACATAATAGATTGAAGTGTGTGTGAATGTAGATAGAACTATTATAATAAAAAATTTTAGTATATTGGGTTTAATTATGTTATTATATAATAACATAATAAAAATATATGGGGTTTTATGGATGAAATAAATTTAAAATGTTTGTTGATGAATGATGCATCTTTTTTGGGTATCTCCCTTTGATTTGAACAAAAGTACTTCATTAGATGGATTTATTACCAAAGTAAAGATTTTGGGATGAATTTTGGGATGTTGGTATGATATTTTGATATAGTTTTTCTGAACCAAAGAGGGTTTTAGGTGGGCAGAGAAGAGAATAATTAGTTCTCTTTTATATGAGAGTGGATGGGATGTTTTGGAATTTCTCAAAAGATTAATTTATAATAATTAAGATTTCAATCCAAATACATCCAAATTTAAATTTCTTATAATATAAGATATGATAGTGTTTAAATATAATCTACCAATAGGTTTTAGAAATGTTTTTTTCTATCATTTGAAACCCTGTCATTTTTATTAATCATTAGTTAAGTAATTTTAATTTTATCTATGATAATAATGTTTTTAATATTATGAGGATATAATTTACACATATGATTTTTAAATTGGACCATAAATGGAAAATTTGAGATATTTTAGATCATATATAATCCCCTTATAGTTAGTTATTCATTTATAATTATTTTCAAATAATTTTATAAAAGGTTATTTTTAGAAGGTTTGAGAATTGTCAATTTTGAAACTATTCATAACATAGAAATTAATAAAATCAATCCAGCAAGCATAATTCAAACCAATTAATTTAATAATACCATTATATTTCATCTTAACCGATAAAATTAATATATCACATTAATTATGTCAAATTATATTTATTTTAATGATTATAATATCATTAATTTGATTGTTTAATTAATTGAGTAATTACTGCATCATCATTTTGTGACTATTTATGTTTAAAAATTATTCACTAAAATTTAAAAAGAAATTTATATTATGTATGTAAAAATTTTATACTTATAAAAAAATATATAGTCTATAATATATTCTATTTTACTTCATATTAAAAATATTATAAATATGAAAATTAAGAGTTTGACATTTTTTCACTCCCTTTCCATTTAATAATATTTAATTGAAAAGGACGGGTTAGAGAGATGGGAGACCATCTCTCTCTAAAATCGCGAGCTCTCTAGGGTTTTCCCCTGCTTTCTCTCGATCCTCACTCACATGGAGGACTTCCTTTTGCCCGGACGATTTCATTCTCATCTCTATGATTCTACTCGGATGAGCCATGGATCCCAGTTACTTCTCCCTGTTGAAAAGACAAGAAACGACGATGACCCTCGAGAGATCGCTCGCAGCCGTCTCTCTGGTAGAACCCAAGAGATCTTGTTCCTAGATGCGATGAAGTCTTCCGATTATAACGTAAATTTGATGAAGACTCCGCTGGTCAAGAAGCTTGATGATGGTGGATTCTTGGTCGATGCAGATCCATACGCGATTCAGCAACGCATGCAAATGTGCAGGTTCTCCATTATGGACCGTATCTCATATCTTAAAGGTAATCGACCCTAGACACTCTCTGAATTGCATGCTCGTATCTCACAATGTTGGAAATCTGTTAACTGGAATCTAATTCCAATCGTCAAAGGTTACTTTCATATATTGTTAAACTCTCAAGAAGAATTTGACCGTATCTAGAAATTAGGAAATCTTAATCTCAAACCTGGCTTGCTTCACCTCTCTAATTTGGACTCCAATTTCAATCCACAAACTTATCGCAATACATTAGATCAGGTATGGATTAAACTTCATGGCCTTAATTGTTTTTTTTGGCATCCAAAAATACTGAATGACATTGCTTCATGCATCGACACACCCCTCAAAATTGACCAACGAACGTTGAATGCTGATTTAGGACTCTTTGCTAGAGTCATGGTAGAAATTAATCTGGAATCAAAGCCTCCCAACACTATTAATTTCACTGATAAAGATTACAAAACGGAAATCAATATTGCGTATGAGAGGATACCTCCTTTTTGCGACCATTGCAAGATCATTGGTCACAACATTTATAGCTATAGATTGATTAGAAAACAGCCAATCCAAACAACTGAAAATGATTGTAAAGAAATCAGGAGGCTTAGGAAGGAAAAATACCCCTTGGTTAATGCTTCTGAGACAACTAAAACTGCAACCTAGGTGAAAAAACCCATAGTTTCATCTCACTTAGGGGAGACCTCGGGTACCAAATGGGCCGACCTTGTTGAAGAAGAAGAAAACAACAAAGCACACTCTGAAAAACTGGAATCTACTGTTTTAGACAGCCTTAAACAGGATACTGGAATTGTTAAATCTGGTTCCTGTACTGCTGAACAGAACAACAAATCCTATAATGCCTACACTTCTTCCTGCAACACATTAACTTCGGATGTGTAGCCTGCGATTCAGGACAACTTGAATATTAGTTTACATGATCCTGTTTATTTGGAAAATGTCTCCACTAACATGGATGACTCTATCACTGACCTGCCAGAGAAGCAATGTTCTTTAGATTTGTGCATGGAAAAGCAGCTCAGCGAGGGCCATTCTTTCCGGTTGTTACACAGCAGATCCAGAACTACACTCTCCCGATTGCGGAGGCTTCAGTTGCTGAACATAGCACTGGGCAGAGCAGTGATCCCCATTGCTCACTCATAGAGCAAAGGTCAGTTAATCTTGCTGCTCCTCAAACTGATCCGGACGACTCACTAGGTACTTGCAGCAATTCTGTTCAGCATGATAGTTTACATTTTAAAAATGTTATTGCTGATAAAAACAAGGTTCTCATTTCTTCTTTGCCGACAACCGATAATAATAACACCCATGTTATTGGCACCCAACCTATTTATTTAGTTGATATCTATGACCCTACCAAAGGCAGGAAAATGCCTACCTCAAGCCCCAATATGTCAAAAAATGTCAGAAGATCAAATAGGCATAAAGGCTTAGATAGTTAGAAAAAAGGGAGTTCTAGCTCCAAAGGTAGATTTAAATGAAGATTCTCTATTGGAACTGTCAAGGTATTGCAAACTTTGACACCTTTAATATTTTAAAAAGAATGGTTAACATTCAAAAGCCTTTAATTTTTTCCATTGCTGAACCTAAAATAACCTTTTCCACTGATCTAGTTCCCTTTTGTCGTTTTGGATACACCTTCATCGGTGCATGTCAAAACAACAAAATTTTTGATTATCTTTGGACCTTTCCTCACCCCTCCCTGTCTAAGGTAAATGTTTTCCATATTTCTGATCAAAGTTTCACTTGTGACTTTATGATTGAAAATGCCCATCTCTTTTGTTCCTTTGTCTATGCCAAGAACAAATATCAAGATAGGAGATCTCTCTGGAAGGACATCTCCTCTCTGAACTCAAAAATTCATTCCCCCTGGATCGTTGCAGGTGATTTTAATGCTATTCTCTCTGCTGATGAAAAAATTGGTCCTTTACACTCTAGTCTATCTATGAGGGATTTTACGGTTGCGATTGAAACCTCTAACCTTACTGAGATTGCTTTAAGAGGCGCCAAATACACGTGGTACAGGAATCATTAGAATAGAGTGGTGGCGAGCAAACTGGCTAGAGCCTTTACTAATGACCATGCTTTAGACACTTGGGACTCCATTTCCAGTACCAACCTTCCAAAACATCATTCTGACCACCATCCTATTTTGGTCACCATTTCCTTCAATACTCGGAAACGCTTTTTCCCCTTTAGATTCAACAATGCTTGGCTCTCTGATCCTGACTGTTGTAAAATCATCAAGATTTTATAGTCCTCTCTGAACCATCATGATGATGATTTTTCTTGTCCTCTTAAATTAAAATATCTCAAACGCAAGATCAAAAGTTGGTGCAGCAATAAAGCGACTCAAATTGATAATGACATCCTCTCTCTGGAGAATGATTTGCAACAAATTCAAAACAATATCACCCACTCTGACTTCACTTCTGATCAAAATCACGAAGCTCACATTACTATGATCCTGAATATGCTCCTCACTTTCAAGGATAACATCCGCAAACAAACTTTTAAACTCAAATGGCTGACTGATGGTGACCGCAATACCAAGTTCTATAACTCTTTACAATGAATTCACAATGCTAGTAGACCCCTTGCCTCCCTTAAATACGGAGATAACCTTTTGGATAAAGAAGAAGATATTGTTAATCATGTTGTTTCTTACTTTGAATCTTTATTCAATGGGCCTTGTATGAACAAAGACCTCATTAATGACATCATTCCTACAATTGTTACGGATGCTGATAACAGTTATCTCCTGAGTGTTCCTCTGGATCATGAAATCAGAGACATTGTCTTTGGTTTGAACCCTGATAGTGCCCCAGGTCTTGATGGTTTCTATAATGGTTTCTATCAAAAATTTTGGGATATCATACATGTTGATGTTTGTAAGCTTGTTAAATATTTCTTTGCTAACGGCTTCATACCTCATAACATAAATGCCCAATTCCTTGCTTTGATCCCCAAAGTTGATAATGCCTCTGAAATCCACCTCTTTCGCCCTATTGCTCTGATCAACACCCTCTATAAAATTATCACTAAGCTAATTGCTAATAGACTCAACACTATTACTGATAAAATTGTCTCCTGTAATCAATTTGGCTTTATTAAGGGGCGATCTATCCAAGACTGCATTTGTATTGCCTCACAATGCACTAACATGTTAAATAATAAAAATAGTGGCGACAACATTTCCATTCAACTAGAAATTCAAAAATCTTTTGACACAATGGACTGGAATTTCATTTTCAAAGTTCTTCATGGTTTTGGCTTCAATGATAACATTATATCTAAAATTAAAACCCTCTTCTACTCAGCTCAAGTTTCCATCTTGGTCAATGGTTCTCCTAGAGGATTTTTCAAATTCTCAAAAGGAGTTAGACAAGGAGACCCCCTTTCTGCAATTCTTTTTTCCATTGTAGAAGACTATTTTAGCCGCTTGGTCACACATCTGGTTGATCAAAATAAGCTCAAACAAATTCATGCTTATAGAAACGTGAATTCCCCCACTCACCTCCTTTATGAAGATGACATCATTCTTTTTTTAAAGGGTGATGTAAAAAATATCAGAACTCTTAATGTTGCTCTCAACCATTACGAGGAGGTCTCGGGGCAAGTCATTGGATGGAATAAATCTTTCATTTACTTTGGGAAAAATTTCCCTCCCTTCTAGAAAAAATAGTATTATCAATGAGCTTAACATCAAAGAAGGTACTATTCCCTTCAAATACCTTTGGTTCCCATTTTCTAGGGTAGACCCAAATCTTGCTATCTTTCAATCATTGTTGACCAGGTCCTTAATCAGCTTTCCTCCTAGAAATGAAAAGCTCCCTCCATGGCGGGGAGAGCCTGCCTTGTCACGTCAGTTATTGTTTCCAAACTTGTCTACTCGATGATGGTCTATAAATGGCCAACTAGTCTCATTAAAAAAGTAAACGTTTACATAAAAAACTTTGTCTGCACAGGAAGCACCTTGGACAAGAAACTTGTGACTATCCCTTGGGTGAAGTGCTGTAAACCTCTAGACATGGGTGGTCTTGGTATTAAAAACATTAAGTACTTCAATGAATCTCTTTAAGCCAGATTAACCTGGAACCTGATTCACAATGACACCCCCCATTGCTTTTATCAAAAACAGGTTCTTTGATAGATTGAAAGGATCTAATAGGGGTTTCATGACCTCTTCCATTTGGCCCTCTGTTAGAGACATGTTTGACATAATTATGCACAATGCTAGATGGATGGTTTCGAGAAACTCTTCCATGAGATTCTGGTTGGACAACTGGACTGGCGCTCCTCTTATCTCTTTGACCTCTCTTGCTGATATCCCTGATGACATCAGCTCCACTATTAGCAGTGTGCTTAATTCTCACACTGACAACCTTCCTGAAAAAATTGTTCAAATTATTTATTCTTACCATTTTTCTACCTCGTGTGACTTCTTGATTTGGGAACCTTCTCATAATGGAATTCTTAACTCCAAAAAGATTTATAATAACTCCTTACACAATGCTGATTATGATTTTAAATGGATAAAAAACTTTGACAAGCCCTAGATTAAACCCTCCAGACTCACTCTTATTTGGAATCTCGCCTACAATAGGGTCCCCACTGATGCTTGTATTCAATGTTATGGTATTAATCTTTGTTCTAAATGTCATTTTTTCAATCAGCATAGAGAAGATTCTAACCACTTATTTCTATCTTGTGATACTTCCACTGCTCTTTGGAACTATATTTTTGACACTTTTGATTGCAGATAGCCGGTTCATAACTCTATTGATGAGAAGCTTAAACGTTGTGTTGCTAAGGACAACTCTAAAAAAATCAGAAACTTGTTCCTAGCTGGGGTTACAGAGCTGATTCATGTGATTTGGTATGATGGAAACTTGATTCTTCACAATAATTGCTCACACAACATTTATGCAGGTAAAATGACAATTCTCATCGCTATTCAGGAAGCTGCTTTGATCCAGAAGGGTTCCTATAACAACTCGGTGGCTGAATTTATGATTCTTAGACGTCTTCAAGTTGAGGCAATTTTCTCGAAACCGTTGCGCACCTTTGAGGTTTTCTGGAGACCTCCCTTCCCAGGTTGGATTAAAATCAATGCGGATGGAGCCTCTAAAGGTAATCCAGGCCCTGCGGGATGTGGAGCCGTCTTCAGAAATCATCATGGCCACATCGTGGGGTGTTTTTTTGGAGGATGTGGTACTGCTTCCTCTCGGGAAGCTGAGATGCTAAGTGTTATTCGTGCCATTTCTTTTTCTCTTCGACATGGGTGGAACAACTTATGGATTGAAAGTGACTCTACTACTATTGTTCAAGCCATCTGTAAGGGATACTTTCATCTTGCTTGGCCGATTACTACGCGCTGGATGAATTGTCTTCAATCTCTCTATGACGTCAATTACATTGAAACTCATACTTACCGTGAAGCTTATATGGTTGCGGATGCTCTCACGAACAAAGGCATAGATCTGGCAATAACCTGGCTGGAGGAGCTCCCTGAAAACCTGATTCCTTTGCAAGTTAAAGATTGTAATTCGATCCCATCTTTTCGACTCTTGTAATATTTCTTTTCTCTTTGCTAATAAAATTGCTTTGGTCTTTTGAATAAAAAAATAATAATAATATTTAATTTATTTTCCTAGAAATGTTTTCATTAAATTATTGAAATTATATAATAATTTGTTAAGGTTATAATTAAACTTTCCAAATAAGATTTTTACAAGTTTTATGATAGTTTCATAATATTTATAATATTATTACTTACCCTTAATTAACAGATTTACCCTTAACCGTGGTAATAAAATTACTAATGTAACTATTTATATTATAAAAAATATAAAAATTACATATTTAATAAATTTGGATATTATGATTCCAAATATGTATTATATTTTTCATAATTCAGAATACGGATTTTCATAAATAAATTAAAATTTAATCCCATTGATGGAATAAGAAAATGAGTTTTTAAAGTAAAAACGTCTAAAAGATTGAAAAGTCATTATATCCATAATAAACGTGAAATTGATTCCAATGAAATAAATTGGATTAATTGATACATTTTTTATATAATTATACTTCTAAAAAAATAAAATATATAATTAATTAGTATAAATTAATTTGTTGAAAAATATGCTTTTAATTAAAATTTAGTGTTTCTCATTATTCATAAAAACATGAAACTTATCAAAAAAATAAAAAACACAACCAAATTAAGTTTTTATATACCTATTTCAAAAAATAATTTAAATTTGTTATATATAAAAGATTAATGTTTCAAAAATTATATTTAAAATATGTTCTCCATTAAAATGTTGTGAAATTTTCTTTTTAGAAAAATACATTTTTTATGTGTTAAATTAGATCTGTTCTTATATCATGTATAAAAAAAATAATATAAATCATAATAATTAAATTGAATCTATTATAAATATATTTATTTTATTAACAAAGTTAAAAAATATTTTTTCTTATTTATTAGTATAAAACACAACTGTTCATAAATAAATAATTTTTTAGAAAAGCATCTCCTCATATTTTTAAAAATATTTTACATTAATTTATAATAAATTGGGTGAGTAAATTTGTTTAAAACATAATAAAACAATTTAGTGAATCCTATTCAAGCATTCCACTCAAACTTCTATTTTATAATTTTATGGTTTAGATAATTATAATAATTAAATGATGTTTCGTAGAAACTCAGTGTTGCATCTAAAGAAAGCTAAGAAGATTTTGCATGTAGCGCAAGGTAAGAATTATGTAGCATAAATAAAAATTAATAAAAGAAATTTAATTTATTAAGAGAAATAAAAGGTTCATAAAAACATTGGGTGCAACTTTCTACACCCATTAAATTTATTTTTTCCCTCAATATTCTTCATTATAATGAAAAAAATGAAGATATTTCTATGTCATCATATCCTAATGTAACCATGTATATTTTTCAAACTGGTTGTTTGATCCAAAAATATATTAAGTGGTGAGTGGTTATGTTTTTTAAAAATTTATCTCTATGAGTGTAAATTTCAAATCTTTTCTCATTATAAGATGGATCTTACTCTAGTGGTACGACCTCTGATTTTGGTACATGTGAAGGATAAGGTATATACTTCCTCAAAACTGATACATTGTAAAAATCATAAATACGAGAGATATTTTGTGGAAGTTGCAATCAATAGGATACCATTCAAATACAATCAAGAATTTAAAATTTAAATTTCATATTTATAATTTAAAATTGTACTAAAAAAATTAATGGTGGATGTTTGTGAATTTATTTATGGGAAACCAACATGAATTTTTTTATGGGAAACCAAAATCATAAAAAGTTTCAATAAAACTTCCTATTTGATAGAGGTAAAGTAAAAGGTGATTATAAACACAAAACTAGGATTTGTGAAATGAGAAAACATAAATATGAAAAAGAATTATAAATATCACGTTTTTATGGAGAGTGATTGAAGACATGATTAAGAGAAATTTAACAATCAAAATGCCATAAATTTTTGATGATCAAAGGGACCATATGATTCATCAAAAATAATATACCAGGATAATGTTTTTTATATCAATATCTTTTACCTAGTGTTGAATAATTTACACTAGAATATATATTTACTTTATTTTATTCCATTTTTTGTGAAATATGTTATCCATCGATTATGCCTTGATCAATTACCCCCTTATGACCCACTCTAAGAATTGAGGTTGAAAATGTAGTGCTTAAAGAACTACTGGATCCTAAGATCCCTAATGAGATGATAAGTCGTTACTTTTATCTCTAGTTATCATTGAAAAATATTAGATAAGACATGTTATTCAATATTCAAAAATCCAAAAATTTATCACTAAAACATATTCTATCTTTCAATGTAAACAATTTCAAAAATAGTTACACTTTTGAAACTTTAAAAATATTAAAATTTAATATTTTCAAAATAAGGTCACTAAACATTGCATTTATCCCTAAAAAACATGAATCATCTCTTAAAAAACAAGTGAAGACCCTTATCATGTATTCTCTTGAAACATGGTAATAACCTGAATTATGATAAAACCATATTGATTAATCACATGCTTCTTCATTACTTATATAATTTCATTTATTTTAAAAAATATTTTTCATTGTAAGGATGGGTTCATACTTGTACTAATAAAATATATGATTTATTTAAGTCATAATCCAAGTAAATAGTCACTTGAAATTGCATTAATAGATGAAAAAAATAAAATTTCACATGACTTATTTATTCAAAATAAAACATGAAATTCCAAACAAAGGATTTGAGGATAAGTATTCCCTAATTATCATGGTTTATGTCTTCTAGTTTAATGGCATAAGAATTACCTTTTTCAATTTTGATCAGTGGTTTTTTTGGATTATCATCCACCTTAGTCATTGAATGGTGGCACTTGTTAGAATAATTCCCAAACCACTTTCAATTGAGACATGGAATCAAGGGAAGTGAAAATTTTGTAGGTTTATTTTTTAGTCCTAGTACTTCAGAAGTAAAATGATCAATGACCTTTTTTACCATTCCTAAAACATTTACCATTCAACTTAAGACAATTTACTCCTTTTTTCCCTTCCAAAAATCGAATATAATGTAAATATAACATTCTTACCTCTATAGTTTTAAAAGTTTCTTTTCAATTCTATTCTTATTCTCTTATCATTACCATAAGATATATGGGAAAATTCAATATCTCTTTATGTTAGAAGAATGTAGGGGTGTTGCTTATTGAAAAATAATTTCTTGAACTTTTCCCAATATATAGATTCAATTTTATCTTGTTTCATTGTTTTCTTGATTAATTCCCACCACTAATTCACATCACATTCCAAGAGATACGTTACCAATATAAAATTTTCACATTTTTAAAAATGGATAATGAAAAATATCTTATCCATGGTATAGATACATTTCTCAGAAACTATTGTACTAGTTGTTACATAAAATAGGGTGTATCCTTAATAAGGATATAAGAAACTTTTGTTCCCTCCTTTGTTCATTTCAAAGTCCAACATGATTCACGGATTGATAAGAATGTGTGTTCATAATAATGAGGTTGTTTCATTCCATCCTTCATTACATTCTATAGCTCTGGATTGCTATAATTTCATTATACAATGTATTCATTATTAACATAGTTCCTTCAAGTTCCATCCATTATCCAAAATCAAAATAATATATTGTGAGAAAAAATAATCAGTCTGGGATCATCAAGGTAAATCAGATTCAATCTATAACATATTAGGTTTAATCCTTTCTTATTCATGGTTGTTACTAAATTTCTTAGATTGTAACCTATATATAGACTTAACTTTAGGTAAATCCATTGAAAAATACTTAAAATATCTCTTGGAATCTCAATAAAGTTTTTTCATCCATGTTTAAAAAGGATTTCTAAACCATTTCTCTGATACCAACTATAAAAACATAAGATTTTTAAACTTGGATATTCCATCTTTGTTCATGAATATTGATTTCATTAAATTTTTTTTGGAGGACTGTATTAGTTTATTTCCTTTGGAAACATGGCGCACATTCCTATAATTTTAGAATTATCTTAAAAATATCCTATATAGATCTTACACTTCTGTACTTCTACTTAAAAAATTTGTTTATAACATAGGGAAAGTAAAAATATGAATGGGCGAGCTAATATGATCAATAAGGGTAAATAAGTGAGATATAAATCAAAACATAATCATATAGAATATGTAAAAAAAATATTTGTAAATAATATCCTTTTTATCAATGATCTTTATGTGGTTTTAGGGAATAAATCATTGAATTTCATAAATAATCAAAAACATATTCATTGAAAGCATAACATGAGAAATGAAACCGAGTCATAAAAAAGGCATATAAAATTATTTCCATAGTTTTAAAGGAATAACTAACAAGGATGTATTAGTAGTATGATTTCCCCCTATATCCATTTGGTAGTCATGGCTCACTCCCATGATCATCTTAGTAGTCGAGGTTCACTACTAAGACTATCTTAGCAGGATAATTCCTTTACAGAACTAAGTTCAGTCTTGATTATAGCTATGTGTATCTCCATAGATATAAATATTTACCTCCTTCATTGGAGGTATATATAGGTCTCACATGTTACATAATGAAAAACATACATATGTGTGACATAATAACATAAATGAATCATTATATCAGAACCCATTGAATAAAATTGGTTTCATAAACATTTCATCATAGCATAACTCATAGAAAAGAAATAGAATTTATAATCATGAATACATCATAAACAGATAATATTAAGTGAATTAATAATAATGGTACTATTAGATCATATCCCTAGTAAAACATAAGTATTATAAAATAACTTTATTTAACATGGAAAATTATTTTGAAGGGTCACATTAAATAATTACTAATGAAAATATCCCTTCAATTTGGAAAAATTATTTTTAAATCATAAAAAATTTATGAAAAAAATTTCATCAAAATAACCATAAAAAATATTAAACAATATTTTAAAAAAAATTAAAAAATCATTTAAATCATTTTAATTTTATAATTATTAAAATATCATTTTAAAAACTTTTAAGGAATTTTTAAAAATCGTTGTTTTGGAGGAACACATATTTATGAAAGAAGAGAGAATAAGATTAAATGAAGCCTAAAATATCTTTAAATGAATCATATTTATGATAAAAAATAAAAAAGTAATGTATTTACACATTTTAAAAGGTTATAGGTTCATTACATAAAATGTTTCTCAAAGAAATAAAATTGAAGCAAAATTGACTTACTGATTTTGTAAATTTTTTACTGTAAACCCGATGAAAGTGAGATCATAAAATAGATATGTAAACAGTCATAAAATTAATTGGAACTATTATATAATATATTAATGGGAAGTATATAAACCACACCGATGAAATATGTTCTGAATAGAGATTATATCTCTCTGAAAACAAAAGTGAGATGAAAATCCCTTACCTAATGCCTTGACTCTCATTGTACTCCTAAAAAACTCAATTATAAAAAATATAAATTTATTTAAAACATATTAAATAAACATATTAAATTATATTAGATCATATATTCTGCATTGATGACTTTATGTTACCCATTTATTTACAGTCCCATGTGAATGCAACGTTTTGGGTAATAAGCGCTTTGTTTTTCGTAAATGTTTTAACTATTTATTCCCGACCATACTACATAGATCATGATTTACTTATTTCCATAATATTAAAAAAATTTATGTATCTCATATATTAATCATAAATATATATATAAAATATATATATATGAAATGGAATACACCATTCATAGAAATGATAGTCTATACATACGAATGAACACTATTTGAGTTTTCTAATCATATTGAACGGAAGAAAGTAAATAATATATATATATATATATATATATATTATTAAAGAATAATAATTATTTCATATATTTCATATGAATTTAATGAATCCATATTTAATACATTTCATGTAATGTCTGAACGAATCACATTGCTTTGAGGAGGTTGTTTTCCACTCATCCATAAATGAAGTTATCGTATTTAAAAAATGGAAGTCATGAATTTATATTTTATATTATAATTAAATAAGAATATAGATATAATAAACATAATATTTATCATATAAAAGTATGGTTTCCATAATAATTTCCTCTATGAGTTGTGGTAGTGGAAAAAATGAACACCATCATTTCATGAGGCTGCAGTTCACTGTACACAAGAACAATAAGTTCATTACCAATTAGATGGAAGTGTGTGTATGTGTAGGTATAAATATTATAAATAAAACATATTAGTATATATAGGATAATGAGGTTATTATATAATATATTAATAACAAGACTTTATGGGGTTCAAGGAAGAAATAAAATGAAATTTCTCGTTGATGAAGGCTCCATCTTCTTTGTGTATCTTCTTTTTATTTTCACAAAAGGAATCCATTGGTTGAATTTCATCATAATGTAATTATTCTAGGATTAAGGGTGATATTTTGATAGGATATTTTTATATTGGGTTTTCTAAGAATAATGTTTTTAGTTGAGAGTAAAAGTGATGAATGGGTGACTTTTTACAGGAGAGGATATGAGCACTTTTGGAAATTCTCAAAAGATTAATTTATAATAAATTAAAATTAAATCCATAGGAATCCAAATGTAAATTAAGTGTAAAATAAGATATTATAAGGTTGAAATATATTAAAAAAATATATTTTATACTTGTTTTGTGCCATTTTAAATCATATCATTTTGACTAACCCTTAGTTAAAGAATTTTAATATAATCTATTTTAATGAAAAATTAAAAACTAAGATGCTTTTTTTTACATATAAAGATTCAAATGGACCATAAATGACCAATTAATGAAATTTTAGACCATATATCTTCACCTTTTCGTGATTTAATAATCATTTTACTTTTAAATAATTTAATAAATATTATTTTCTTAATGTATCTTAAGTGTCAATTTTGACACAATTCATAATATTGAATTTAATAAAATCACTCGAGAAAGATAAAGTGAAACCAATTAATTTTATACTATAATAATATTTCATATTAACCTATAAAATTAGTGTACCACTTTAATTAAGAAAAATTATATTTATTTAAATATAAATAATAACATTTAATTGATTGTTTCATTAATTGATTAATTAAAGCATTATCTTTTGTTATTATTTATGATAATTTTTTGTTCACTAAAAATTCAAATTAAATTACTATGATGTATATAACCATTTTATATTCATGAATAATATGTACAGTCAAGCATATATTTTATTTTTCTATATATTAAAAATATTACACAAATTAAATGTAATAGCATGGAATTTTTTCATTATCTTTGAGTTTAATAAAATTTAAGTTATTTTCATGGAATTGTTTGCATTAAATCATTTAACTAAAATAATTATGTGTTATATTTTTAATAAAATCCTTCCAATAAATTTTCTAAATTTTTTAGGGTTTTAATATAATATTTAAAATATTATTTTAAACCTTCATTTTTGGATTTACCCTTAACTATCATAAAACAATTACTAACATTAGTATTCATATTTTCCAATAAATGGGACATATTTAATAAATTTTGAACCTTTGATTAAAAATATGGACTACATTTTTCATCATTCAAAACACATATTTTTCAGAAATAAAATAAAAATTAAACTTATTTATGGATCGAGATAATGAATTTCTAAAAAAAACATCATAAAGATTGACATGTTTTATATCCACATTAAATTTTAAATTTATTCCAATTACCTAATTTGGATTAAAAGATAAAAATTTGATCTAATTATTCATTAAAACCAATAAAATATATAACTAATCAATATAAATTATTTTAATGAAAAACTGTTTTATTTTTTTATTTTTCACTGTTCATCAATACATGAAACTTATCAAAAAAATAAATTAAATTCAACCAAAATAATTTTTTATATTCTAATTCCAAGGAAAAGTTTATTTTTTTCAAATAAACATTATAAATGTTGCAAAAATTAGATTCATAATGGGTTCCCCATTAAAAGTTTGAAAAAAAATTCTTTTTAGAAAAATGCATCTTTTATGCGTGTTTTTGGATTTGTTCTTATAACATATATAAAAAACACATAATATAAATACTAAAAATAAAATTAAATAATATATATATATATATATATCATTAATATAATTCAATAAGTTTTATTCTTTTAGTTTTTTTTATAAAACACACTTTTCCATATTTTTTTTTTCAGAAAAATATATCCTTTTATCTTAAAAAGAGTAATAAATTGATTTATTATGAATTTGTAAAAATAATTTTTTTTAAAACATAATTTAAAAATTCAATTAATCCACTTTATACCAACCATTAAATTGGATAGTTTTTAATTTTCTGATTTAAATATGTATAATAATAAAATAATGTTTCGTAGACACTCGATGTTGTGTATAAAGGAATCTAAGTTGGTGTTTCATGTTGCACATGCATAATATGGGGTATTATATATGATGTGGCATAAAAGAAATTTAATTTAGTTTAAAAAATATAATGTTTATAAAACCTCATGGTTTTACACTAAATCAACTAGGAAATGTAAATAAACTTAAATAATATTATATTTAAATTACTTTACAATATTGATAATATACACCATAATCAACATAGAATGGTAAATAACTGAAAAACCATTTCATTTGATAAATAATTTAATAATGAAATGAATATTGATATAATATAATTTTCAAAATCTTATTGATAATAATAACAGAAATTCTAATGAAAGAAATGATTAATTATTTGAAATCATGTTCTCATGTACATGATACCACTATGATCAGGACCTTTCACAAGAAGGTTTAATGCTATAGTAATAAACCCATTTAATGATATCTTACTGATTTTATTAATGATAATATTGATGCATTGTGTGGCCATATTATTCCATGCTACACCTATCCCTGCAGGTCCAAACCATTCCCCATATATCGAATGATATGTTCAATTCATGAAGAAAGATGAATTATCAAAAAATATTGTTATTGATTAAAGAATACTGATTTAACATTACTTCAGAATTCATTGAAATAACATTCAAAGTTATCACCATATGTAAAAATGGTATACACTTTACAAAATAATCACATCCATGATACAAGGAATATGGATATTTTTGAGAACTGAAGTATCCAATGACCACAAGTAATTGAATTCTCCATAGGAAGGAATCAATTCAATATATACCTAGTGGGGAATAAGAAAAAATAATGTCTGTTTCCATTTACGAATAAAATTTCCAAAAAATATGAGTAAAAATATTTTTGAGGAAAATATATTTTTCACTATGAGATTAATTTTTTTTAAAAGAAACTGCAAAAATAAAATGGAAAACATTTTATTTAAAAATGACCTTGTAAATATGTAATGTAATATTCAAATAATTATGGATTCATGTCCATGCGAATTTATTTTCATGTCATATAAGTTAAAAACACTCATTCCATACTTTTTTTTTCAAAAATATCACAAAATACAACATTTCTAATAATTAAAAAAAATATTTTCAACTAATTTTTTAAAAATTAAAATAAGGGTAAAATTGAATTTAAAAAATTATAGGATTATAATGATTTTTTTAAAAAAATTTAGAAAACATGAACATGGAATAGAAATATTCCTTACTTTGGACTTAAAAATAACCAATCCTGAATAACAATGAAATTGTTAGTGGTGAATGAGGCAAGTGTCCCATTGAAATAAAAGTGAGAAAAAAATATCATACCTCACACATCCCTTTAGATTAACCTAATTTACCATCATGAATAATGGTTTGAACATGTTATTATTTTATTAAAAATAATATTAATATTTATAATATAATATATGATCCTCTTATATCATCTTATCAACTATTTTTATATAAAATTTTATTATTAGCCTTGTTTTGGGTGTCTAACAACCTCATATTCCCATGAATAGTTTGTGGTGTAGATTTCAGTTCATCTGAATATGATATTATTACATCAGATCTAAAATGATATTAAGGTAATATATATTATTATTATTATTTATTAGATACATTTTTAGTATAATTATTGAACGGTGAATATATAAAATCAATTGCATCGCTTCATGGAGACGGTAAATCATATGTACACACAAGGAAAAATATCATTTTGAAATAGTTGAAAGGGTAATCAAATGGATGATATATTAATTTTTTTTAATCAATTTCAAATACAAATTTTCATATATATCCATTATTTCCATTATTATGACTATCCAAGTAATGTTGTGTTGAAAAATAAATTTCACCACCGTCTAAAGACGGATAGCCATACATACTTACGTGTAGTGCTTTTGTTTTTCATGGGATGAATAAAACATGGAATATAGTTTTATCATCATTGTAATAACATATTAGTATGTATATGATACTATTTTAATTAATTAATTATAAAAAAAATATGAATAGTAACTAGTAGAACAAAAAATGGAAAGAGTGGTATATAAGATTACCTCTTCTTCGGGAGACATTCCTTAAATTCATTCTTATGGTAAATAAGGTCGGTATTTTGAGGAGGAAAAAACCTCCAGAACATGGGTAAGAAAGTTAATAAAGGTAATAGAAATGAATATTTTGAGATATATTCTTAATGTGGTGTAAATAATTGAGAAAGTAGGTCTTATTTTATAAATGAGGTGGGTGGAACATTTGGAATTCCTCAAATGTAAGAAATAAAACAACACTATTCTAGTGAAAAATGACTTCAAAAGGCCTATAAATCCATAAAAGATGCATTTTTAGACCATAAATTATCTCATTTGTAATTATTTAATATTTTTTTGATATCTAAATAATTTTCTAAAATATTATATCCATGAAATATCAATATTGTCAATTTTGACTCGATTCATTATTCTGGCTTTAATATTATCAATACAAAAAGATAACATTGAACCAAATATTTTAATACATCCAAAATATGTCATATCAATCTATAAATATTTCGGATAACCTTAATAAATTCATTTTATATCTCTTTTATTTTTATTAGTATAATTTATTTGATTTTTCCACTAACTGAATAATTTTTGCATTAGCATTATGTAAGAATTAAGGGTAATTATTTATTCACTAAAAAAACTTAATTAAAATTATGTATTTAAATATTTTATATTTAAAAATAATATTTATAATTAATTATATCTTCGACATAACACCATATTAAAATTTTTATATTTACTAAAAATAGGAATGGGACATCTTTGAATTTTCTTTAAATAAAATATTTTAAAGGTCACAATCTCAAATAAATGGGAATAAATAGTCATTAAACCAAACGACGAAGGATTATGGATGGAATTAATCATTAAATGATGTTTATTCAAGTTTTAGGGTCATTTTATAGTCCTTATCATATTAAATTTACCATCAATTTCCGGATTTACCCTTTTCCATTGTAATACAAATTATTGTGGTTACTCTTTATTATGAAAAAAAATTAAAGGGGCCCAATTAAAATTTTTTACCCTCCCAATTAAAAATATTTAATTCATTTCATCAAATTCAATAACTATAATTGGATGATATTAATTTTAAAATAAGCGTGAAAAATGTGATAAAAATATCATTTTAGAGAATGTGTTTATAAAATAAAGCAAGAGTTATTCGTATACCATGCATAGTAAAATATTACATGAATTTTAAATTTTTTTGTGGAAAATATAATTTATAAATTTAATTAAATCATTCAAAGATAATGAATAATTCATTTTATTTGGACAAAACTATATTGTGCACACTAAATTTGTTTTCCAAAATAATAAATTCGGAACCCCTGATTAAAAATAATATACACATTTTTAATGATTTAATATCTATCAGTTACAGATGGTAATTTTAACATGTGTTTTCAAAATTTGATGAAACCTTTTTCTTATAAAAATATAGTTTTTAATAATAAAACTAGATTTATTCCTTCCTCATTACTAGAAAAAATATTGGAGAATGTAATTTTTTTATTGAACATATTATATATAAATTTACTTAAAATCATTCACTAATAGTGATTAATTTATTTAATATAAAAATCATTTCTCATTTAAAAGGGTTTTAGAAAAACATCACTTTAACCTTTAAATAATTTTTATATTAATTTATAATCAATTTATAAATAAGTAATTAATTATAAACCATAAAATTTTCTTAATTTAGCTATTCTTGTTAATACATGAAAAATTTAAACACTAGGATATAATGGTAACATAATATTTTCGTAGTACATCACGCTTCATTGAAACTCGATGTTGCGTGTAACAAAAGGTGATGTTGAAATTTAATGTTAAAAAATATATTATAAACTCTCAGGGCATTATAGTACATACCTTAGTGTAGTATTTCCTATGAATATTAATATATTTACCAATAAAAAACACTTCATCTGTGGGGGAGGATTATTTTTTTCTCAACAGGTTATGGTTTTTGATTTCTTTTGTTTGGCAGGTACTATCCTATGGTCTGGGCCAATATAGAAGGGTCACCTGTATTCAATGGAATATTCATTTATAATTTTGGTTGAGTGGGTAAAAATATGAGAAATGGTGTTATTTTAATCAGTTTATGAGGTTTTTGTTTTTCTTATACTTCACATAAATAGTATTTATGAATGATTGAGAATAAAAAAACTAAGATATATTTTTATTATATTCCACTATGTTAGAGATTTCAGATATAGATAGAGTATTCTAAAATATTGTTGTACGATTGATATGTAGGTAGGCCAATGTTATTGTTCTTCCATGACCCAAATGCATCAGTTTATGTCCCTTTATGGTTGGCGATTATAGAGAAACTCACATAATTCTAGAGGAGAAAACATCAGTGAAACACATCTAATGTAAGTGTGAAACAATTGTGGAAATATAATTCTTGGAGTTTGGCATGGATGTGTTTTTTAGTTGTTAAAATCACTTAAGATGATATATAATATAGGGGAATAAGGATCTACCAGATGTTATAACCTTATTCATTGAACTATTGTAAAATGGGTGTCAGCGGTTCATGGTTTTAATCTATCCCATGTGGTTGGATGAACTTTTGTGGGAACATGTTTTCAATGTAGTCGTTTGGAAATTCACTGACATTGAAAGTTCACATTTCCTCTTAATTGATGTTTTAATATGGGAAAAAGTCCATATCTTTATTGGTGAGTGATGATGTTTCCTTCCTAGTATTTTAGTACCATGTTCTCTTAGGGCTCAAATCTCAAAAGGTTATGGATGCATGCGTGATTATGGAGTGTTCATTGCCAAAAATTATTATTGATTTTTATAGTTTAGAGAATATAATTTATTTATTTTTTGGGATAAAATGGTTAAACCAGGGGATAGATGTAGTATCTTAGTTTTCTCTTTGTCCAAATGCTACTTTATTTTTAGTTTCAAAGTCCTGAGGTCTACCAAGTAGTAAAATGGTAAGTATACCATAATAGTGTACCTAAATAAATATTTCTAATAATTCAGTTTATTATTGGATGTGGTTTTTACCATTAGACTAGTCTAATAGGGAATTTTGTGTGTTAGTAACCCTCTATAATAATGTATTATCCATAATATTTTATTTTTATCCCATATAAGGGAGTTTATGGGAATTATTATTTTCCATCAAAACGATTCCTTATTTTTAAAATGAAATACATAAGATGAAAATGAAATTGGGGTTTTACCACTAGCATGGTATAACTTTTATTCACAAAGGAATTAATAGATTTTGGATACTGTAGCTAAATTGTTTAATAAAAAATAAATTATGGATGAATTAATTAAATACACATATATAAATATATATATAATTAATAGTTACAAATTTAAATTATAACTATATAAACATCACATTATCTATATCCCATGTTTATTATCATAAATATTAGTATTTAAGAGCATCATCAAGGGAGAGAATTTGGTGGAGTAGGAGAACCATGGGAAGATGAATGAATTGAAAAATCAATATCATTAATGAAAATGGAAATGGGTGTAATATTTTTCAATGATTAATCTTTTTTTTGTTGTAGGATTTGTTATTTACTTTTACTAAACTATTCATGAATTCAACAATTATTATGTGATTAAAACCTTCTTTCTTTGTGTTCATTTTGGTAAAACATTGATCAAAATATTATTAATAATTTCTCAATCCCTTTTTATGTGATTATATCCCCACTCAACCATGATAATTATATTGTATATATATTATAGAACTAACAATATTATCTATGATTATGTGATTATACTGATTGTCTACAAATTGATAAGTACTATTATTATATCCCTTCTTCCCTATCTCTCTCCTCCATTTTCTCACTCATTCCCACTCCCGTTCAATCCATTTTTAAATTATAGGTTCTACATAACCTTGATATAGAATATAACAGGTTAGAGAGGAATTGGACACTTTTTCATGTAAACCAACATGGACGGAGGCTATGAAAATTTTCTGTGGAAACATGGGTTGATATAAGGTAGTTTGATAGGAAGAGGAATCTTGGGATGGTTGGGGAATTGTGGTGGAGTTCTGTGACATTGAAATCCATGATGGAGGCTTGAAAATAGAACGATGATCTGGTGACTTCATAGTGGGTGTGAGTGAGATGGATGTTGTCTATGTCAGTGGTTGGTAGCCTATGAGATATCTTGATCAGGGGGAATTATAATGGATGGAGTGGGTTAGTGTTATGAGGTGGGTAAGGACACATCTCCAGCTATCTGATCCCTATAAGACCAAATTATTGACCACCTTCAATATGTAAGGGGGATATCCATGTTGGCCTGATCTTTTTGGGTTGAGAGGTAAGGGTCAGCTATCTTGGTAACCCTAGTAGGATAGGGTTGGGTTTATGATTACGTGACCCATGGCAGTTTTTTAATTCATAATGAAGATATAGAATGAATGAGAGCAAAGATTTTATAAATTTAACCATATTTTTAATTCCATATAATATTTAGGGCATGGTAACCTACACCCAGCAAGCCCCTCGAATTCCCAAGGGTCACTATCTGGCATGCTTATACACCATAGTGGTGCTTCTCATAAAACATTAATTGAATGTTTGATTGGGTTAAATAAATATAATATCATAATAATTTTTATTTATATATTATAATTGAGTGGTGAATTCAGACATAAAACTTCATTTTCAAGGTGATACAGGTAGATTTATTATATAGTCTCTTAAGACTAATGAATAGTTTCAAACATGATGATTGGAGAGTTCCCATGATTGGTAACTTTCCTTGGTGGTTCGGTTGTGTAAGAGAATTGGTCACCCAATATTTTCAGATAGTGTCAATATACTGCCTACATTGTGAAGGAACAATATTTTCTACCTAAGAATTAGATTGGGTCTGTATCATTCACCACATACTCGAGGAAAGATATACACTACATGGGGAGTCTATATCCCCTCATTCATGAGCTAAATTTAGAAACATGATTCTCTAATAGAGTCGGTAGCCCCAACTTACCTAGGGAAACTGATTCTACCAAACAATTCTTATTAACTTATGATGGTATCATGAAATTGATAGTCATTATAGTAGATTGATTGTATGATATAAATGAACCAGAGTGTATGATACTACCTCAACCGATAAGAATAATTCAATAAGTAGTGAGTTATCCTTTATAGTTTCCAATGGTAATGTGGAAGTTGGATAGGTCAAGTAGATTTTATGTATTAGGACATACAACTCCTTAGGCACCCAATTTTTTCATTCAAAATGTGACTTATTATTGGTCTATTCACTCCAAAATTTGTTGAAATTCAGTAATATAATAATCCATGGTTTCTCATGAGATATGAACCTTCATGGATTAGTTTATATATTATTGAAAATTATCCACATCCCAAATAATTATAGTAGTTGAAAATATTTCCATCATTTATTATTTTCCTCCAGTTACTCTCTTTTTTATTTCTAACGTGAATTGGTTTTGTGCCTACATGTGTTATGTCTATATTGTTGACATCAGTTTTAGTGAGGATATTATTGGGTATAGAGCTAGTTTTTTTAGGGATATCACTGGGTAATGCTTGGTGATTCATTGTGGTTCACTATTGTTCATGATAGTGGTGCTGAAAATTAGAGTTGAAGATTAATCTATGAGTGAAATTAAGGAAGAGGATCATTTCAAAGACTTTTTTCAATCAACATTAGAGACTTTTTGAATGTATAGTTATTTTGATATCTTTTAGTGTGGTTATGTGGTTATATTTTTAGTCTCATAAATGTATTGTATATGATTTATTTGTTTATATATATACTACCTGTATTTCTACTTATGTTATTATTTGGAGATATATTTCAATTAAAAATTTATATAGTCTATATCCTCCCATATTTTTTGATATACTCACTCAGTGCTAGTAACCAACCACTGGCGTATTGGAGGTGGGTTTTGTGTGGAATACTTGACTTACCACTAACTTGGGAGGGTCATTGGTGGGTCGGGTCCTATGAATGTGATAATGTACTTTGATTTTTTTAAATTAATAAGTTATTTAAGATAGATTATCTATTAATACCCTATATAATCCATGTCGATATTCTTAAGAATATATTTCACAAAGTCTATATACATCTTTTTGATTGGATATAGATGAGGTTTGACTACTAAGGGCTCATAATCAATGAGGATTATTCTCTTGATATTCACAATTGGTAATATCCAAAATGAGAGTTCATATGGATGGACCCGCAAATTCAAATACCACATTATCAAAGTATTATTTTTTTTATACAAGAATGTGTATTAATTCATTAACATGATATCATCACTAATATACATGAAAACTCATGTACATTGATATATAAAGAAAACTAATATGTATTTACTCATGGAAACGTTAGTCAAGTTAGTTGCATCATGATAACTATGAAATTAATTCAATGGAAAAGATAAAAATTTTCTATTTTGAGTTATGGAAGATGATATCTATGTATATTTGATTTAGATAAATGTTTCTAAGTAAAATATATGGTTGCAGTAGTTTTGGAACATTTTTTATTAAAAATAAAGGAAAAATAACTCATATAGAGTGGATGTGGACACATGTATATATCATGGTTAATGATACGTTAGTTGATAAATGAACTATAACACATAGTATAATTCATAATAAGTTATTGTCGTGAGAACTCATCTTTTATTTACTAGGGTAATGATTTCTTTTTGGATACCACACTGGGTTTGTTTGTTGGACCTGCTACCATTAGGGAATTAATTTAATGGGTCATGCACATAGTGTATCCCAAATCTCATTATATTTAATCAAATATATTTTAAGAATATATTTATTCCAAATATATGGAATAATGTTTACTTAAGGTTTTATTGATGATAAATTAAATTACATTTTCATTGAATATAATAATAAAGGAATTTTATTTTTTTCTCTTATTAATTCAAAATATCTATAAATATAATATATATTCACTAGATGAGTGAATATAATATTGTTTTTTTAAAAAATAATCCATATAATAACATAAAATATTTTCCCTATTTTTTATGAATTTAATATTTCCTTTATAAGAGAAACACAATCTTATTATTCATAGTTCAAAAAAATCCATGGGAGGATTTGGATCATGTTAAAGATCTAATATATTTATTTAAATAAAATAAAATAAAAAAATATTTATTTTTTACGTAATTATATTTGAAAATACATGTAAAAATAATAATAACAATTGTTTTATTTTTATTTTATGTGATAAGAAACATGGTTTTTTATTAGAATAAAATTAAAACAATGGACTTAAATTTAATTATTTTATTTCTGTACATACGTATAAAAAATAAATTCATATTTTTTTGACATGAAAATCCATTCTGTCTAATTATATTCTCAAGGAATAGAGAGAGAATTTTTAAAAATCCTAAATATTTCCTTTTGTTTATAGAGAGATAAATGGATTTCTTTATATGATTAATAGTGAAAAATGTAAATAACATGATACCCACATGATAGTTGACTCCTTGTTTTGATTACTGATGTAATGAAATGGATAATATGACTCATGATCAGGTTGATGAAAAAAATCAAGCGCAAACAATAAATTAGAATAATAATATAATCCAAGTATTTATTTTATTTAAATAATTAATTATAAATCATGTATGTTGTTACTATTAAGGTAATTTGACCTATTTAAATGTGTTTCAATGGATTAATTTTAACCAAAAATGACACCCCACGACAATCTCTATAACTGAATGCTTTAGTCCATGATGAAGATAAACTTGCATGAATTCTTAAACATTAAGATAAAACTGAATTTGACTTATCCTTTATCCTATAAAATATTTTTGAAGTCTTTGGAATGAATTTATTTTCTCCTGCATCATCTAAAATTTCTAAATCAACATTTATAAAATGTCAGGGTAAGTTATTAACGTCTCATGGAAATTTTTCCAACATAATGGTGATGCAAAAAATCCTTTTTATAAATCTCCCCAAATTAATCCATCATAATTTTAGGAGTGGTAACGAAATTATATAAAAATTACACCAGATAAAGTTTATCAATCCATGACCCATAAAAATATTGAATATATTTTATGTTCATGTCTTCTACCATCGTAATCATTATCTTAGATTTTATAATCTATAGGAGAAACAATATCTTAAGGAATAGATGAGTAGAAAAATCATGTTATAACCCCCTATACATCCATGATGTAATTCAAGGACTGCTAAATATTTCCATGTGCTTTCTATCAATATATATTGAATAAATTAAGTATTATAATCATTTTAGATAGATCATTTAATGTTATATATTTTATCGTTATGATTTAGTTGAGTACAAGTTTGAAAATTTATTGTTCTGTTATTTTATGAATGTTTCCGGATTTAGATCAAGTATTAGGAAAATAGGTAAGTCAAATATGGATTTCTATATTTGGGTCATGGTATGTATAGTTAGGTGTGTGATTTAGGATACTATAAAAGCCAAATTATTCTTACTAGGTAGTGGTGGACAGTTATGGGGATAATTTTTTCGAAACATAATCCTAACATTTCATTATTATTTTTATTATGTGACTAAACATAATACAATATAAAAATATATTTTTAACCCTTGGAAATATGTTTGTTATATTTTTGTTTAATTTCAAATCTTTTTCATCCTCTATTGAATTGTTTATTCATAAAATTTAATTCATTAATCATTGGATTAATGGATAGTGAAATATAAAAATATAATTCATATGAAGTGTCATTAAAATTACATATATTTCCAATATATCACAAATTGGACCTGAAAATTCATTAAATAGATGTATCATGATATTTTATTATTAAGAATATGAAGTTAAGAATTGAAATTTTGAGCTGTTAAAATGAAAGAACGACCTGTTATTTAAATGTGGTTTGAGATTCAAAACCTTCAATATACATTTTTAGTGAATTTATATAATTTTTTTGTATCTGGATGTCGATAAATTTTAAAATAACATTTATTTGAAAATAATAAATATATTTGATTGAAAATCCTATCAATTTTTTTAAAAAAATTAAAAAATAAAAGAATTACTTAATTAATGAATGAAATTAAAATATATAAATCACTCATAATTGATGATTATTTTTAATTATGTGATCTAATTTTAAAAACTTTTTGTTCATTTATTGAAGTTGTTTAGCATGATATATTCCAATAAATGGAATATTATAGAATTTCTTTTTAATAAAAGAAGAGTTATATGATTTTTATGAATTAGTTGTGATTTATTGACGATATAATTATATTTAAATATAATTATTATATATTTATCTTACTATGATATAATGTTTGATAATATATGACTAAGGATATAATGAAATCCATGAAAAAAATAAGTCATCCTGTTATGTCATTTTTTGAATTTTTACTGGTGAATTATTATTAAATGTATATATTTTTAATGAAGGTTTCTCAAGGACATGTGGAAGTTAAGTAAACGTGAAAATATATGATAAATAAAGTTATAATTTTTTATTTATTTACATTTCAAAAACATATGGTTAATATGAAGTTGATGTTTTATGATTAATTATAACAACCTAGTATGGGGTTTCTGGTGACCCGAACATGATCTTCACTATCCTAAAGGGTGTTCCCCAATATCCTGTGGGGGAAGTCCAATTCCAAGGATTTTATTTTTTATGAGAAAACAGATTACACTATAAAATTCAAATAATTGGGAATTATAGATTCTGAATAAAACTAAATCTGGCTTATTGTTATATCATATGTTTATAAAATATAAAATAAAAAAATTTCGAAAATAGAAAACCTATATTCCATAAATATCGGCTATATCAATTTATATTTATAAATACTGTTCTATATATTTTTATACAGAAATAAATAAGACCAAATCTTGATATATAAAGTAAAACCCATTGATACAAACCGTGGCCAAATATACCCTAAAATAATAAAAATTAGATAATGTTGTTGGTGAGATAAAAAATTATTTTTCCAAAGATAACACATAATGATCCCACTGCTAATAGAGACTTGATAACTCTAGTGCATCCCCAAAGTATAGAAAATCCATTATGAAACTAAAATGATATATTCAGCACAATTAGTACTAAGAATTTAAACAATAGAAACTGCATGTCCAAAAATGTGTACATGAAATTGGTGTGTAAATTGACCAATTAAGAAACAATAAAGATACAAAATCTCAATAAAATAGGTAGTCTCATACCAATAAAATAATCTTCACATTTTCATGTATAATGAAAAATGAATTTCATAGAAAAATTTAAACATATTGAAACTAAAATAGAATATTTCTCTAATCAATAATATCACTAACATATATCTCTTACAAAACCTAGAGGATCCATAATCCCATCAAGAAATATTTGAAATCCATAATATAGGAATATCTAAAAATATAATTATATTAAAAAAGAGGCTACATATAACTATAAGATTATCATTCCACCATGGAGTAATAATTCTAACATATAATATCTTATCCACAATTGAATATTCTTTCTACCGATGAATACCCTATTCTATAAACAATTTGTTTGGGCAAGCCTTGGGCTATTGTTGATTGAATCTATTTATTATAAATAGATGGTAGGTAATGTCATGGAATTTACCAATACCTCTTAGACATATCACAATATATTTATGGTCATGAAAAACATAACCACCCCAATATATACATTTGTATATAATATAATGTATATATGGAGTACCCATGATTATAAAAAACTAGAGTAACCATTCCAAACCATTTTCCTGATAGGTTTCTTAAGATTTGTTTATATTTAATAACCATTGAATAAAAAACTATAAACCCAAATTACCATGATCCACCATGTATTGAATTCAAAAGCATTTATAAATATAAATTAAGAACATCATATACCTTAAATAATCGATTACCACTTCCATTAGCTTTCATCACATGCTCAATGAATATCCGTCTGAGGTAGCTGCAGTGCTCCCTCCTCTATTATGTTCCATGGGATGATGTGAATGTACCATCATATGGGTAGGATTATCATAATGATACATGACATGCTAGTTCCTCTCAATGTAAATTTTAAAAGAGATATAAAGCATGTTATAGGGGAGATAATTTTATAGAGATGTCTCAATTATTCTATAAATTAAAACATGAATTTTAAACTGCAACTTAATTTTATAGACCTCATAGACAATCATCAAGGACATCTTCAATTACATTTATGTTTATAACATATAGGTAAAGAGGAATATGTTAACAATAATTGTAACCTTCATCCATGAACATTCCTATAAATTACAACTTCCAAAACATTAGATATAATGATAGCCTATGTGGGAAATGAATTAGACAATAATATAACGACATTTATCAACCACTGAATCATAGTATTTATAGTGCATCACAATATATGATTATACTCACAACATTTCAATACCATTAATCCAAATATTAAAGTATGATTGGTTATTCTAGTGGAATGAAATTTTTATTTAATCCCATTCATTTTACCTATATCAAATAATATAATGTGTCATAAACACATCATATATTTTTTGTGATTTTGGAATTATATCCTTCAATATTCCACTTTCACTAATTCATCTTAGACTTTTTTTATTTTACCCAATATTATAAAATATAAAATTACTTGTGAAATCATATCCATAAGATCTATTTGATATCATAGAAAACACATTTAAAAAACAATCATAAAATTCAATATATATTGAAATTAATTTAAAAATTATTCTATATAACTATATCCACTAGACACATCATATAAATTAGTATTTTTCATACAATTCATTTTTACAAGATGTTGAGTGAACATAGGAAACATAGTATATCAATCTCATTTAATGACTTACACATTCTTGATTTCTCATGTATCAGATTCAAAATTCAATGAATGCATCACATGTCATTCACTAGATTTGATAATAACATTATATTCCCCTCCCATGATATAAAATAACACCTTAAGTTTCATCTTTGTATGATCATACACTTCCGCAATCAACGTCAATTAAGGGACCAAATTTTATACTCCTCATAGGATTGTATAAATACCATATTTGATAAGATATAACTAATGAAAAGATTCAAAAAACACCCTACCACCAAATTATTTGATAATTATTAATTCTTGAGTAAATAATGTATAATCCTATGAAAATTCTCATGCAAGGTATCTATCTAACCATAGATAATCGAAAAACCAAATAAGAACCATTTAACCAAATTATATTAAATACATAGTATATGACACTTATTGTGGTACGATTCATAGTACATCTAGTACACAAAAAAATATTTGATACCTCATAAGAAAATTGCATATCATTATATGTATATTTCTCTAATAGTATCCCTAAAATTTCATCACAACATATAATACTATGATGATAATCGATTAGGGATAAATAAAAGTTTTACTTTAAGTGGTCAATTATAATTTCACTTAATTTAATATATGAACCCAAAATGAATAAATGAAATAATGGATACTACCTTTTGTATAACAAGAAATAGTTTATATTCTTAATGTGCTTAAAAATTCATTAAAATAAATGTATAAGTTATTCTCTCATCATATAAAATATGATAGAATATTATATCAACCTTATGTTTTCTTCAATTTAGGGATTTTTTTAAACTCGTTATATCTTTATGTAATTTGTACCACATAACTATTAAAAAATTTATAAAAATCCCCAAATCAAAATATTTACTAAGTAACAGCTATGAAAAAATATTGTTTGCATAATAGTGAGATTCTAGAATCATATTCTTAATGTCCAACTCCACTCTATTAAGACCTGTCCCAGAGGGGTCCATGTTGTGACTACCCCAAGACCACATCTGATAGGCCAAGGGCTGGAGACTAGCACCGAGTTGGAATATCCAATAAATGTGAGGCTTTTTCCTAAGTACCTTTACACAAACACAAAACTTCAAGCCCTAAATGCTCAAATGTAAAAACATTATATAGACAATGAATCAATACACTAATATACCAACCACAGAGTACTAAATTAGGAAAATTGAAAGTAAACAGGGCCGAAATACAAGCCCACCAAAAGAAAGAGTTTGGAAATGTGAATAAAAAAGTTCCGGAAACTCATCTGTAGAAAACTGTACCATAAGGGTAGGTGTAGGATAGCTGTCTAAAGCCGTAGAAGCAACCACCATCTATATAAACTCTCGAAGAACCACCTAGTCCCGTTCCAACTTGGGTTCCCTCAAATCATTAATCATCTTCACAAGGTATGACATGTACTGGAAAATCCCTTATAGGGGTGAGTAAAACAATAATAATTTAGACACCCTGAAACCTCAAAGAATACCACAATGAAATATACTAGATATACCACAAAAAATACATGAGGTAAAGTCATCTTTACATAGGTATACATATGTAACACATATACCGTTTATGTAAACTTCATAACCCAAAACAATCAAAGGTTACAATTTCAAATAAATTTATTGTTTACCAATAATATATCAATGAAATTTTTTCTTCCAATATTTTGATAATTAATGTGACTATTGACCTAAATCCTTTACTGATATACCCTAACCCGTTAGGATATAATGTGACATTCACTTTAACTATATAAATATTTTATTCATTACTAATAAATTTATCAAAGTCCAAATATACTCAAACTAACCAATTAGGCACAATATTATTTCTATAATATCTTGATTTGATAAAAAAATTCCTTATTTATTAGGAAATAAGTCATTTTTATTTTATTGGTAATATTTAAAAAATGGACTATTATCTCTATATCATCTATGGTATTTCAAGTTTTTGGAAAAAATTCTTATAAATTCGACTACTTAAAAAAATATTAAATTGACAGTGGGATCAAATAATTCATATTTTAAAAAAATTTAGATAAACATATTTATTTAGGATAAAATATTTTTATCTATAATATTTTTATTAAGTATATTAAAAATACTGAAAAATCATAAACCATGTGTATTATAACAATAATATCTTGTTGTTACAAGAAAATATTCATTAAAAAAACTTCTCTAACCACACAAGGGAAATGGGATGAAAATATAAATCCTTTAAATAAATATACTTGAGCTTGAAAAATTCCTTCTTATTGAAATCCATGTTTATGAAACTATTTACTTTATCATTTGAGTGTAAGAAATAGGTTCTATCAATTCTTTCCTTTATTTAAAACAATTTTATGATTAAAAAATTTAAAATTTAAAATTTATTATCATATACCATTCAAAAAATAAATAATTTTTTTATATAACATATGTACCAAACATGGACATTCCATGTAGATTCCAAAAATCCTCTAGGTATCTTGGAAAATTACATCATATTTTAGAATATCCCCTCATTCAATGTTTTTCCCATTAAGGATTAAATTACCTAAGGTGGATACTCAATGAAAATTTGTTATACTCTAAAACAATTTTAATTTTCCTTGTTTTATCATTTGTTTACCTTTACAATCGATACTTAAATAGATCTTGGAAATCACATGAATTGTTAAATTATGCTAAATAGTATGAGAATGTATAAAAAATGTTTAGAGACGTCATTAATATATTTGAATAATTTCCATTAATTATTATAGAATGAATTACATATCTATAATAACGATTATTTATAAGGCCCCATCATTAAAAATTACTTAACATTGAGAAAAATCGATAATTTGACTTTAATTCACATAAATGATATTGTTATGTTTAGAGTTTTATAGAATTAGGCCATAACTATTAGATTATATCTCAAATATTATAAATTAGATACTTATACTCTAAATTGATTTTTCGCAACGATAAAACTCCTTAAAAAAATTAATCCTTTTTTTGATATAAATCTTATTTAATAATTCCTTTCTCTTACCCTTTCATATACCATGGGAAAATAATTTCAAAAGACATGGGATGGGAGTAAAAATATCAGTAAGGATTATATAATAATTAAAGAAACCATTTGTCCATCAATTCAAACAGGTTAATGAAATCATACTTTTCTCTCATATAACATAAGCTCTTTAACATGCCTCATGAAATAATAAGATTTGTGAATAACACATAGAAATAATAAATTATAAAGAAAACATGTGGCATCCATTACATACTTACATTGTAGATTTCAAAGTTACATTTGGATTTAAGTTTTTAATACCCATTATAGTATATTCCTTAAATCTCTTTGGAGAAACATTAACAATTACCTCTATCATGTTACCCAATTCATTGGAGAGCTATCTCAGGCTCACTAACTCTCGGTTTATCACAGAACTACCCATATACTTAAACAATGCCAATTAACCATAACATAGTAATAAAAAATAAAATAATCTTATTGGAAAGATAACATTTCCTCATTATAATCATAAGATATCATTTCAATATATTGATATAATAAACTCAAATAAAACATTCAAAAATGAGAGTTTTGAATCAAAGTATCCCATACCACTTTGAATCTTTTGAAAGGAATTTAAACTTTCAAACACTCATGTCCATTAAAATAAATCCTTAAAATCATTTCATGAAAATTCACAAGAAATAGAAGTTTTTTGAAGATTAAATATTTTTAAAATTTAAAACGATGTTTTAGTTGAAGAATCAATTACCACATGAGAAAAACACGAATAAAAATCATTAAAGAATAACATAAAAGGAAAAAAATAAATATCATGTGAATATAGAAATTATAGATATAAAATTTCAAAAGGGTTGTATATACACCTTCTAGGATAATAAAGTTTCACAATATCAAGATATGCCTCAATGAAATGAGATTGAAACATAGTCCCTTAAAAATATTGTATCAATGATGTAAGAATTTATCAATGGGGTGATAATGTGTAGTAAAAGTTCAAAAAAATAAGTAAAAATTACAACATAAACCAACAAACAGTGATTCCACACATTATCTTTGCATAAATAATCAACAGAGTATTTGTAAAACCCAATGAGAGGAAATTGTGTTTAGAAATTTCCTTACAAAAATTCAGCATCCTAACGACATCACATAAAAATTTAGAAAATGAGTTTATGAGGGAGAAAAGGGTATTTAATCACTTGGAAAAAAGGATAACAAGAGGAATACATAGTATCATACCCCAACATATGAAAATGGAAACTCAAAGACATCATATAAAATAAGTGCTGACTAAAAGAGGAGGGTGAAAGGTTCCCTAACAAAGACGATTTTGTAAATAAAATAGATCAATTATGTGTATTCACTATAATTAAATATAATTAATGTATAAATAAAATATAGGATATCAAAATTTATTTATCACATAATCATAGCATGACATAATCAAGCAGTATAGTTTTAACCCAAAGAATGAAAAATGGGTTTAGAAGTTACCTTACCTCGTGTCTGATTCATCACGTATATTCCTTGTTCTTCCTGAATAATAAAGTTATGTTAATTTTAAATTCATAATTTTTTAATGGTTATTATAACTTTTATATCACTTATTATAAAATTATAAAAATTACTAAATTATTTAAGTTAATATCGGTCTTTTTGTCGATATTCGGTACTTTTGACAAAAATGAACTTGTTATAATTACAAATTGTCCATGAGGTCAAAAGTACATTGCCAATAGAATGATATTAATACTTTAAATATAATAAATATCATATATATACATTATATATGAATTTATAATAGTCCATAACATTTGAGGATAAGAAATAAAATGCACCGTTTATGGAGATGGTAAGCCATACGTACGCATCAACAATACTTTCATTTATTTTTGTCATTTTTTATGGAATGAAAAATAAATGTTACATAGGTATATTATAAATCTAGTATAATATCATATCATAAATATATGTTACATAAGTTTATAAACTCCATCCTTTAAACATTCCTTGTATGGCATAAATGATTCATCTCACTTTGAGGGGGCGACATTCCACGCTTCCTCAAATGAAATTATCATATTTACACACTATGGAAAGAATGAAAGTATTATGTAAATGAATTTACATAATAATATAGACACTATAAATATAATATAAATGATATATAAATACAATTCATTCATAATGGCAACCATGATAAGTGGTAGGAAAAATTGAACAATCATCGTTTCGTGAGGCAGTAGTTCATCGTATACAGAAACAGTATGTTTGTATCCATTAGATAGAGGTTTATGTAAGTTTATTTATAATTAATATCATAAAAACATCATAGTATATTTAACATACTTTTTTTGTTATAAAAAATGGAATAAAAAGAGTTTAGTGGTTTTGATAAAGAAAACAAATGAAATAAGCTTTAGAGAAGACATTACCTCAAATCAGGTAACTCCTTTGATTTAAGATAAAGGATTTATTTAATATAATTTTAATGAAGGTTAAGCTTATATGAGGAAGAGAGTGATGTTGGATGATAATTTGGACCGAGTTTAGATGATAAAAGGGCTTGAGAGGTGTGATTAAGGGTTAGAGGTAATGCAATTTTATAAGTGGATGGAGGGGCATTATTGGAATGTCTTGAAATATTATTTTATTATAAACATAATTTTGATTAAAAACGGTCCCTAAATAATTTAATTATAATATTAGTTGAGTATTGTTATAAATCATCTCAACAAATAGGTTTTGGACACATTTTTTTTTCAAATTTATCCTTATCATTTAGCTTTAACCCTTAGTTAACTAATTTATCTCTTACCATGTCGTCTTGTATATTCATACTATATGGTTAATATAGATACTATATACTACCAATATAACCAAAAGGGGTTCACTAATGACATGTTAAACAATATTTAATTCATTTGGAGAAATCTTAGATATTTATGACTATTATATCATTTAAAAAAATATTATTGGTTTTTATAAACTCATTTATGTAAATTTTTATACTATGAATATCATGACTTCCTAGAAATCAATAAAAACACGATTTGTTCAGAAATAATTCATTAATTCAAATATAACAAGTCATAATAATACATAAAATTTATTAATGGAATAAAACGATTTGAAGTAAATTTATTTTAATATTTATAATCGAATTTATTGAAATCACTCCTCAATAAGGTAATAACTAAAACATCATTCTGTCATAAATAAATTTAAATATTTGATGTATAAAAATTATAAAAAAATATAATTATGTAGTAAATTTTTTTATTTTTTTGAGGACTATTTATAGTCTAAAATATCACTTATATAACCCCATATAAAATTTCTTTCACTAAAAGATATATGTTTATGTTACATTTTTCTTTACTTTAAAATAATTCTTATAAAATGTTATTTTCACATAAAAGTGGGTCCATGGGGTCTAAAAATTAACACAGGGATGAACCTGGTCGGAAATATCTCATCCAATTAGGTTAGGACATGTGTTAGGGTAGTTTAATATTATTATAATATTATTTTACACCATTATTTACCATATTTTCCCTTTATCCATAGTAAATAACATATTTACTGTTGTTTCAATTCATAATGTCTAAAAATAATTGGTACGTATTTAAAAAATTTGTTCATTAGGATTACCAATATGGAATCCATTTTTTTGTATTCAAAACAAACAAATCGAAGAAATTAATTTAAAATTAATTGCTGTGCTCAAAACCAAAAAGTGTGTTTTTATGAAGTAAAAATTACCAAAAGATTGACATGTGTTTATATCTGATTTCAAAGTGAAAATACTTCCAATGAACAATTTTTTTTAAATTATTAAATCATAATCAGTTTAAACATTAAAAAAAACTAAATTTACAGTATAACTATATTAATAAATTATATGAAAAGGCAATTTTGAATTATAATGCAGTATTTGTCACTATTCATTAAAAAATGTACTCTTTCAAAAAAATACCAAAAATTAAAAAAAATAATATTTTATTACCTGCATCTAAATAAGAATATTTTTTTTCAAATGGAACATATAATATTGAAAAAACTATATTTAAAAAGGGCTTGACATCAAAAGGCAATAAAACAACCGTTTAAAATAATTAGAGTATTTAATGCGTAAAATTGGATTCATTCTTGTTTTAAGCCACCAAAATTTATTGGGTAATGTAAAACATTTAGAAAACATGTATAATCCAATTGTAATTAGTTCTATTCATTCTATCCAATACCACTTCTAGGCATTAAATACCATTTAAAATAATAAAAATAATATATTATTTTTTCGGTATAACTCAACGTTGTGTGCAACATAAGATTTGGGAGAAACTCGTTGTTGTGTGTTGTTTATGCTATCGAACATAGCATCCCCTTAATAGTAAAATTAATATTTAATTAAAAAATATTAATAACTATGAAAATTTCATATTCTTTATTTATCAGGGATGTTACATCCTTCCCCCCTTTCAGGAATTATGTCCTCACAATTTCAATATTGGGCTCTGAAAAATCATTCAAAGTCCCAAATCTGAAAAAGAGTAAATAAAAATATCACTTTAAAAGAAAAAAAGAGAAGTAAAAAAGGACCCCTGAGATAACACATACAAAGGTTCAATTTTGGAAAACATGGATTTAGAAGAGAAATAACGATTGAGTTTTGATGGAGAGTGATTGAAAATTTGATCAGGAGAAATTTAACAACCATAAAATCAGAAGCTTGTGATAGGTTAAATGATCTTTGATTTTGTAGTAGAAAAAGTAAATAGACAACATTTTTTTTATTTAAAGTTCCTTTTCATAATGTTTCAAAATTTATTTACGAGATTGATTAATAACATAAATAAATATACTTACTTTTCAAGTGGATTTTAATCCTTTAATAAATTTCTACCACAAAGTCATCTTTTCTCCAAACGATGAGTCTTCAAGATGACTCGGTCAAACCTAAAGTACTAGAATCAATTTATAGAGAATCACATAATCCAAAAAATCTTAACTATATATTTCCCCGGTCTTTAGACATTAAGAAATAAAAAAATGGTTAGTACAAGGTGAGATAATCCCAAAAAGAATAATCCTTTATAAAAAGAAATACCACTCTTAATCTCCAAAATTGATCAAACGATACCCAAAGTTCAGCAAAGACCATTAAATAAACAATTGTCCTTAAAATCATTAAAATTAATCCAACTAATATTGAAACCCAAAATTCTGAAGTATTTGATCACTTAGTCTTCCATGTTAAATCATAACATTCATCTCTAAATAACATTGACTAATCTTAAAATCTCATACTGAAAAGTAATTAACCTAATCACATATTATCTTGGATAGGTCAATCATTTATATAAATAACCCAATGATACATATGTTCACAATAAACATTGATTCTTCCAAAATAATATTTCAACCATTACTCCACAAATTAAATCCCATAGTATTATATTTTCCATATGCATATAGTGTTCCCTAAAGGGAGAAAATACTCCAAAATAACATTTATCACTTAATCACCAAAACATTTTACTATACTAAGGATGTCCATTTGATAAAACATAAGTTCCAAAATCAACTTATCCCTGATTCATAAAATCATATAACTAAAATAATAATTCATACTAACCAGGGAATTCACATAGGCCTGTGTTAGGCGATGCGCCCTTGTCGCCCTTCAGTTGTGGATTTGATTCCTACGGACTTGCTGGATACGATGATTTTTCACCTATCATATAGGTTTTCCTTTTTCTAAAACCATAACATTTTTTTGAAATTAACATAAATAAGATAATTTCCTCAAAAATTACCAAAACATGTTTTATCCTCAAAGGTTATCTAATACCAATCATTTTTCATCCCAAAATGCAATAACCATTAATCATTTAAAAATGAAATATCATATAAACCCTTAAGGTTATCCTTTATGTCCACACAATAAAAGGTAATTATTCCTTGAATAATATTTTCACATATAAAACATTATGGTTTCACATATTAGAAAAATTCTTCCAACAAAATCTTATCATTAATACATATTAACATATCATCATCCATTGATCCAACTTTACTCTTAAATTCATATACATCATAACCATTGAACATTCTTCATGATCCATTATCCATGTTTTTCAATCTTATTATTTTATACTTCTTTCGAAAAAAAATCATTTATCATGTCCTAAGATTTCAGTAATTTCAAAACATGAGATAAGAAATAATCCATACCATTCATAGGTGATTTTTAGTTTCATCATCATCAATTAGAATGGAATTAGGAATTGGAAAACATATATTTTTATAATAATTATGTCCTTGACTCATAGGTTTTTGAATATACTTACCTTATTTATTATTACATAAAATTCCCTTGGGATTCGTTTCTGGCATATATGATGGCTTAGAAAAGTCACCAAGGTTCAAGTGATTAGTCATAACACCAGATATTTGTTTAAGAATAACCATAAGAGTTATCATTATAGCTACCATTTAATTCAGTTTCTCATTCATAAAACCACTAAATTTTCCGTCACATCCATTGTTACTTTTGTACTTTCTAGATCTATCCATTTACTAAAAACAAAAAGTTCAGTGTGATTATATCAGTAAAATAAAAAAATAATATCTTATGAGGAGGCTAAAAACTAGGATACACTTATTTATGTTATCTTAAACTCATTCAATTTATCAAAAATAACTATTACTCTTTATAATATTCTAAACAATTAAGTTATCTCACTTATTCTTAAATAACACCCTAACCTCTACAGTTATCTAAACGACCATTGATACTAACTATAAGGCCCCAACCTTAAACATTACTTAGTCTTGTGATAAGTCAATAATTTTACTTTAATTAAAAATAAGGATCTTATCTGGTTTAGAGTATTAGATAATTAGGCCATAACTATTACATTACATCTCAAATATTACAAAGTTGAAACTTCTACTCTAACAAGTTTGTTTACAATAATAAAACTCCTTAAATAAAACAATAATTTGTTTCTTGATATAAATATTCTTGAATAATTAATTTCTCATTCCATTCCTTATACCCTATGAAAAAAAATTCCAAAACATGGGATGAGTATAAAAAACTCAGTAAGGGTTATAAAATAATGAATGAAAACATTATCCCATTAATAAATACAAATCAATGAAATCAAAATTTTCACTCATATAACAGAAGCTCTTTAACATACCTCATGAAATCATAAGATTGATGAATAACACATAGAAATCATAAATCAAAATGGAAACTTGTGGAATCCATCACATACATACATTATAGCTTTCACAGCTACATAGGGAGTTACGTTTGGAATACCCATCACAATATATTCTCAAAATAATTTTGGAAAAACATTAACCTTTACCTCTGTCACGTTACCCAATGCATTGGGGAGCTATCTCATGCTCACCCGCCCTCATTTTATCAAAAAACCACCTGTATATGTACACAATTCCTCAGAACCATAAAATAAACATAACACATAAAACAAGCATAAAGGAAGGATAACATTTCCATATTTTAATCAGAATATATCATTTCAAGATATTGATATAATCAATTCATATAAAACATTCAAAAATAAGAATTTTGAATCAAAGTGTCCCAAACCACTTGGAACCTTTGGAAATGAATTACACTTTAAAAAACTCATGTCATATAAGTAAGTTCTGAAAATAATTTCTAAAACATGGACATGAAATTGAATAATTTAGAAGATAAAATCTTTAAAACATTTAAAATGATGTTTTAGTTAATGAATCACTTACCACTAGAGAAACACTTGAATTCGAATAACTAAAGAATAACATAAAAGGAAACTATAAATATCATGGGAATATAAAAATTCATGATATAAAATGTCAAACGGGTTTTATATACACCATATAGGATAATAAGGGTACACAATATCATGATATGTCTCAATGAAATGAGATTGAGATGTAGTCCCTTACAAAGATTGTATCCCTGATGTAAGAATTTATCAATGGGGTGATTATGTGTAACAAAAGTATGTACACACAAAAAGAACTAGAAATTACAACATAAACTAACAAATAGTTATTCCACACATTATCTTAGTATAAATATTCAATGAAATATTTTTAAAACACAATGAGAGAAAATGAAATTTAGAAATTCCCCTATAAAAATTCAGAAGAAAACATCACTTAGAAATTAAAAAAATGAGTTTATGAGAGAGAAAAGGGTGTTTCATCACATGGGCATAAAATGGAAAGTAAGAGGGATACATAGTATCATACCCCATGATATGAAAATAGAAATTCAAAGACATAACATAAAATAAGTGTGGACTAAAAGAGGAGGGTGAAAGGTTACCTTATAAAGATCAATTTGTAAATGAAATAGATCGATTATGTGAATTGACTATAATTAAAAATAAATAAATTATAAATACAATTCAGGATATCAAAAGTTATTTCTCACATAATAATACCATGACATAATTGAGAAGTAGAAGTTTAACTCAAAGAATGGAAATTGGGTTAAGTAGTTCCCTTACCTCATGTCTGATTCTTCACGTATGTTTCTTATTATTCCGGAATAATAAATTTAAGTTAATTTATAATTTCATAAGAAAATTTTTAAAATTTACTATTTATTTTATATCACTTTTTACCATGTTATAAAAATTACTTAATTATTTATGTTAATTTCTGTTGTTTTGTCAATATTCGATACTTGAGTAAAAAATGAACCAGTTATAATTAAAAATTGTCTGTGAGGTCAATATTCCATTATCTATAGAATTTTATTAATTATTTAAATATCATATATATCATATATATCTAGTGTATATGTATTTATAATAGTCCATAACATTTTTATGTAAGAAATGAAATGCACCATTCTTAGAGTCGGTAAGTCGTACGTACGACAGAATGCTACTTCCATTTCATTTTTCCATTCTTAAAGGAATGAAAAATAAATGATACATATGTATATTATAATTCCAGTATAATATCATATGATATATATACATTACATAAATTCATTAATTCCATCCTTTATACATTCCGTGATTGACATGAACGAGTCATCTCACTTTGAGGGGGCGGTAGTCCGCACTTCCTCAAATGAAGTAATCATATTTACACAATATAGAATGAATAAAGGGATTATATAAATAATATTACAGAATAATATAGACAATATAAATATAATATATATCATATATAAATACGGTTCCATCATAATGGCCACCATGAGTGGTGGTAAATAAAAATCGAACAATCACGGTTTCGTGATGCAGTTGTTCACCGTACATAGATTCAATATGTTCGTATCCATTAGATGGATGTGTGTGTAAGTGTAGTTAGAATAATTTTCATAAAAACAAAATAGTATTTTTAAGATACTAGTTTTTTATATAATATTTGAATAAATATATTTTTGGGGGTTGTAGAAAGAAAATAAATGAAAGAACCATGAGAGAAGACATTACCTCAAATCGTGTAACTCCTTTGGATATAAGCTAAAAGGCTTTCTTGAATTGCATTATTCCCAAGGTTAGGCTTCTAGGAGGAAGAGAGGGATGTTGGGAGATTATTTGGGCAGAGTTTGGATGAGACAAGGGTCTTGATATGTGTGAGTAAGGGTTATAGGTGATTACCTTTTGTAAGAGGATGGAGGGGAACTTTAGGAATGTCTTGAATGCTTATTTTATTATAAATTGTATTTCAATTTAAAAAGTTCTAACACTCATTTAATTCAAATATAAGGTGAGAATTTTTCTATTTACTCTCAACCAATGGGTTTTAGAAAATTTTTGGTTTCAAATTTAACCTTATCATTTAGCTTTAACCCTTAGTTAACTAATTTAACTCTTACCATGTCATCTTGTATATTCATAATATATGGTTAATATAGTTACCATAAAATTCCAATAAAACCAAAAGGGGTTCATTAATGAAATTTTAAACATTTCATAAGAAATTTTTTATAATCTTAGACTATTAGGACTATTATACCATTTAATTAAATAATATTTGTTTTAAAAACACATTTTTGTCAATTTTTATACTATTCATATCATGAAATTTTAGAAATCAATAACAACTTGATTCATTGGAAAACACTTAATTAATTAAAAAAGAAAAATTCATAATCTTCCATAAAATTCATGGATGGCATAAAATGTTTTGAAATAAATTTATTTTAATTTTATAATCTCATTTATTTAAATCATTCATTAATAAGGTAATCACTAAATCATCATTGTGTTATAACTAAATTTATTTATTTGATGACTAAAAATTATAAATAAAATATAATGATGTAGTAAATATTTTTATCTTTATAAGGACTATTTATAGTAAAAAATATCACTTATATAACCCCATATAATGTTTTTACTAAAAGATACTTTTTTATGTTACATTTTTCTTTACATTAAATTAATTCTTATAAAATGTCGATTTAACAGTCAAGTGGCTCCATGGGGTCCCAAAAGCGACCCAAGGATGACCATGGTCGGAAAACGCTCATCCAATCTGGTTAGGAAATGTTTTATGATAGTTTAATATTATTAAAATATTATTTTTTACCATTATTTTCCAGATTTACCCTTTAACAATGGTAAATAAAATATTTATTGATGTTACTATTCATAATGTCTAAAAATAAAATGTACCTATTTAATGATTTTGGAACTCCTAATTCCAAATATTGAATCAATTTTTCCAAATTCAAAATACAAAAATTGAAGAAATTAATTTAAAATTAATTCCTGTTGTGAAAACCAACAAGCGTGTTTTTAAAAATTAGAAACTACAAAAATATTGATTTGTGTTTATGTACAATTTAAAAGTGAAATTACTTCCAATGAACAAAATTGGATTAAATGTTAAAATAACAATCCAACTACTCTTAAAAATAAAATAAAAGGATAATTCATCTATATAAATAAATTAGATAAAAAATCAGTTTTGAATTAAAATACATTATTTTTCACTATTCATTAAAAATGAACTTTATCAGAAAAATACCAAAAATTTACCCAAATTAACTTTTTGATGTACCTCTTATAAATAAGAGATTTATTTTTTCAAATATAACTTTTAAAAGTGAATAAAAAGAGATTTAATAAGGGTTTTCCATCAAAAGGCGGGAAAATGACCGTTAAAAAAATTAGAGCATTTCAAGATTAAAATTGGATTCATTCTCATTTTAAGCCTCTAAAAGTCATTGGATAATTGTAAAACATTTAACAGAAACATATAATCAAATTTTAGTAAGTTTAATTCATTCCCAATAATACAATGCCAAGGTGTTAGCTACTATTTCAGATCATAATAATATTATATTATTTTTCGGTATAACTCATCACTGTGTGCAACGTAAGATTTAGGAGAAACATATTTTGGAATGTTGAGTATTCTATAAGATATAGAATCCCCTTTAAATTAAAATTAATATTTAATTCACAAATATTAATAAATATGAAAATTTCATATTCTTTAATTATCTAGGATGTTACATTATAGGAACTTAAAACCTCACTATGTAAATAAAAATACTAAATTATTTTGACAATAATATAAATAAGGCCGTTAGAAGTACTAAAATAGCCTTGTAAATGAAAAAAAGTTCTGAAAATCAGGCTGCAATGAAAAACCCTAGGATTTTATCAACAATATAAAATTACTCATAAAGGCACAATTTATCAATGCTAAAAAATGTGATGATAAATGATAATTTTAACATTGATTCTAAAAGAGATAATAAATAAACCCTTGTAAATTTAGTACAACTAGTAAAGGTCCCATTTATTTATGATTTTTCTAGCATTCATAAATGGTACCTTTTTTAGCACTATTACTAGCACTGATAAAGGGGCACAATTCTATAGTGTGTTATTGAAATTATAGAACACTACAGAAAAAAAAAATTACAGATTGAAAATGAATAATTTAGTTGATATAAAATTTAGAACAAAAATAGAATAAAAAACTCAATAATATAATCATTTCAAAAATTGCTTTTTATAATTACAAACAAAAGAAGATAAATATGACAAAAAATTAAAAAACATTAATGTTCCTTTTCTTTGGACCAGACCAAGTGTCATGCTATTAGTTTCCGAATAAACCACCATATCTTGAGAAAAAATACATCTATATACGAAAACAATTATTTTGTTTGTAATAATAAAATTAAATATATTAAACACCATGTGTCAATTTAAAAAAAAACAAATAATTCGAGTCATACTAGGAATACTATTTATGGGATTGAGTTATGGTTAACTATCACATGCCACACCATTTAATTGTTTTCTCAAAAGTATGTACTATTAAATTGGATCTCATATGTGGTGATAAAAAAATCACTACAGATGAGAGCCAATTCAAGAGTACATAATTTTTTAGAATAAGACTTCAACTGCCACTCCATTTATCGTTTTACTGCAGGCATTAACTTCGTGAAAATTAACTAATTAGGTATAAGATATAAATTATAAGGAACTTAATTAAGTAGTAATAGATAAAATGATGAGAAATTTATTTTGATCATGTTCTCAGTTTTGGCAATGTGATGCACATTTTAAACCAAAATGAAACTAATATATTTAGAACACACGCTTTGAGTGATACCGACCACATCATGTGTTGGCTTTATGTGTTGAAAATTTATGTAAGTAAAAAATGACTTATGAATTGTTTTCCTAATTTTTTAAGATAGTCCGAGTTATTTTTCTCTGTTTTTAGTTAGTGACACACATTTTAAACTAAATTATCAACTTTATACTGATAATAGACACTTTGAGTCATAACAAGAACAACAAGTATCATATTGAGGTGCGGATTATTCCTACCCTTTAGAAATACCTTATGGATAATTTTCTTAAGATATCAAAGACAATCAGAAGGAATTTTATCAATTTTGAGTATATGACATGCGTCCTCAACTAAATTTAATCTTTAAAAAAACCACACAATTTGATTAATACCAATAAAAACATGTTTAAAATTGATGTTTGGATGTTTCTTATAGGTCAAAAATAACTTAATTATTATAGTAATAGTGTATTCTAATAATAAAAATGAGTTTTTTCATTTTTGAGTATTTCACTTTTTTTACTAAAATGTTATTTTAAACTGAAAACACACAAATTCGGTAATTCCGGTGACATCAGGTGTCAATTTTATATGATACTGATTCCTGTATGTTAGAAATTCATTTCAATTTTTTTTATACATTATCAAGAAAATTTGAGTGTGTTTTTAACATTTTTAGTGTGTGACACACATTTTGAATAGACATATCAATTTTAAACTGGTAATAGACACATTGAGTAACATCTGTCACACTATACAACATCTGAAAATGTATTGAAACAATATGAATGTGTTTTCTTTTTTTAGAGTATGTCAATAGAATATTTTAAAAAAAATTCATTTTATACAGAAAACACACATTTAAGTCATACAAGTTAGATCATTTGTTGGTTTGATGTGAGACTAATTTATACACATCTAAAATTATTTAAAAATTATTTTACTAATTATCAAGACATTCTGAGAATTTTAAATTAGATTGTAGTGAGTGAAGCATGCATTGATCAAAATTTTCCACTTTAAAAAGATAACATACACTTTGAGTCATATAAGGAGAAACACTTATTTTATTGAGGTTTAGATTATTTTCCCACGTCACTGATGACTAATGAATAATTTTTTAGAAGTATCTAGTTAATCTGAATTTTTTTCTTAGTTTTCATCGTGCCACAAGACTCTAAAAAAACTCTTTTAAGAGAAAAAGATATACTTTTAGTTGTACAGGTAACATCACATGTCTATTTGATATGAGACTGATTCCAACACATCAAAAATAAATTTTGAATAATTTCCCAAAATTATCTATAAAGTAATAGAAAAATAGGTTAGTTTTTAGTGAGTGACACACTTTTTTAACTAAAATGTAAAATTTATACCTATAACACACAGTTTGATTCATACCAGCAACACCATGTATCTGATTAAGATGAGGTTTATTTCTAGACATCAAAATTGACTGAGGAATCATTTTCTTAGATTATTGAAAAAATATGAATTTTTTTTTCTTGGTTTTTGAAATGTCACTTTTATTTTTTATTAAAGTTTATATTTTAAAAACTATCCACACCATTTGTGTAATATTGGTCGCACCATGAATCTGATTGAAGTAGGTCTGATTATTATATGTCAAAAAATAATTATGGATTTTTGTCCTAAAGTAAAAAATTAATATGAATGAATTTTCTTGATTTGAGTATATATTATTTTTTAATTAAAATTTCATTTTTAACTGAAAACATGTACTTAGAGTTATACCGACCGCATCAGGTGCCAGATTGATGTGTTACCAATTCATATTGGTTAAAAAATTAATTATGGGATAAATTCATAAATTATAAAGCCAATCAAATTATTTTTTCTTCACTTTCAATGAGGGAGACATGTTTTGAACTAAAATTTCAATTTTAAACTCATAACAGACACATTTAGTTATACCATGAATGCCATGTATTATATTGAGGTTTGACTAATTCCTACACATAAAAAATGACTTCCCGATTTTTTTACCTAAATTATCACAAAAATATTAGATTTTTTATTTGGTTTTGGGTACACCACTTTTCTTTTTTAGTAAAATGCTAATTTTAAATTTAAAGTTACACATGGAGACATACCAGTGAAAATTTGTGTTAGATTGATGTGTCATAAATTTCTATGAATCAGAATTGAATTATGAATTGTTTTAAAAAATAGTCAATACAATATGAGTGCGTTTTCTAATTTATAGTATGTCACGTTTGGTTTTTATGAAAATGTTTTTCAAAATAAAAACATGCATATTGAGTCTTACTATTCCCACCGTGCATTGGATGGATATGTGGATAATTTATACATGTAACATATGAATTTTGGATCAATTTTATAATGTATAGAAAACAAAAATATTTGTTTTCTATGTTTTCAGTATATTACTTTTTTAACCAAAAAACCATTTTAAACTGAAAACATGCACTTAGAGTCATACCAGATACATCGTGTGTCGGTTTGATGTGAGACTAATTCCAACATGTCAAAAATGATTTATTTATTATTTTCTTAAATTATCCTGACAATAGAATCTTGTTTCTTTTATTTTCAGGGAGTCATACATGTTTTGAACAAAAATGACAATTTTTAACTTATAATGGGAAATTTGTGTCGTACTAGGAAGAATATATTATGGATTGAGCTAAGATTGATTAAAACTCATCAAAAATGAACAGGGGATTATTTTTATGATGTGTCGAAACAATATGAATGTTTTTTATCAGTTTTGAGTATGTCACTTATCTTTTTTTCCTAAAATTTAAATTTTAAACTCAAACCACAAAATTTGAGTAATACCGATGAAACTATGCATTAGATTTACTTGTGGTTGATTAAAAAATGTCCAAAATAACTAATGAATGTTTTTCTAAAGTATCAAAAAAATATGGATTCATTTTATTGGTTTTGAGTATGCCAATTTTTTTACTAAAATGCAATTTTAAATAGAAAATGTGTATATTGAGTCATACCAACCACATCATGTGTCAGTTTTACATGTTGTCAATTTATAGACATAGAAAATGAATTACAGACCATTATTAAAAATTATATATAAAATAGGATGGTTTTTCTTGGTTTTTAGTGAGTGACACATGTTTTGATCAAAAATGTCAATTTTTAAATGATAATAGACACTTTGAGTCATACCAGGCATAAGGTGTATCATACTGTGGAATGGATAATTCCTACACATAATAAATTAATTATGTATAATTATTCTAAATTATTAAAATAATCCAAATTTATTATTTTTTTTGTGTCTGTCACTTGAATTTTTTACTAAAATATCAATTTTGAAGAAAAAGACAGACATGGAATCATACTGGTCACACCATGAATTAGATTGATGTGTGGTAAATTTAAACACATAAAAAATGAATTATAATTCATTTTCATAAATTTTCAATGAAATATGAGTGTGTTTTCTGAGTTTTGATTACATCAATTTTGGTTTTTAATGAATTGTCTTTTTTTATTGAAAACACCCAATTTGGGACATATCAGTCACACCGTTCATTGGATTGATGTATGGTTGATTCATACACATCAAAATGATATATTCATCACTGTAATTCTGTATAAAAAAAATTTCTTGGTTTTGAGTATGTCACTTTTTTTTCTAAAATGTCAATTAAAACTAAAAACATGCACTTGAGGTCATACCTTCAACATCCTGAGTTGGATTCATGTAAGGCTAATTACTACACCAATAAAATGAATTAGGAATCATTTTGAAAAATTATCAAGAGAATGTGAGTGTACTTTCTTGGTTTTCAGTTAGTGACACAAGTTTTGACCTATAATTCCAATTTTAGGCTGACAATATACATTTTGAGTCATACCAAGCACACCGTGTATCTGATTGAGTTGTAAATGATTCCAACAAATCAAAAATGATTGAGAGGTAATTTTCCTCAAGTATAAAAATAGTCCCCATGCATTCACTCAAATCGAAGTATATTTATTTCCTTTTTTACTAAAATGTCAATTTTATACTCACACCACCCAATTTTAGTAAGGACGATCGTAGCATGCATGGGCTTTCGGTGAGGATGATTCCCACACCTCAAAAATTAGTTATGGATCATTATCCTAAAGTATAAAAACAATATCAACATGTTTTATCCTTTTTATGTGTCACTTTTTTACTAAAATGTTATTTAAAATATAAAACAAACACTTTGGGTCATATCAATCACACCATGCATGAGATTGATGTGAGGATAATTCTGAATGTTACAAATGACTTATGGATCATTGTTCTGATGTATCAAAACTATCCAAATTTTTTTTCTTATTTTTTATTATTCCACTTGTTTTTTACTAAAATATTAGTTTAAATTGAAAACATGCACTTGGAATCATACTGGTCACATGATGTTCTAGTTTTACATTAGACAGATTCCTAAAAATAAAAAAAGATATATTATTTTTTTCCAAAATTATCAATATGACTTGATCATTTTTTCTCAGTTTTTAGTGAGTAACAATTATTTTGAACAAAAAAGTTAATTTTAAATAGATAACGGACAATTTGAGTTATATTGGGCACACCATATATCAAATTCAAGTACTACTAACTCTTTCACATAAAAAATTTCTAAAGAATAGTTTTAAAAATGTATTGAAATAATATGAATGTGTTTAGTCAATTTTGAGTATGTAATATGTCACCCTTCAAAAATAAAAATTTAAAACTCGAAACAAAAAAATTTGAGTAATACCTATTACACCATGCATCAGATTGAGGTGAGACTAATTCTTACTTGTCAAAAATTACTTATGGATAATTATTATAAATAATTAAAACAATAAGAATGATTTTGATCATTTTGTATTATGTTGTTTCTTGGGGTAAACAAATGTCATTTTAAACTAAAAACAAGCACATTGAGTCATAATGACCACATTGGGTGTCAGATTGTCATGAGGTAAGTTCCCATATATATATATAATGAATTATGGAACATTTCTATAAATTATCAAAATAATATGAATGTGTTTAAATGGTTTTCAATGAGTGGAAATCTTTTGCAACTAAAATGTTAGTATTGATCAAATAATGTAAACATTGATTCATATCAGGAACAACGTGTATCAGATTGATCTATAATAAATTCTTATAGAGGGACAATGAATTCTATGATGTTTTCTTAAAGTATCAAGACAATATAATTTTCCATAGTTTTTATCAGGTGATATGTTTTTTTAAAAAATGTGTAAATTTATCAAAAAAATTATTAGATAATAATGATAATAAAATGAACTAAAATTGGTAGGTAAAATTATTAGAAAATTAACTAAATAAGTAGCAGGATGTTAACTATTTCTGTTTTCTGTATGCATTTTGACACCATTAAATATTCTCATTCATTTATATATAAATTGATTAAATCCATTAAACATATCCCTGAGAAAGAGGAGAAAAAAATTTATAAGATTTATAATACTAATACTTCACACCACAAATATATTTTAAAGGACATTTCCCACACTACAGTACTGGAGATAAATCTATACCAACATTTTTGGGAAAACCGTTGATATAAGTCACTAATATGGACATATAACAATGGTTTTGGACAAACCATTGGTATAGGGGGGGACCTATACCAATGGTTTTGGGAAACCGTTAGTATCCCCAAACCTTTGGTATAGCCCCCCCCCTATACCAACGGTTTGGACAACCGTTGGTATAGTTACATGTAGTTTTTATGGAATCTTATTATAGATAACATTAAATAAATAGAAATTTAAAATATTTATTATAATACACATATATATTTATGAAATTATGTTCACAAAAGTCATGGTTGGTTAGTGGTTAGGTCGTTCAATAATAAACTAGAGGTATTGGGATCAAACCCACCGAATGCTTCTTTTTTCAAAAACATATACCAAAGGTTTTATGGAATTATTGGTATAGATTTTTCATATTACTTATACCAACGATTTATAAAACTGTTGGTATAGGTCTATACCAATGGTTTTTGGAAAACCGTTGGTATAGTCCTATCCTGTCACGACCCGTCCTCGGGGCTCGTGTCGTGACTAACCCCATGCCCGCCTCCCATAGGCCAGGGGCTGGCAACTAGCACCAAGGTGTAAATCCCGACAAAAAGGGGAAGTCATTGCCTTTGTAAAGTAAACAAACACCACAGAGTAAGCAATAAGAAGAAAACACTATGTAAAAATGGGTACAAAAGTAACTGCGGAAAGAAAATGGTCCAGATTACAAACCCAAACTGAAAGTAAAGTACGTCTGGAAAGAAAGTACAACAACTGAAAGAAAAGCAGCAACGTCGAGCCGTCCACTGGTAGTCCCACCTGAAGTGTGGGTACAGATATCGACCTCAGCTCCTCGGGTCCAGACGTCCGCGCTCTGTACGTCCCGCCCAGTGGTCCACCTCCAGGTACCGACTGCTCCACTAGCCTCTACCACGATCAACACTGTCCGTCGTCTGCATCCAACACAATGTAGTGCGGGCATAGCCCGTGCAGGGGTGAGTATACGCTACTCAGTAGGGACCCCGAGACCCCTGAAGGTCTCCCAGAATCCACAAAGGATAATCCACAAAGGAAAGATATAACCATGAAGTAACATCTGACACTACTTAGGTATATGCCCATACATATACCTAAGTCATCAATTCCATTTCGAATCCAACATCCGAGCCCAAGTTCGATCACGTCCACACAGGATAGCACAACACAATCCACAAAGGAAAGGAAGTCAATCATATCGAAGATAATGATTGAAAGTCGAGATTCAGCTCACAAAGGTATACTTCCTTGTAAGACGATAGAGATGATTATATGCAGCCACTAATTCATCTAAGCCATTGGACCCACACAGGATCGATAGGTAGTAACCCCTGCAATGACCCACATAGGATCGATAGGTACTAACCCCCGCAATGACCCACATAGGATCTAACCCACACAGGATCGGTATGCGCTAGCCCACACAGGACCGCCGAGCACTGACCCACATAGGATCTGAACCACACAGGATCGGTAGCACTGATCCACTGAGGATCGATGAGTGTTGTAGTCGTCACTATCGAACCCACAGAGGATTCCCGTACTGTCTTCATCATCATCACAGTCGCAACCAACTCTAGGGTTCCCGCACACAGCAAGCTCGTTTTGGAAGGGTCCGGTCCACGAGCCGAGGTATGATACATCAACGAACATGAAGTCCAGAGTTGATTTATGGAAAAGTTCCGTATCGGCAATAGGAACTTAACGTGACAGACGACGCGTCAATCAGACGCCCGGTCTGAGAGTTTTTGGCTTTTTCGTCTTAGGGGCCCGGTTGGTTTTTAAGTAAAAACCAACCCGACTGCCCTCCAACTGCGTCCAAACCTCGAGCGGAGTAAGACAAAATTTCTGAATCACTAAGAGGAATCCAACAAAGTCGACGGCACGTCAATCGGATTTCCGGGGCTCAGGTTATAAGTGTTTCCGCTCCGAGGGCCCGGTTGGTTTCGTTTTTGAACCAACCCGTCCGAACACAATGTTCTCCGAAACCTTGAGTGTAATATACCAAAACGACCGTCTTGATCCAAGGATCGTATCGCAACTGACGTTGCATCATTCAGACTTACATAGCCTACGTTATGGGAAAAATACCGAAAGAAGTCCGTGAATAGGGGGTTCGGGCCCGGTCCGACCCGGCCCGATACGCCCTTGGTCGGCCCGAACTGGGTCGACCTGACCCAGGTCTGGGTCAGGCCCATTAGGGCACGGCCCCGCCGGCGCAGCCCATCCCTGCCTGGGAACCGCCCGGCCCGGCCCGGCCTGGGTGCGGCCCGGCCTAGTGCGCTCGGCCTGGCGAGCGTGGCCAGGCGGCTAGGCCGAAACAGCCGAGCGGATTGGGGGGGGGGGGGGCTCGCTTCCCCCATGTTGTGAAACCGCGGCCCCCGGGTGGGAGGCCGCTCCTTCGGCTAGCCGGGGGTTACGACCCTCGGCTTCTTGGAAGCCGGCCGGCCCGGTCCGGTCGGCCGGTTTCTGCTGTCGTGGGACTGCCGGGGTCTCGCCCTCCTGCTCCGGTGCCGGTGGCCGGAAGCCGGCCGCCGCGGCCTTGGTCCGAACGGCACGGCGCGACGGGGACGCGCTCCTTCGCCATGACCCCACTCTGGTCATGACCTCTTCGAGGTTCTCCGGCGCGGCGTGACGGCACCGCGACATTTTTCATCTTTAATGGCAAGGCACGACGGCGCCACACTTCTCCTCCCATTACTTATTATTTCCATGCAGTGCAACGACACCGCGCTACCTTGATCGTGCTGCAAACTAATTCAAACAATGAAGGGGGGAGGAGAGTCGGCTGTGTTCGTGCGGTCCGACCTCCTCTCGTTATTTTGATATCAGGCGGCTCAAATACAGATGATAATCGGCGATGAAAGTAATCACGAACAAAAACAAATAATCCCCTACCTCAAGCGTTGTCATCGAGCGAGTTTGTCGAGGAAAGGGACGTCACGGAAGGAGACTCTGTAAGCGTCATGGAAGGAGGATCATCGGTGCCGCGTCATCGATCTCTGAGGATGGTGTCTCTCACCGGCTGCAGGAAGGGAGGAAGACGGAACGAAGAACTCCACTTTGCAGTGACAGAGTTCTCCGTCGAAGGCTCGGTGTTCTTTGTGTTCTTCAACGTGGAAGAAGAACATTCTTAGGAACTTAGAACTTTCCTCTCCAAAATCCTCTCGCACAACAAAACCACCCTAATAAAATAACTGTTGCCTTATTTTATTACTCAAGCCAAAGGTTTTTGAAAAACAAACGAATCATTCAATTAATTGAATTAATTGAGGAGTTTTAACCGCCCAATTAAAGAGGCGTTTAATATTTAGTTGAACGCAAGAGTTGACATTCATTTAATTGGGGGTGCGGGTGCGTTACCTAATTAAAAGAGGGGGTTTGATGAAGTCGAATAGGTGGGGATCGTGTGGGCCCCACCCCACAAATATCCTACCTAGTGGAGTATGATATAGTGGGTCCCACTCCAACCACTTAGCTTAGGTTAAACTATTTTAAATAAATTAAAATTGGTTGCACCATTTTATTTTAATCTTTTACTTAACCCAAAATTTTAATAACCACACCCGAGCAAACGCAACTCCGAAAAAAGTGTTCCTAAGCAATTACCAGTGCTACGGTTTCATCGGTGCCCTCAGATTTTGATTCCGAGCATAGTTTCAAAAGTTAGGAAATCCCGCTCTTTTGTTCACTGAACGTACCCGAGATAAACTTCAGAAAATTATTCTGGGCTCACCGGGCCTCAGAATCAGGTGCCGTCAGAAACTATGTTCTTGTAAAATCGAAAAGAAAATTAAGAAAAAAATTTCCCTTGAATTTTACGGGTCTTTACATTACACCCACCGTAGGGATTTACATCCCCGTAAAGATACATCATAAACTAGGGAAACAAATGTGGGTACTGAGCACGCATCTGTGCCTCCTACTCCCAAGTGCTCTCTTAGAGTTTCCTATGCTGCCATCTGATGCGCACTAGAGGAATCGACCGTCCAAGTAGGACCCGCTCCTGTCGATCCTCGATCTCCACCGGGACCTCCGCAATAGCCGCCCCATCATCAATGTCCAGCTCCCCATGGTCAATGATATGCATCGGGTCGTGCACGTATCTCCTCAGATAAGATACGTGGAAGACTTCGTGCACCCGGTGCAACTGAGGTGGTAGAGCCAGGCAATAAGCCACCTCATCAATCCTGCTGAGGACCTGGAATGGTCCGATGAAGCGCGGAGACAACTTGCCACCTCGGCCAAATCTCCGTAATCCACGTCGAAGTGAGACCCGTAAGAAGACGTGGTCGCCATCCTAGAACTATAGTGGTCTCCGCCTCATGTCAGCATAAGACTTCTGTTAGCTCTGAGATGTCTTCATCGGCTCCTGGATGACCTGGAAATTCTCTTTCGTGGATTGGACCATTTCCGGTCCCACAAGTGCGGACTCCCCAGGGTCTGTCGAGCACAGCGGTGATCTGCAAGGTCGGCCGTACAACGCCTCGTATGGTGCCATACCGATGGTGGAGTGGTAGCTGTTTTTATACGCGAACTCATCCAAGGGTAGGTGATCCTACCAGCTACGACCAAAGTCGAGGACACATGCACAGAGCATGTCCTCGAGAGACTGAATGGTCCTCTCTGTCTGACCATCTGTCTGAGGGTGAAAGGCGGTGCTCAGACGTAGCTGCGTCCTGAATTCCTCCTGCAACCCCTTCCAACGCTAGGAAGTAAAGGGAGCATCTAGATTGGAGATGATATATGATGGCACACCATTAAGCCATAAAATCTCCTGAATGTAGAGGCGTCCCAAGATCTCCACTGAGCCCTGCTCTCTGATGGGTAAGAAGTGGGCCGACTTGGTGAGTCGGTCGACAATCACCCAAATGGAGTTGTAACCTCTGGAAGTGCGTGGAAGTCCTGTCACGAAATCCATAGATATCCTATCCAACTTCCACTCTTGGACCTCCAAGGGCTGTACCAAGTTGGCTGGTAACTAGTGCTCCGCCTTCACCTGCTGGCAGGTGAGGCATCGAGAAACGAACTCTGCTACAACCTTCTTAATACCCAGCCACCAGTGCTGTCATATGAGGTCCTGGTACATCTTCGCCACTCCTAGATGTACCACTAAAGGGGAAGTGTGAAACTCCCTCATCACCTTCTCCTCTAAAGAAGCTGGTACCACGGTACATCCTCTGAAAATATGACGTGCTCTCCTCCCATAGAGAATCCATCAGGTGCATGTTCTGAGAATATCTATACACTCCGTGTCTCACTGTCACCATCCTCACGCTATGCCTCTCTGACCCGCTGTAGAAGTGGAGGAGTGACTGTGAGTGACTGCAGAAAGGCTGATCCATCTCTATCCATGAAGGATATCTACAAAGAGGCTAGCTGCTCTGTCGCCTCCCCAAGTAGCTGAATGCCCGTCCTCCTACTGAGAGCATCAACTACTATGTTCCCCTTTCCAGGAGTATAGACTATCTCAAATTCATAGTATTGGAGGAACTCGAGCCATCGTCGTTGTCTCAGATTCTGGTCCTTCTGCGAGAAGATGTACCTGAGACTCTATTGGTTAGAGTAGACTGTAAAACGCTCGCCCATCAGATAGTTTCACCACATCTTCATATCGAAGACCACTGCTGCTAACTCCAGGTCATGGGTAGTGTAGTTTTGCTCATGATGCCTCAACTGACGTGATTCATAGGCGATCACTGCCCGCTGCAGCATCAGGACACACCCAATTCCGGTCCCTGATGCATCGCAGTAGACTACGTACCCTACTCCCTCCTACAGTAGCCTCAAGATAGGTGTGATGGTCAATCTTTGTCCTAGCTTCTGGAATCTCTGCTGACATCTGTCTAACCACACGAAGGGTTTCTCCTTCTTCGTCAAAGATTAGAGTGGTTCTACAACTCTGGAGAAGTCTGGCACAAACCTTCGGTAGTACCCAGCTAGTCCCAAGAAACTCCGCACCTCTGTCATGCTCCTGGGTGGCTCCCAAGCTAGCACTGCCTCGATCTTCACAGGATCCACTACAACTCCCACCTCAGAGATGACATGTCCCAAGAAGTGGACCTCACGTATCAAGAACTGACACTTCAAGAGCTTACCATAAAGCTGGTGATATCAGAGTGTGTCTAGTACAAACCGCAAGTGGTAGGCATGCTCCTCCTCAGTGGTCGAGTATATCAAAATGTCGTCGATGAAGACCACGAAAAATCGATCGAGGTATGACTGAAAGATCCTGTTCATGAGACCCATGAATACTGCTGGAGCGTTGGTTATGCCAAAAGTAATAACCAAGAACTCATAGTGGTCATACCAACATCTGAAGGTCGTCTTCTGCACGTCCTCTTCTCGAACTCTGAGCTGATAATAGCCTAATCTGAGGTCTATCTTCGACAACCTCCATACTCCCATGAGCTGATCAAAGAGGTTGTCAGTCCTTGGTAGCGGATACTTTTTCCTCACGGTCAACTAGTTTAGGCGACAGTAATCGATACACAGTTTCAAGATCCTTTCCGACTTCTTGGCGAACAATATCGGTGTAACCCTGGGTGAAACACTGGGTCGGATGAATCCCTTGCCCTGCAAGTCCTCCAGATGTACCCGTAGCTCTCGAAGCTTGGTGAGAGCCATCCGATATGCTGGGGTGGATATCGAGGTTGTCTCGGGGTACAGGTCAATATAAAATTCTACCTCTCTGCGAGGAGGTAGTTCTGGAACGTCGTCAGGAAAAACGTCCACATACTGACCCACCACTGCAGGTATGCTCGGACTCCGCACGTCAACTGCTCCTATGATGAGGCTATTCAACTGATGAGTGATGGGCTATCCTCTCCTCTGAGTGAGTCCATCCTATGCTGCAAAGGTTCCCTTCTCACTGGTGAAGGTGAACCTGCTCCCGTTGGTGCGAACACATCGCACCTTGCGCCTAATACAGTCGATCTGAGCATGGACTGTAGATAACCAATCCATGCCCAAGATGACGTCGTAAGGCCTCAAAGCCGCTACAAGAAGATCCCATCCGAAGATCTCGCCTCATAGAGTAAGCTCACAATGCTGGCACCAGTACGTAATCATCGAGTCTGCTCTCGTAGGAGTCTCTAGCCATAAGGATCGAGCCAACAGCTCCGTCGGAATCTCTGAGCTCTGAACAAGTGCAGCAGTAATGAAAGAATGACTCACTCCTGTGTCTATAAGAACTGCAGCAAGGGAGGAATAGACACAGATAGTAACTCGAATCATCTCGGGCACGCCGTGGTCGTAGACCTCCGTGCTTGAAGTTGTGCCTGTCTATGCCCTCCAGCTCCCTATGGTCGGGGTGGACCTCTTGGTGGTGGTGGTGGTAGAGCCTCAAAGCGTCGCCCACCACCTACTGCTCGGCCATCTCCTCTTCCTCGTCTGACTCCTCCCTATGGACTACCACGGTCGACCCTCTGCCTTTGCCTGGGTGGTACCTCAACCGTCTGAAACTCCTCTGCATGGCGGGTCGGGCAGTCACGAGCCATGTGGCCCTGCCCGCCGCATGCGTAGCACTGTCTGCCTCTCGAAAGACTGGCTCTGTGCTGTGTGTCCCGCACCTCTGAGCCAGTGTCCTGAGGTCGTCCACCTGAGGGTATGGTCCGCCTGGACCCATTTGTCATCCGTCGACTGCCAGTTGCAGAAGAGTCTGCTACGTGCCGCCCTGCGGTAGGTCTCGCTGTTAATTTAGGCTCAGCAAGAAAGCTCCCAATGATAAGGGATCGCTCCAGAACCCCTTCCTGTGTCGGAATGCTGAGGGAGATCAGTGATGCCCTGATCTCAAGCCTCAATCCATGCTCGAAGGTCCGGTCCCAGAAGAATGGGTCCCGTACCATGTCCATCGAATAGCGCGAGAGATCAGAAAATCTCGCCGAGTACTGGGCGACAGAAAAGCTGCCCTACCGCAACTGTAGTAGCTCTAGGATGCACACCGAACGGAGGGTGGCTAGGATGATCTCCGAGCGGAAGAGGCTCTCAAAGTCCATCAAGAGGAGAGATGCCTCTTCGTGCACCTGGAGAATCAAGCTCCACCATATGCCTGCTGCCGCGTTCAGGAGACTCACTGCAAGGATCACCATGAGGTCTGCTGGTGTCCCTACAAATCAGAAAACTTTTACAACTGCCTCCATCCAATCCTCGGCTGCCTGAGGGTCTGTCTCCCTGCGGAACCTGGGCGGTCTCTGGCGTTGAAACTCGTGTAGTGCACGAAGGTGACTGGCACTCTCTGCGGCTGGGGATCGTAGCATCGGTGACTCGGAGGGTAGTGGTACAGCCGGTGCCTCTGCAGTAATAGGGCCCTGCACCGAGGCCTCGTCGCTCGGTGGGATGTCGTCACGTACAAAACTCAGAACCCTAGCTGGCTGCTGTCGTGGGGCCATCCTGAAAGGAAACAGGTGCACCACGGTTAATACAACATACCTGGTGAGATGACACAAAGTAATCACAAAGAAAACTTGAAACACACATGCAATAAATCTTTTCGTGCACAATGTCGGAAATCAGAAGTCAGGGTCCTGGTGTATGGATACGTCGGCCGCCGCACCAACACTGGACTCCCTGGACTGATAACCAAACTCAATACTCTTAACACTATTGCTTTACATAGAAAAAGATCAGAGTCCTTAGTTCTGCGGTAGAACAAAACTCCTCTGATACCAATTTTTCACGACCCGTCCTCGGGGCTCGTGCCGTGACTAACCCCAAGCCCGCCTCCCATAGGCCAGGGGCTGGCGACTAGCACCAAGGCGTAAATCCCAAAAAAAGGGAATTCATTGCCTTTGTAATGTAAACAAACACCACAGAGTAAGCAAGAAGAAGTAAACACTAAGTAAAACTGGGTACAAAAGTAAGTGCAAAAAATAAATGGTCCAGAATACAAACCCAAACTCAAAGTAAATTACAACTGGAAATAAAGTACGAAAACTGAAAGAAAAGCAGAAACGTCGAGCCATCCACTGGTAGTCCCACCTGAAGGGTGGGTACAAATAGCCACCTCAGCTCCTCGGGTTCAGTCGTCCGCTCCGTGTACGTCCCGGCCCGTGGTCCACCTCCAGGTCCCGACTGCTCCACTAGCCTCTACCATGATCAGCACTATCCGTCGTATGCATCCAACACAACGTAGTGCGGGCATAGCCCGTGCAGGGGTGAGTATAAGCTACTCAGTAGGGACCCCGAGACCCCCGAAGGTCTCCCAGAATCCACAAAGGAAATATACAATCACAAATTAACATCCAAAACTACTTAGGTATATGCCCATACATATACCTAAGTCATCAATTCCAGTTCGGCTCCAACATCCGAGCCCAAGTTCGATCACTTCCACACAGGATAGCACAACACAATCCACAAAGGAAAGCAAGTCAATCATATCGAAGATAATGATTGAAATCCAAGACTCAGCTCACATAGGTATACTTCTTCGTAAGACGATAGAGATGATCAGATGTAGCCAATGATTCATCTAAGCCGTTAGAACCACATAGGATCGATAGGTACTAACCCCCGCAATGACCCATAGAGGATCGATAGGTATTAACCCCCGCAATGACTCACACAGGATCTGACGCACATAGGATCGGTATGCGCTGGCCCACACAAGACCGCTGAGCGCTGACCCACACATGATCTGACCCACACAGGATCAGTATCACTGATCCACTGAGGATCACTGAGTGATGTAGTCATCGCTGTCGAACCCATGGAGGATTCCCGTAATGTCTTCATCGTCGTCGCAGTCGCAAGAAGCTCTAGAGTTCCCGCAGACATCAACCTCATTTCGGGAGGGTCCGCTCCACGAGCCGAGGTATGATACATCAACTGACATGATGTCAGGAGTTGATGTATCCCAAAGTTCCGTATCAGCAATAGGAACTTAACGTGACAGACGACGCGCCAATCGGACGCCCGGTCTGAGAGTTATTGGCTTTTTCGTCCCAGGGGGCCGGTTGGTTTTTAAGTATAAACTAATCTGACCACACTCCAACTGCGTCCAAACCTTTAGAGGAGTAATCCAAAAGGTCTGTCTCACTAATAGAAATCAAAAAATGTAGACGGCACGTCAATCAGACGTCCGGAGCTCAAGTTATAAGCATTTCCGCTCTGAGGGCCCGGTTGGTTTCATGTTCGAACCAACCCTGCCGAACACAAAGTTCTCCGAAACCTTGAGTGTAATATACCGAAACGACCGCCTCGATCCAAGGATCACATTTCAACTTACGTTGTGTCGTTCGGAGGTACGCATCCAAAGTTATGGGCAAAATACCGAAAGTAGTCTGTGAATAGGGGGTTCGGGCCCGGTCCGACCCGGGTCCCGGTCCGGCCCATTAGGGTGCGGCCTGGCCCGGCCCGGCGCGCTCGGCCGGGCCAGCATGGCCCTGTGGCTCGGCCGAAACAGCCATGTGGATGGGGGGGGGGGCTCGCTGCCCCCCTGTTGTGAAACCGCGGCCCCCATGTGGGGGACCGCTCCTTCAGCCAGCCGGGGGTTACGACCCCCGACTTCTTGGAAGCCGGTCGGCCCGGTCCGGCCGGCCGATTGCTGCTGCCGTAGGACCGTCGGGGTCCCACCCTCCTGCGCCGGCACCGGCTGCCGGAAGCCGGTCGTCGCTTCCTGCTCCGCCGCAGCCTAAGGCCGCGGCCTTGGTCCAACCGGCGCGGCGCGACGGCGCCGCGCTCCTCCACCGTGGCCACGCTCTGGTCATGACCTCTTCGAGGTTCTTCGGCGTGGTGAAATGGTGCCGCGACATTTTTCGTCTTTAATGGCACGGCGCGACGGTGCCACGCTTCTCCGCCCATTACTTATTATTTCCACTTGGTGCAACGACACCGCGCTGCCTTGCTCGTGCCGCAAACAAATTCAAAAATCAAGGGGGGAGGAGGGTCGGCCGTGTTCATGCAGTCCGACCTCTTCTCGTTATTGTGATATTAGGTGGATCAAATAAAGACGATAATCAGCGATGAATGTAATCACGAACAAAAACAAATAATCCCCTACCTCAAGGGTTGTCATGGAGTGAGGTTTGTCGCGGAAAGGGACGTCGCGGAAGGAGACTCCGTAAGCGTCACAGAAGGAGGATCGTCGGCGTCGCATCATCGATCTTTGAGGATGGCGTCTCTCATGGGCTGTGGGAAGGGAGGAAGACGGAACGAAAAACTCCCCTTTGCGGTGACGGAGTTCTTCGCCGAAGGCTCGATGTTCTTCGCGTTCTTCGATGAGGAAGTAGAACGTTCTTCGGAACTTAGATCTTTCCTCTCCAAAATCCTCTCGCACAACAAAACCACCCTAATAAAATAAGCATTGCCTTATTTTATTACTCAAGCCAAAGGTTTTTGAAAAACAAACGAATCATTCAATTAATTGAATTAATTGAGGAGTTTTAACCGCCCAATTAAAGTGGCGTTTAATATTTAGTTTAATGCAAGAGTTGACTTTCATTTAATTGGGGGTGCGGGTGTGTTACCTAATTAAAAGAGGGGGGTTTGAGGAAGTTGAATAGGCGGGGCTCGTGTGGGCCCCACCCCACAAATATCCTACCTAGTGGAGTAGGATATAGTGGGTCCCACTCCAACCACTTAGCTTAGGTTAAACTATTTTAAATAAAATAAAATTGGTTGCACCATTTTACTTTATTCTTTTACTTAAACCAAAATTTTAATAACCACACCCGAGCAAACGCAACTCTGGAAAAAGTGTTCCTAAGCAATTACCGGCGTTGCGGTTTCATCAGTGCACTGGGATTTCGATTCCGAGCACCGGTTCAAAAGTTATGAAATCCCGCTCATTCCTTAACTGAACGTACCAGAGCTAAACTTCATAAAATTATTCTGGGCTCACTGGGCCTCGGAATCAGGTGCTGTCAGAAACTGAGTTCTTCTAAAATCCTAAAGAAAATTAAGAAAAAAATTTCCCTCGATTTTTACGGGTCTTTACATATCCCTATGACTTACTTGTCCACTGTTCTCCAAACCGTTGGTATATGATATACCAACGATTTGGAGGCCTATACCAATAGTTTCAAACCGTTGGTATAGGGTATTTTTCTACTAGTGCTAAATCACCAATATAGTATGTAATTACCTAAATTTGAGGTTGGAAAACATTTTGACACCAAGTATGCTTCCCAATATTCTCTAAACCTATTTAATTATTCTTTTGAGTACTTATATTGTTTTCAATATTGGTTGTACTCCGAAAATATAGAAAAAAATGATTAAGAAATAATTTTAATGAAAATGTTATTACCTTATGAAATTACCTATTCAAAGTTTCTAGTCTTTTGATGGTATATATAATATTTCATAAATTTTAAAACATAATATCCATAATCGTTGATGTTTTCTTGCCTCATACACTACTCCAATGTCAATTAAAATAATTAAATTGTTTCAAATATATTTTATAGTTAAATATTTCTATATATACCTTAATTATTTTTCCATTTTATGTAATCTATAGGATTCTTATTTTAAGTCACCAACTTCATAATAAGATTTTTCAAATATATAGTTATCTCTCTATCCTGAAAAATTTTTTCAAAAGAAAAGCTAAAACATATAAATTGGGGTTTATATATAAAATAATAATTTTAGTGCAATAAAAATTGACAATACAGATCACGTGTTGTCCATTTTCTAGACATCCATGCATTGGATACATAAAATTTATATTTTTCATAGCTTGGTTTTTTTGATCAACAACCCTAGATTCTTAAATAAAGGAAAAATGTTTTCAGAATAATAAAAAAATATTTTATGTTGTTTGATTGTAGAATCATACCCCTACATTGTAGAAATCAAAAACGTTATGTAATCTATTATTTTCTTATCAAAGCCTTAATTTATTTCATCTATATTTTTATCAGTTTATTGTAACTTCAATGAAATTGTTTCTATAGAAATAATAATGGGATTAATGAATTCAAACATTGCATCATAGTGTTTTCTACGTATATAGTCTTAATATAAATGTGTATTGAAAATATGAATATTTATTAACTCTTATGAACATATTATATCACTTTTTGGATAGACATATTATAAATATGTGCCTTATGTATGTACTCAAAACTGATTCTCAAACCCATTCAAACATAGGAATCTCATATAAATTCTCGAGGCCAACTATGTTTGTGATGAGAGTTCTAAATATTTCTTCTTAATGTGGAATTTAGGAAACATATAAAACATTTAATGAGATGTGTTCATGGTGTTTTAATGAAAATATGACTTTTAGTGGATCTAGTTGGGAGAATGTAATCTCAAAAGGTCTTTCTATTTTCTTGGTCAATTCACTAGATTATCATGATCTGACCATCTATTTCTCAATTGTTTTATCTATTTATAAAACCATAAATCACATAAAACATTTTTTTGATAAATTTTACAAGTTTTTCATTTCATAAATTTATTATGGACATACCTAATATATATTTATAATATTAGATGGTGATGAAATGAATGTTTCCTTAGAATCATTGATCATTGTAATATTTGGATCATCTTATTGAACAAGAAAATCAATACTCAGCTCTTGAGATACATCAATATCCACTCTAATGTGATATGTTTAGGGGAATGAATAGTCTCAGATATAGTGGGGGAGTTGGATATTAATGTACCCGTCTTTTTTACACATCAATTTCAATTTTATCATTTTATATATATTGTTCTTCCAAATCGGACAAGAAAATAATATCTTGCAATATATAAAAATTGGCGCATATAATCCTTTCCTCATTAGATATTTATTGTCTTGTGGTTCTCTCTCCTCGATAAATTATCTTGGACAAACTCCATAACATACACCTCAAACACAATGGTATTGTTCCATTATCTTCGTATCTATTGAAAGTAATTTTTCATCCATTATGGAAACTGAAAATTATTTCGTCTAAAACTTATAAAAAATATAAAAAATAGATTTTTATATTTAATAAATTTATAAATAATAATGAATTACTATTATGTTATACTTACACATTTTTAACATACTGAAATTTTGTTTTCATCAACTAGTTTACCCACCTTATTTACGTAGGCCTCCTTCTATTCCACAATATAGGGGATGGAAGTGGTTTCATATATTCATTCATCAATATTAATATAATCAAAGGAACATATATTGTTTCATATCACATAAATATTTTATTATTTTTTCCCAATATATACCATTTTCTTATATAGAGAATCTTTCCCTATCATTACACTGGGATAGGGTTACATTAGTTTTGGTGAACATTGTTTATTTTTATTCCTCTTTCATATTATATAAATTAATAAATTATAATAAAATTGGATAAAATAAATAATTTCAAATAATATATTATCGACTACAATGAACTTGAAATGATATCTCATTTCGATGATTGATGAAATAATTCCATATTTCATTATTTATTATGTGTGCATATGTAACTGGTGGGCGGTGCATTAGTTTAACCAAAACATACCTAAGATAAAACAGGGTAAGAAGTGTTTGGAAGCCTCTATGATATTTTACAATGGCAATTATGAAAAATTTATTATATAAATTTCCTAAAAATGAACTCTACAACAGAAAATGAAAATTAAACGAACATTTCATTAAGTGATTTTCCCACAAATAGAAAAATCATATCATAATAATACCTTAATATCATTCCAAAGGATTTTCTTCATCACAATTTAAACATAGTTATATGAATCTATATCAATCAACAATTTCATCCTCTCTACAACCCAAACATAACTAATGAATATTAAATTATTGGGGTCAATAATTTAGCTGTGTTTATTCCAGTCAGCCTAAAATTTTATTCCACTACTTATTACCTAGATAATTTTAGTCAAAACTATAATTCTATATCATACATTTTTTTCATAAACATTGTTTTTATCACCTAATAATTATGCTATTTTAGCATCAATAACATGTCCTTCAATGATATTGGTAACATAATTACATAGAGAATTCATTATCTCCATGAGTAGTAAAACATATATTATAAATTAATTAAATACCAAAGATAACACATATTTTTTGAGGAATATCATAGTATATTAAAAACACTTTAACCTTCTCATTCAACTCTATATATTTTCATCAAAGGTTGAATGTATTTGGATTATATATCAGGAATCTGAATCCCCTATTTATGGTCCTCTCTAACATGCATGAAATTTTCTACATTGGGACCAATATAAAATAATTATTATCTACCAATGATAGGTCCATCCAATATTGAATTCTCATATGACCCTATAGTTGTTTTTTTCTCCTATAGAAAAATTGACCAATTCTTGTTTTCTGGATCCATGGCATAAAATACCCACTCTTCTTGTGATTCCATTACAAATAGATCATCATTTTCCCATTCCACACTAAAATTCTCTTCATGAAACTGATTTCTTCAATTTTAACTACTCATGTTTTATTAGTCCATTTACAATGGAAAATATGAACTTGAAATGTTGTATAATCCAACTCGTATATCTATTTTATGATGTTGAAATATGAAATATTCAAATAAATTGGAATTGTATCATTGGAACTAGATATGCACATATTTACCAACACAAGTGTAACTCTAGTATTTTTCATCATAATATGGTCATCGTGTTATTTATTATTGAACATATATCCATTAATCAAAAAATAAGTGTGTGATATAACATTTTCATTTGGTCCCTTGAATACCATCAAAGCCGTTTGGAAATAGAATTTGGATTTTTAGATAAATCCTTATATATATAATATCAGAATGATCCTATAAAACATTAATATTATGTATTTAATATCCATTCATAATCCCTAATGGATTCAATGGTCTATTAATTTATTTTTGGGAAATATCATATGGGTCAATATTTTCTATATTTTTTAAAATTTAATGGTTAGTGTTCTTCCACTCTGCGATGGTAATTGTAAAAGAATGTTTTCCAGAAATCCCTTCACCCATAATGTGTTTCCTATGACAAGAATTTCGGGTCATAATTCTATCAACATCTGGTAGGTAATCGGTACAAGATTCCATTGGTTTTTCTATAATATATCATTCTTCAATACACCCTTCTAGATGACTTCAATTCAAGAAATACCCTTCCAAAAACTTCATATGCTGGATAATATGGTACATCCATATGTAATGGACAAGACTGCATATTCTAACCTCTGTAACAAATTGAACCATCAAGTAGACCATTATATCAAATAATTATGCTGGGAAGAACAAATCTAATTCACATTTTATGATTGAAAACTCCATATTCATGATTGGAAACATCACTGTTTATTAAAATTTACTATATGTGGATTTAAAAAATAAGAATAGTTTGGTTAATGTATGCCATAAATTTTTAGACAGAATCAATCACAAAGTGAATATCATCAAATCATGCATCAAAACATGGAAGTCGGGTGATTTTCTTCCCTTAACTCTAAAATTTTAATTGATACTCTGTTCTTGATATTTTATGAATACCCCAATGGAATTGTTTTATTATGTATGATGAAAATTAGAATTTCCTTCTCATTTGAATAGATTGTAAGATATTGGATTAAAAAAATTATGACTTCTACCCTTAATCATCTCCAACACATCCCTTATTACGATTTAAATGATGTCCTACCTACCATTGATTCCATTTTTTCATGTAACGATTAGTAACATTCCAATAAAACTATAAAATTACTTTTTTTATTCTAAATTAATGACATAGAGAATATATATGAAATAAAAAATATATTCTAGTAATAAAAGGAAAATTATCCCATTTTCTATCATTGTTTCGTAATAATTTTAAAAAATGGTTTACAAAAAAACATTGTTAATATCCTATAATTTATTGAAATATTTATCACCCATTCATGGAGATGGTTTTGAACCTTTTTTTTTATTCCCATAGAAAACTATTGTTTAGGATCCGTATGTATATCGTAAAGGTTGAAATTTATGACTAAAAAAAATTGAGTAATGTTTATAATGAACTGAGTGTATGAAATATTCACGAATGGAAATCCCCAATAATTCTTTGATGATATAGCCATAAAATTATCAATATGGGGGAAATTGATTTATCATCCCATACAACATGGACCTTAATATGAAATCATCATTTATAATAGAATTAGATATTATTACACAAGTATCGTACATTAATTTTAGATATTTGATAAATGGAGAAAAATGGAAAACAATATCATCACCAGGTTGTTTCCATTTAAATATAAGTACAGATAACATTATGTTTTTGTGCTTCAGGCATAACTGTGGTGTAAGGATTCAATTTACCAAAATAACTAGCTTTTTACTCTGATTACTACCCTATACCCCAAAATAATTTATTCTATATTTAGATAATGCAATATATACATTTCTTAGCTCATTTCCAAATTCGGGATACTCATAATCAATTATTTTCCATTGAGGGGAGTCTACTGGAAAACATTGTTTCCCATATTTAATTATGTTTTCTACATAAAATTTTAATTGTCTCATAGTTTCATAGAAACCATATATTCTTCTAATAATTTTAATGACAGGAAATCAACAAGATTCTTTAGAAGGAACTGATTCATCGTTATTGTATCAATTCATGCCACACATAGGGAATTTTATGAGTTATTCACAGTCCCTGAAAAATAATATGAAATATAATGGAAAGGTATGTATATTTTATAGATCAATAGATTTGAATGTATAATTCATTTAGAATCTTATATTCAATAAGGAAGTTTATTTTTTGTGGCATAATATCATTCAAGATACTATGTAGTTCTTTAAATTAACTATCACTCAATCGGTTGTCAGTTTTCAAACTATATAAGCTCAATAAAACTGAAAATGTTTTGTATTTAGTGTAACCTACATAAAATGGCCTATTAAATTATTTGTTTAACTTCTACAAAAAAATTGTAAATCTTGAATTAGACATTAAATTTCCATTTTCATTTCTTCTAAACAATCTCCCTCATCATTAACACTAGTATTCATATCGAATGGCACATAAACCACAGTGTGAAACCAATAAGTGTGCTCATTCACATTTCCCCCATTATTAGTCTATCATCTATAACATTAATCCATTACGTGATAAATTAAATGTTCTTCCTAATCTTCTAGGATAATTTTCATGAATAAAAAAAATGTTAACTAGAAAAAAGTATTTGGTAACCATTATAAGTATGATCTATTCCAAACATGATGAACTATTTAACTCCATATTCATACAATATTTTTATACAATTAACATGAATATTTTTTTATAATTTATATTAATCTTATTAGTTTCACAAAAAATCATTTTATAAAAAAAATATGTAAATAAATACACATAATATATTCATAATCAATGGATAAATTTATAAATAATTCTAATAATGAAAACCTGACATTTTAATTTTATTAGTTATGATTCTTGAAAAGTTATGATTTTACATAAGGGTGACATGAAATGAAATAATCTAGCATAAACATGTGTCTCTTGGTCCATGTTATCTATTTTTTATATTGTGGGAGAAAAAGGTGGTAACAAACTTGTGGCTAAAAAATTATTTATTATTTGATGGAGGTGTACCCTTGGAAACACTTACCATTTCATATAATTTAACTATGACATGGAATTGTAAATTTTTTTAAAAATATATTTCCTAAAAATATAAAAGATTATATAATCATTGTACATTGATATAGGGTCAAAGATATTTGAATCTAATGAAATGAATGGATGAAACTATTACAGATGTAATTAGTGAAGTTGAAATCAATGTTACTCAATATTTTTATAGATTATTATAGACCAGGTATTATAGGAACATGAAAACATTTTTTGTAGTATAACCCAATTAAATAATCTTTCCACCAATATCAAAAGGAAATTGAGTCCTTAATCAAACCAAATTTCATTATATTTTGATTTATTGAATGTTAAACAATATTGAAATGTGATACTTTAATGTTAACTAGAAATAAAATACACTAGTCAATGATTAATTTTAAAAAGACATTGTGGTTTTAATGATTGTGGGTAAGTGGGATAATTAGTAGAAGAATGTAATTTTTTAAATTTAATCCTGAGGATAAAGAAGGATAATTAAAAATTGGGTATGATTACCATCTTTCCACTATAAAATTATGAACTACTTATCATTTATATTAACCACCATACACAATGATTGGGAAATAATTTTGCAGTACACATCTTAGATAGCCATGTAGTTAGAGTGATAGATAATGATGGATGAGTGAAAAAAATGAGAAATTGAGGGAGTGGTTTATCCAATAATGAATCAATTAAATAGATATTTGGTGGATAATCCTCAAGGTATACAAGGATAAAGATTATTGATTTCATGAACGCTATTCTAACAATTTTGGAAAATTTAAAAGAAACCAATATGATCGAGTGGGAGAAAAATATCATAAGAGATAACACATCTTGATTTTAATATATCAATATAATTTCAAGATTGTAAAATATGATAAAATTTATACTAATAAAAACACAATGAAACTAATTTATTTCGAAGAAATAATTTTCAACTTAAGAAATAATTAAATTTTCATTTTAAAAAACTAAAAAATATTTTTATTTCTTATAAATCTAACAAAATAAGAAATGAAACTATAAATTTAATTTATAGTCACACCAAAACTCTATAAAATATGCCAAAAGATATAAATGTATTTATATATGAAAATATAATTTGTTTAATATAAAAAAAATGAGACCTTATTCAACAATAGTTACTTTTACTCACTTTAAATATATTGTTTATGATTTATATCAAGAGAAAAAATAAAATAATTATTTATAACATTACAATGTATAATAATAATCTTTTAATAAAGAATTTATTTATCCTTTATACTGAAAAAGTAACAATTTTTGAAATCATTATATATTGAAATCCTAAAATCTCGATATATACTTGAAAACTATAAATATAGAATTATCAAAAATTTAAAAACATTTAATAGAAAAGGAATATGATAATTCCTTAATTTTTCTTGATTCCCATTGGGCATGGAATATTCTATAGAAAAAATCCTTTAAAAGGGATTTGTAATTTCAATACACTAAAAAAATTTAACATTAAATAATAACTTGATATATTTTTCCCCTTTACACATAAAATGATATTATTTGAACTTCCCACATTCATTTTGGAAATCACAATATCAATAAAACTATACCATCGTACAAGAGGGTTTTGGAAATTTAGAATGAAATTTTTTTAAAAATTTCTCCTTAAATAAAACCTGAATTAAATAAATTTTATTTTTAAATTTTATTATGATATTATAAGAAAACCAAATGTAATGATCATTACATAGTACCATCGTTCACTATGCAAATTTAATTAAAGGCCTAATGTTTTCTTAAAATTAAAATATAATTTATAAATATATTATAATATTTTTTGTATCGTCTAGTTCTTTATCATTCTTCATAAAGTCTTATAGCGATTGAAAACAATATTTTTTTATATTCAAATCCTTTTTCATAATTAAAATATATAATAATAATTATTAATGTATTAATAATAGTGATATATCCTTTTTAATTAAACATAATATTTCTAGGAGGTCCCAATTTTCTATTACATTGACATAATATTCAACCATTTGAAAACATTATAATGTTCATATTTTCAAAAATATTTTTATATTTATATCAAAATATGTCATTTTTTATGTAAAAATATCTACATATCCTATTTTATTTTATATATCTTTCCCATTATTTGGTTTATATATTTTTCATTTATTTTATTCCTTATATATATTCTACTGGATTTATATACCTTTTTCTATGGACAGATGATCCGTTCCATTCTATAACTATTATATTATATTGTTAGAACCTTGGAGGTAAAATATATATATCTTAAAACTTTATGGACTTTACTTTATAATTTTTTTAAAATTTTAAACAAAAACTATAAATAAATTTTTTTTACATCTCCTCACTAGTAGTATTTTTCTATACACACCTAGGATGTGCTTGTTTTTTATTATTGTGGATGACTTTATAAACATTATATTATAAATAAAAATTTATATAACATACTATTAATAGTATATCATATATTTTATGGTTGATTAATTTCTATTTAAATTTAATCTACCTATGACATTTTACAATCCATGAATCTATATCTTATAGAAAGGATAATTCAGTAGTAGTTTTTCTATATAACCCTTAATATTTTTCTAACTATTAAATGGATTTAGTCTATAAATATTCTTCAAATCCCTATAATTTATTCTATAAAATTTTCTCTCAAAAATGTTTCTATTAATATGTAAAAAAAATTTACGTTAACAAATGTTTTAAAAATTTGAGTTTTTTCATTAAAATTGTCGACTGTAAACATTGATGTTATTTTTTAGGCTTGAAGGAGATATTTTTTTTGGTATATTGGTAGAGAAAACTCTCCCCACACTATGTTGGATACTGTATGAGATATTTTATATGAGCATGAACATAACCAAGAAGGGCTTGACTTAATTTTTGTCCCCTTCAATTGTGTTGAATGTATTCTATTTTTGAGATGATATTTAGTGAAAAAGGCAAAAATAATGAATGATTAATGAATAAAAAATAAATTTTCTATTTTTTAGTGTTAGTTGATAATAATAAACTTTAGTAAAATGTGGTCTAGGATATAATATTCGAAATATTAATGGAAACATATTCCAAACATATGAAATCCATGGGAGATATGTTTGATAACCCAAGTATTTATAGAATAATAGTTTTTGATTTCTATTAATACTTATGAATATGATATTAATTTTACATTAAAGGGGTCGCTTCTTTCTATATCATACACGAAATGCCACAAAAAGATTCTCCAAAATCTTACCTTGCACACAACATTGAGTTATACCGAAAAATAACACAATAATATTATTATTTTAAAGAGAAGTTAACTCATAGCTCTTGTATTGAAATGAATGAAATTAACTAACTACATTAGGATTAAATATGTTTTCTAAATGTTTTTATATTTATCTAATAACTTTTATAGGATTAAAAAAACAATGAATCTGATTTTAAGATTAAAAAAATTCAACATTTTTTAAAAGGTCATTTTACTGCCTTTTAATGGTGAACCCTTTTTAAATCTAGTTATGTCACATTTATATATTCTATTTGAAAAAATAAACTTTTTATTTATAATAGGGACATCATAATTTATTTTGGATGAAATTTTGTATTTTTCTAATAAAGTTCATTTATTAATGAATAGTGAAAAAATACTACATTTTAATTCATAATATTTTTTCATCTAATTTATTATATAGTTAGTCTGTCCTTTTAATTTTTTAAGGTATTATTTGATTATATTTTTATAATTTAATAAAATGATGGTCATTGGAAGTAATTTTACTTTTTAATTGTACATAAACACATACTAATATTTTGTTAGTATTATTTCTCAAAAACATGCTTTTTGGTTTTGAAAAGAAAAATTAATTTTAACTTAATTTTTAAAAATTTTGAATTTTTAATTTTGAAAAATAGATTTCATATTTTTTTTTCAGTAGGTCCAAATTTTTTAAATAGGTAACTTTTATTTTTAGACATTACAAATAGCAAATTCAGTAATTATTTTATTTACCATTGTTAAAGGGTAAATCCTATAAATAAGGATAAATAAATATTATAATAATATTAAAATACCCTCACATTTGTTATAATACTCTTGGATGATATATTTCTGGCCACGGTCATCCTTGGGTCGATTTTGGGACCCCATAGAGCCACTTGGATGTGAAAATGACACTTTATAAGAATTAAATGAGTTAAAAATACTATTTTAATAAATGATATAATAGTCCTAAAAATATAATATTCTAAAAAATGTCTTATATAATGTTTAAAATATCTCTAATGAACCACTATAGTCTCTATTAGCATTTTATGGTAAATATATTAACCATAATGTTTGAATATACAAGGTGACAAGGTATATGTCAAATTAGTTAACTAAGGGTTAATTCTAAAAGATAAGGTTAAATTTGAAACCAAAACTCATGTAAAACCTATTATTTGGGAGGATTTCGAACAATAATCATGTAATATTCAAATTAAATGAGTTGGGGACCTTTTTAATTGAAATTCAGTTTATAATAAAATAATATTTCAATGCCTTCCGAAAGTACCCGTCATTCCTCTTATAAAAGTGAATCACATGTAACCCTTACTCACAACACTCAATCCCTTTAGATCATCCTACCTATCCCAAAATAATCTCATAGAATCCCTATTTTCCTCCTCTAAGACTCAGCTTATGAATAAGTCAATTCATGAAATCATTTTATCTTAAATCAAAATGTGTTACCTGATTTGTGGTAATGTCTTCTCTCTAGCTTCTTTCATTTATTTTCTTTCTCAAACCCCCTAAACTTTCATTGTTAAATTATTTAATAAAAACAGTATATTAAATATAGTATTATTTTTTATGAGAATTATTATAACTACACCTACACACAACTCCATCAAATGGATATGAACATACTGTTTTTGTGTGTGACGAACGACTACCTCACGAAACGATGATTATTTGATTTTCCCAAACCACCTCTTATAGTGGCCATTATGTTGTAACTATAATTATATATGATATATATTATTTTTATATTGTCTCTATTCTTCTGTATTTTTATTTACTACATACCTTTATGATTTCCACAATGTGTAAATACGATAATTTCATTGGAGGAAGCGCGGACTACCGCCCCCTCAATGTAAGATGACTCCTTCATGAAAAACATTGAACATATAAAAAATGGAATTAATGAAATTATGTATGGTATAAATAATTAAAGATTATAAAATAATTATAATATGCCTATGTATCATTTAGTTTTCATTCCTTTAAAAATGAAAAAATATTAAAGAAGCGTTTGTACGTACGTACGACTTACCGTCTCCATGAACGATACATTTCATTTATTATCCCAAAATTTTATGGAACATTATAAATAAATATATACTGGATATATAAGATATATATTATATTTTAATCCTAAATATCATTCTTTAGATAATATAATTTTGACCTCGTGGACAATTTGTAATTATAACAAGTTCATTTTTGACTCAAATACCGAATATCATCAAAATGATCAATATTAACTTAAATAATTATGTAATTATTATAACATGGTAATATTTTATATAATAGAAATAATAAAATTGTAAAATCTTCTTAGTAATATAAATTATCTTATTTTTATTATTCATGAAGATCAAGGAACATACCTGATGAGTCAGACTCAAGGTAAGTGGTTTCTTATCTCACATTTAATTTCATGAGATTTCTATTGTGTACCACTTATTTCTTGCTTTTGGTGTATTGTTTTATTTTTTTGATATATATTATCATGATTCTTTTTATATTCATGTTAATATATGGTTCATTTGGTCGTTATTAATTATTGTTCATACAACTCAATTGATTACAATGTTGTAAGGGAACCTTTCACCTTCCTGCTTTAGTTAAAGAATTATTTTATCTTATATATTTTAATTTACATTTTATTATCTTGGGATATGTTCTTATATATCCTCATTTATATGAATTTTAATTTCATGTGATTGGATACCTTTTTTCTCTAATAAACTCATTTTTTGAATATTTATGTGACGCTCCTAGGCTACCAAATTTTCTTATGGGAATTTCAAAACTCAATGTCCACTCATTGGGTTTTACGCACACATAATTGATTATATTATGCCAGGATTATGAGTGGAATACCTATTTATTTATTTATGTTTTAATTTTCAATTCCCTTGGTAATGAAATACTATTTATACACATAATCATCCCACTGATAAATTCTTACATCATTAATGTGATCTTTGTAAGGGATTTCATCTCAATATCCTTTCATTGAGGCATATCTTCATGTTATACACATTTATTATCATCTAAGGTGTATATAAAACACTATTTATAGTTTATATCATGAATATCTATACTATAATTATATTTAAAGTTTCATTTCATGTTATTATTTAATAATATTTATTCACGGCTTTCTCATGTGTTACGTGAGTCTTTAAATAAAACATCGTTTTAAATATTTTAAATATTTATTCTTTATAAATATTTCTCATCAATTTCAATGTTTTCAAAATGGTTTTAAGAATTTATTAATATGGACATATATGTTTTAAAATTATAACAATCAAATTTCTTTTAAAAGATTCAAAGTGGTATAGGAAATGTTGATTCAAATATATTTGAATTAACTATTTTAAATGGTTTGGTAAATGGATTGAATATTTAAATATCTTGGATTGATTTATTGTAATTTATGAGTGATATATTAATATCCTCAATATTCTAGGTGTTATGAAATTTTTATGGTTCTTGGGAATTGTTTATGTATACAAGTGGTTCCTTGATAAACCTAGGGTGGGTGAGCCCGAGATAGCTCTCCAATGCATTAGGTAACGTGATGGAGGTAAAAGTTAAATTTTCTTCTAAGAGATTTAGGGAATATACTATAATGGGTATTCCAAATGTAACTCCCTATGTAGCTGTGAATGTTACAATGTATGTATGTTATATATGTCACAAGCTACCTTTATAATTTATGATTTCTATGTGTTATTCATAAATATTATGATTTCATGAGGTATATTAATGATCTTATATTATGTGAGTGAAAATATTGATTTCAATGAATTTTATGAATTAATGGACTAATGTTTTCTTTTCTTATTTTATAACCATTAATGTTTTTCTTATGCTCAACCTGAGTTTTTCAGAGGTTATGAGGAAGTGTAAGGGAAAGGAAGAAGTCAAGAAGCCTTATATCAAGATATTACTTCAGGTTTTATTTAAGGACTTTTATTGTTGTGAAAAAATTGGCTAGACGAGAAGTGTCTAATTTGTAATATTGGAGATGTAATGTAATTGTTATGGCCTAATTCTAAAAAATTCTATGTCGGAAAAGATCCCTAATGTTAATTCTTGTTTTAACTAAAGATTAAGTATTGTTATAAGGATAGGACCTTACAGTTGGTATCATTGGTCCATTTATATAACATTAGAGGTTAGGGTATTATTTAAGCATAAGTTACATGTTTTATATAACCATAGTGGTTATCATATTAAAAAGTTTTATTGTTATTTTGATTGAGTTTAATATAACATGAATTGGTAAATATTAGTGTTTAACCTCTTCATAAGATAATATGTGATGATTTTACTGATTTACTCACACAGACCATTTGGGTTTTTGAAAATCACTAAATCTAGTAGATACTAATGTAACATTGAATGCGAAGAAAACTGTGGTGGTTTTAAGAGTGAGAAACCAAATGAAATGAAAGATTCAATGAGAACTCTTGTGATTATTCTTAACCAACTATCTAGAGTCATTATTGAACACTTTAACCTCAATGATTTATCTAAGGCATCATATATTTGAGAAATAAATCCCTATGGAAGATCATGTAATAATAAAAAAGTTAAGCACATTCAAAAACCTATGTTCCAGGAATGTGTAAAGAAACACCTAGGAATATGATTCAAAGGTATGGGAAGATGTTTTAGATGTGGTAATTAAGGTCATGAAGTAATAACTTTCCATTGAAAAAAGGAAGCGTCCAGTTGACTCCAATAAAGGGAATGAAGTTCTTTTTAAAGGATCAATTGAATGTTTTAAATGTGGTTTGCATAGTCATTACAAAAATAGATGTCCTAGGAAGAAGCTTCGGTAATGGGATCATTATTACCATACACATATATGTCTACCAATACCTAATTCCATTCCAATTTAAGATGAGGAAACTAAAATGACCAATGAAAGGTATAGATTATTTCTTTGATCATGTTTTGAAATTATTATAATATTTGGACATTATGCCTGATCTTGTTTGTATGAAACATGTATAAAATAACAAGATAGAAAAACAAGGATAAAGGATCATAAATAATGTACAATTATTAAGATGTATACATTTGGGAATTGAATAGATATGTTGGATCTATGGATGATGATATGTTTAAATGTATTAGTGATTTGACTAATTTGGAATAATTTTTCTAGTATGTGTAACCTTGAAGTTTGTTATGTGAAAATACTATTTGTGGAATAATTATATTTCCTTTTGTGGATATTGTTATAAAAAACTATTTGGGTTTATATGATCCTTGAATTTGAAGAAATTACATGTAATTACTTTTTTGGATGAAAATGTGAGGTATGAGACACAATTTGAGGTTAAAATATGTTATGGATATTTTTGAGGAATTTATATCATTCTTGGGAATGTTATAAAATTATATAATTTTTGAAAAATTAAAACACACAGACCCTGTGACAACCTATCCCGTCGGACAAAGCTACGAGAATAGAACCCACAACCAAGGTGAGACTTAGATTTATGACCTACCAAAGGACTAAATGATATCCCCAGTTAGTATGACTTATTATTTTTAGATAAATGATTTTATGGATTAATAAAAAGTTTCTTTGGGGAACTTATGTTATATCAAATATATACCCTTAGTATAGGAAAATTATTTTGTGATTAAGAGAAAAAAGTTATTTTGGTGAGGATTTATCTTTGGGGAAACTCTATGCCTTAGGAAAATAGAATGCTATGGGATTTCATTTGAGTAGTAATGGTTGAATTTTATTTTAGAAGAATATATGTTTATATTGTGGAAATATAGTGATTTGGGTTAGTTATGGAAATTATTAACCAATATTTGAGAATATGTGATTCGGTTAATTACTTTTAAGTATGATACATTATCATCAGTCGATGTTATTTGAATATAAATGTTAAGATTTATTGTGGAAGACTATGAGAGAGAATTATTCAGAGGTTTGGGTTTGAATCTCCATTTAGATTATTTGGAATAATTTCATGTATATTTGTTTGTTGAATGGTCTTTGTTTAAATTTTGGTATTTTTTGTAGAATTTTGGAGATTAAGAGTAGTATTTATTTTTTATAATGTATTATCCTTTTTGGGGATTATATGATATTGTACTTACCATTGTTGTTTTGGTAAATGAATAAAGATATGGGAAATATACAGTTCATCTTTTGTGGATTATTTTATTCTCAATACGTTGATTCTTGCACTTTTGATGTGACCTAGTTATCTTGAATACTAATCGTTTGGAGAAAATATGAGGTTGTGGAAGAAATTTAGTAAAGGAAGAAAGTCTACATAAAAATTATGTATGTTTCGTTATTTTAGTCAAGATCAAAAATTAATTCCCCAAATTTATGAAAATGATAGTAACAAAAAAAATGTTGTTCGTTTAATTTTCCTACTACAAAATCGATGATTGTTTCACCCATCATAGGTTTCTAGTTTTCTGGTGGTTAACTATCTAGTGATCATGTTTTCTAAAACTTGAAATCAGAACTTAATGGTTTGTTTTCTTTTCCATATCCATGTTTTCTGACATGGAATCCTAGTATGTGTTATCTCGGGTGACTTTTTTACTTCTCCTCCTTTCATTAAAAGTTTAACATCCCAGGTAAATAAAGAATAATACATTTTCATATTTATTAATATTTTTGAATTAAATATTAATTTTACTTCAAATGGGTTGCTATGTATGATAGCGTACCTGATATGCAACAACAAGTTTTTTTTTGAAATCTTACGTTGCACACTAATAATATAATAATATTATTTTAAAAGGTAGTTAACACGTAGCAGTTTTATTGGAGGTAATGAATAGAAATAAATAAAATATGATTATATATGATTTTTAAATGTTTTTACATTTATCCAATAAAATATAAAGGCTTAAAATAAGATAAGAAAACAATTTTAACCATAAATACTCTAATATTCACCAAAAGGTCAATTTATCGCCTTTTGATGGAGAAACCTATTTAAAAATAGTTTTGGTCACTATTATATATTCTATTGGACCAAATAAAATCCTTCTTTAGAATCAGGAAATCAAAATTTACTTTGTGTATGTTTTTGTTATTTTTTCGATAAAGTTCATTTTTAATGAATAAGTGAAAAATGTTGTATATTAATTCAAAAACTCATTTTAATCTAATTTATTTATATGATTATATTATCTTTTGAATTATTTTTAATGTGTAATTAGAATATATTTTTTCCATTTAATCTAATGGTGGTCATTGGAATTAATTTCACTTTGAAATTGGACTTAAACTAGTGTCAATCTTTTGATATATTTTGTTTCTTAGAAACACACTATTTGTTTTGACAACGAGAATTAATTATTAAATTGATTAATGAAACTTATATGTTTTGAATTTTTCAAAATATCAATAATTTTTGAATTTGGAATATCAAATATAGCTTAAGGTGAATTTTTGTTATTTTTCTGAAAAACTTCAATTTTTTATGAATAGTGAAACCACTAAGTGGTAGTTAAAAAACTGATTTTTCATTTAAATGAAACTTTACCAATTCTGTGAATTTAATTTCGAAAATTTGACATACATGGTTTTCATTATTATGTAAAATGTGGTTCAATGGGTTGAAAATAATTTTTGTTGAATATTAACTTTTAAGTTCTATTAATCGCGAATAAAGGTAATTAGTGTAATTTAAGATAAAGATAATGTTATAATAATATGAAATGACCTTGACACAAGTTCTACCCATATTGGATGTGTCATGGCCAACCAAGAAAATACATGGGTTAACTTGGGGACCCCATGGAGCCACTTGGGTATAAAAATGACATTAATAACTTTTTATTTAAAGTTAAAATAAAAATGTCACAAACATGTATTGTTTTACTAAAACAATTTTTATATGGGGTTATACAAGTCATATTTTTGACTATAAATATTAATTAGAAAGATAAAAATATTTCCTACATCATGATTTTTTTTATAATTTTTAGAAATTAAATAAATAAATTTATTTAGGACACCATAATGATGTAACGATTACCTCATTAATGAACGATATAAATAAAATGAAAAGATAATGTAAAATCTAAGACATATAAAAGGCCCCCACCTCTACCTCCTTACCCACACCTCTCAAGCCTTTGTCTTGACCAAAATATGCTCATTTTGTCTCTCTACATCCCTCTCCTCATCCTAGAAGCATTACCTTAGGCAGAAATCTCTTCAATAAACCCTTTTGGTTCCAACCAAGAGGAGTTACCCGATTTAAAGGTAATGTCTTCTCTTTTGTTCTTTTGTTTTATTTTGCTTGTACAACCCCCTAAACTCTTATTATTGCTTTGTTTTGTAATAAAACCCGTATCTGAAATATAATAGGATGTTTTTATTAAAATTATTCGAGCTACACTTACACACACCTCCATCTAATGGTTAAAGAACATACTCTTTCTGTAGATGGCTAATTTCTGCCTCACGAAACGATGATTGTTCAATATTCTTCTAACAAATTTTATGGTGGCCATTAATATGTAAATATATTTATATATGATATATATTAGGTTTATTTTTTCCATATGCTTCTGTATTTTTCATTTATGGCATACCTTTATGGTTTCCATTATGGGTAAACGTGATATCGTCATTCTAGGAAGTGCGGACTACCGCCCCTCAAAGTGATTTGATACATTAATTCCATATGTGGGATGTATAAAGGATGGGGTAAATGATATTATATATATGATATTATACTGTAATTATAATATACCTTTATTTAATTATGATTTCATTCCATTAAATACGAAATAGAAATGAACGTAGCATTCATGCGTACGTACGGCTTACCGTCTCCATGAATGGTGCATTTCATTTCTTACCTCTAAATGTTATGTAATATTATAAATGAATTTATATACTAGATATATATGATATATATTATATCTAAATCATTAATATAATTCTGGATATAATTGATATTTTTCCACATGAACAACTTGTAATTATGAGAAGTTTATTTTTCACACAAGTACCAAAGATCGACAAAACGACCATTATTAACTTAAATAATTACATAATGTTCATAAAATGGTAATAAATGATATAAAAGTAATAATGAACTTAAAAAATGTTTTTAAGAAGTATAAATTAACTCGATTTTATTATTTAGGAGATTAAAGAATGATCGAGTCAAGTCAGACACGAGGTAAGGGATCCAACCACTCTCTTTCTTTTCAAGTACCCTCTTTTATGTCATTTCATTTATGCTCCATGTTATTATGTTAGAGGATATTCTTTTATATTCACCATACTGTAATTTTTATTTTCATATGATGAGATACCCTCTATTACTCTCATCAATTAATTTTAAGAATTTTTAAGTGGCGCCATTAGGCTGCCAAATTTTCGTAAGGGATCCTACCCCTCTCTTTCTTTTTAAGTACTCTCTTTTATGTCACCTACTATAAGATCATCTTTATTATGTTGGAGTATGTTATTTTATATTCCTCATGATGTAATTTTTATGTTAATATGATGAGAGACCCTATTTGATCTCATCAATCCATTTTTGGAAGTTTTAAGTGGTGTTGATAGGCTGTCGAATTTTCATAAGGGGATTTTCATCTCACTTTTATTCCCATGAGATTCATGCTACATTTTACACTATTTCCTTTTTTGTGGTGTATTTACTACCCATGTTTGTATTATTTGTTTAATATATTTTAATTTATGGGTATTTACATCTTAACTGTATGGACCTTCTTTCATGGGGTGTACGTTTCGAAAGTTACCCAAATCGGTAAGGGAACATTTCACCCTCCTCTTTTTAAAAGAATTCTTTTTGTTAGGTATTTTAATTTACATCTTATTATGTTGGGATATGATCTTATATATCCTTATTGATGTAAATGATATGTCCAAGTGATGAGATACCCTTTTTATCTCTCATCATCTCATTTTCTGAATTTTAAAATGACGTCATTAGGCTGTTGAATTTCTGTAAGGGAACTTATTCACCCAATTTAAATTCTTTGGGTTAAACCTCTACTTATTGATTATGTCATACTATGAATATGTGTGGATGAACTCTGATTTTTTTACATTAATATCCTCTTATACTGGGTGTATTTATATTTGTCACACATAATTATGTAATTGATTTATCCTTAATCTAAGGATACCAAATTTGTAAGGGACTTCGTCTCAATCTCCTTTCATTGAGGCATATTTTGTTTTACACACAACATTATTTAATACGGTGTATAAACCAATTTTACTTTTACTTTTATTCAAAAGGAATATTTTTTATATGAATCATTTTACTAAACGAAAAAAATTATGTTTCTTTTTAACGTACGCGGTGAAAATGACCTTTTCGCTGACGCCAGTATTATTTGATCTTTGGATTCCTCAACAAGACATAATGTTTTTAAAAGTAAATAAATACCATATAATCTTTTATGTATTTTGGGATTGAAAATGGTTTTGATAATGGATTTGTTATGTCAATATATTTAAGTGATATATTGTGCTTGAAATGTGGAAATGTTTTCTTTCTTTTATAATTGTTTGATGTGTTATGATTTTATAATGGTACATGGAAATTTGATGGGTGGTTACATGATAAACCAAATGATGGGTGGTGTCGTGAATACCAGGACGGGTGGTTACGTTATAACCTCCAATTCATTGGGTATGGAAGTCGGCCATATGGCTATTCCATGTAGTGATATGTGTGGAAGTCAACCGTATGGTTATTACATTTAAGTATGTTTATGTCCCAAGTTACCTTTATATTTTATGTGTTCTTTATATGGGTTTTATGGTAATATTTTGGTTACAAAAGGGTAATTAATGATATTTTATTCAGCGAAGAGTATTTACTACTTATTAAAGGTGAAAAGTATTACATTGATAAAGTATTCATAGTTTACTTGATATTTTGAAAAACTAATAGTTTTCCTTCTTTGTGTATCCCTTACTAAGCTTTTTATGCTCACCCCATGTTTTTTTGAAATGTTTTACACAAAAATTAATGTGGAATATGGCCAAGGATGGGATCAAGGAAAATTCATGTTGTCTTAAACATGGAAGTAGACATGAATCTTTTTTTAGAGTTCATGTTTTGTACATAAAAAGAAACTTTGTAGAAGTGTCTACTGTGTAATCTTTTAAGATTTAATAGTTATGATCTAATTCTCTAAAAATCTAAACCTAAAAATATCCTCAATGTGAATTATTCAATTTAATTCAAGATTAAGTAATTTTTTAAGGCTGGGTCCTTATAGTTGGTATCAAAGGTCAGTTTAGATAACTTTAGAGGTTAGGGTATCCTTTAAGAAAAAGTGACATTACCATAATGTAAAGACCCGTAAATTTCAAGGGATTTTTTTTCTTAATTTCTTTGGGATTTTATGAGTATGCAGTTTCTGACGGCACCTGATTCCGAGGCCCGCTGTGCCCGGAATCAATTTCTGAAGTTTATCTCAGGTACGTTCAGTGAACGAACGAGTGGGTTTTCCTAAATTTTGAACCGGTGCTCGGAATCGAAATTCGAGGGCACTGATGAAACCGTAGTGCTAGTAATTATTTAGGAAGACCTTTTCTGGAGTTGCATTTGCTCGGGAAGAGTTGTTTAATAAAATTTGGTTTAAGTTTTAAGTAAATAAAGTTGTGTCACAACTTTATTTTTCTCTATGTGTTATAACTTCCATGTGAGGGATTATCCTAACACCTCTAGTTAGGATAACAGTGAGGTTGGTCCCACACGATCCCCACCCCTTCAATTTACTCTAACCCCTCTAACCATATTAATGTTGGAAACCCCCCTTTTAATTTGTAACTCATCCACTCTCCCTCATTAATTGCATGCCAACTCTCACATTAAATTAATTGATTTAAGATATTAAAGTTATTTAATTATGATTTTGAATTTTGAATTTTTGGAATTCATGGCATGGGTTAATAAAATAAGGATGAACCTTATTTTATTTGGGGTTGGTTTGTTGTGAGAGGATTGGGGGGAAGAAAGCTCTAGTCTTGAAGAACATCATCTTCCTTGTTGAAGAATGGGAAGATCGCCGGAGCACCTAGGAGAGACGACGTACCGATCTTTCCCTTCTCTACAGCCGGTGTGTGACGACTTTTCCGAAGAACAACAACGTGCCCTCTTTCAATCTTCTTCCCACGTCAAAGAAAGGGTAACACCGTTTCTTCCTCGGATGAACTCCGTCATCGCATACGGAGCTTCACCTTGCGACACTGTTTCCCGCGACGATCATCATTCAACATCTTCTTCCACATAGGGGTTTGTTTTTACATTCGGAATTTAATTTGGCGTTCACCGTTAAATAAATAGCTGCTTGTTATCGAATAAACGGGAGGAGGTCGGACCGCACAAACACGGCCGACCCTCCTCCCCTTTGTTGTTTTAATTCGTTATGGATTGGAACGGAGATGATGTGGTGTCATCGCACTGCATGGAAACGAAGGAACCGCGTCCGGTGTGGGCCACGGTGAAGTAACGCGGCGCTGTCGCGCCGCACCGCTGAGACCAAAAGAGGCTGCGGCCGGAGTCGGGCCACGGCGGAAGGGCGCGACGCCATCGCGCCACGCCAGAGTATCATGGAGGGCTGTGTCCGGGGCATGGCGCCGTCGCGCCGCACCGGTCGGACAAGGTATGCAGCCAAAGGCCACGGCGGTGCAGAGGAGGGAGGCCGGAACCGCCGGCTGCCGGTGCTACAGGAGGCGGGACCAGTAGGTCCCGCGCGGCACAACCGGTCGGCCATTACGGCCAACCGAATCCGGAACGTCTGGGGGGTCAACCCCCTACGACTGGTAAAGGGCGGGCCCCTCCACGTGGGGGAAAGCTGTTTCAAAAGAAAGGGGGGGCAGCACCCCCCCCCCTTCCGCGTTCGCTCAGCACGGACGCCCGCACGGGACAAGACCGGCCACACCGGGCCGGGCCGAGCTGCCCGCGCCGGGCCACGCCATCCAGGCCGCGTCCAACCGGTCCAGACCCGGAACCGGGTCGGGTCGACCCGGTTCGGGCTGACCCAGGGGGTAACGGGCCGGGTCGGACCGGGCCCAAACCCCTACTTTCAGACATTTCCGTTCAAACGCCCATAACATGGGCTACAGACCTAAGATCGATGCACCGTCAGTTGCATAGCGATACTTGGATCGAGATGGTTTTTTAGGTATATTACACTCACGGTTTCGAAGAACTTTGGGTTTGGACGGGTTTGTTCGAACACGAAACCAACCTGGCCCTCGGAGCGGACACACTTATAACATGAGCTCAGGACGTCCGATTGATGTGCCATCGACTTTGTTGGATTCTTATTAGTGAGAAAATTCTTTTGTCTTACTCCGCTCGAGGGTTGGACGTAGTTGGAGTACATTAGGGTTGGTTAGCTTAATAACCAACAGGGCCCCTAGGACGAAAAAACCAATAACTCTCAGACCGGGCGCCCAATTGACGCGTCGTCTGTCACGTTGAGTTCCTTTTGAAGAGACAGAACTTCAGGATACATCAACTCTAGACTTCATGTCAATTGATGTATCAATCCCCTTGGCTCGTGGAGAAGACCCTCCCTGAATCGAGCATGTTGTGTGCGGGAACCCTAGAGCTGGCTGCGACTCCGACGACGATGACGACTACACTGGGATCCTCCGTGGGTTCGGTAGCGACGATGACCGTACTGGAATATTCTGTGGGTTTGAAGACGATGACTAATTTTCTTGTATCCTTTTTGGGTCCGACATTACTTGACTACTGTTCTTGTATCCTATGTGGGTCCGGCAGTATTAGACTCTGTACTTGTATCCTATGTGGGTCCGACAGAGTAGCTGGTCTTGTATCCTTTGTGGATCCGACATCTTAGCTAGTCTTGTATCCTATGTGGGTCTGACATCTTAGATGAATCAGTGGCTACACCTGATCATCTCTATCGTCTTACGAAGAAGTATACCTATGTGAGCTGAGTCTTGAATTTCAAACAAAATCTTCAATATGATTTACTTGCTTTTCTGTGTGGATTGGGTTCTGCTTTCCTGTGTGGATTGGTTTTTACTCTCCTGTGTGGACTAGATCGAACTTGGTCTCGGATGTTGGAGCCGAACTGGAATTGATGACTTAGGTATATGTATGAGAATATACCTTAGTAGGGTTGGTTGTTACTTTGTGATTGTAACTTTCCTTTGCGGTTTATCCTTCATGGATTCTGGGAGACCTTCAGGGGTCTCGGGGTCATACTGAGTAGAGTATACTCACCCATGCATGGGCTATGCCCAGACTACGTTGTGTTGGATGCAGATGACGGACATCGCTGATCGAGGTAGGAGCTCGTGGAGTTGGATGGTACCTGGAGGTGGATCTCTGGACGAGACGTACACGGAGCAGACGGCTGGAGCTGAGGAGTGGAAGAGACTATCTGTACCCACCCTTCAGGTGGGATTTCCCAGAGGACGGATCAGTGTTGCTGCTTTACTTGTCTACTATTTTAATCTATTTTCAGTTGTACTTTACTTTTAGTCGGGTTTGTATTCTGGCCCATTTACTTTCCCGCAGTTACTTTTGTACTCAGTTTACTTGGTGTTTACTTCATATTGTGTACTCTGTGGTGTTTGTTTACTTTAAAAAGTCAATTCCTTCCATTTTTATCGGGATTTACGCCTTTGGTGCTAGTCGCCAGCCCCTGGCCAATGGATGACGGGCTTGGGGTAGTCACGACACGGGCCCCGAGGACAAGTCGTGACAAATTGGTATCAGAGGAGTTCGGTTCTACCATAGAATTCGGGACTATGATCTTCTTCTATGTGAAGAAATAATGTTAAGGGTATTGAGTGTGATTATCAGTCCTAGGAGTCCAGTTTTGGTGCGGCGACCGACGTATCCATACAATAGAACCCTAAGTTCTGATTTTTGACTCAATGAATGAAAACATTGATTGCATGTATGTTTCAAAAGTTTTCTTTGTGATTACTTGTGTTAGCTCACCAGGTATATTGTATTGACCATGGCGCACCTATTGCTTTTTAGGATGGCCCCATGACGGCAGCCAGCTAGGGTTCCGAGATTTGTGCGAGACAACATCCCACTGAGAGACGAGGCCTTGGTGCAGGGACCTATTACAGCGGAGGCACTGGCGGTACCTCTACCCGCCAAGCCACCGATGCCACCAGCCCCAGCCACTGAGGGTGCACATCACCGTAGTGCACTGCACGAGTTTTAGCGTCCGAGACTGCCCATGTTCCGCTGGGAGACGGACCCTCAGGCAGCCGAGGATTGGCTGGAGGCTGTTGTACGAGTTTTTAGTTTAGTGGGGACACCAACTGATCTCATGGTGATCCTTGCAGCGAGTCTCCAGCACGCGGCAACAGGTAGATGGTGGAGCCTGATTCTAGAGGTGCACGACGAGGCATCTTTACTTTGGATGGACTTTGAGAGCCTCTTCCTCTCAGAGTTCGTTCCAGCCACACTCCGTGCGGTGCGCATTCAAGAGCTACTACAACTGCTGCAGGGCAGCATGATAGTAGCCCAGTACTCAGCGAGATTTACCGATCTCTTGCGCTACTCCACAGACATGGTACGAGACCCATTATTCCGAGCCCAGACCTTCGATTAGGGACTGAGGCATGATATCAGGGCTTTGATGATCTCCCTCAGCATTCCAACACAGAAAGGAGTACTGGAGCGAGACCTTCTGGTAGAGAGCTTTCTTGCATAGCCTACACTAGCAACGAGACCTACCCCAGGGCAGCATGTAGCAGAGTCTTCTACAGCTGGCAGTTGACGGATGTCAAAGGGGTCCAAGCGGACCAGACCATCGGGAAGACGCCCTTAAGATACTGGCTCAGAGGTGCAGGGCATACGGCGCAGAGCCTGCCTTCCGAGGAGATGACAGTGCTATGCATACAGCGGGCAGGGCCACATGGCTCGTGACTGCCTGACCTGACATGCAGACGAGCAACAGACCGTGGAGGGACCTCCCGGGCAGAGGCAGAGGTTCGACCGTGGCAGTCCGTAGGGAGAAGGCGGACAAGGCAGAGGATCTGGCCGAGCAGTAGGTGGTGGAAGACGCTTTGAGGCTCTACCACCACCACCACCAGGAGGTCCTCCCCAACCACAGGGAGCTGGCGGACAGAGACAGGCTCAGCTTCAGGCAGTGGAGGCCTACGACCACGGTGCACCAGAGATGATTCGAGGTACTATTTGTGTCTACTCCACCCTTGCTGCAATTCTTATAGACACAGAAGTGAGTCATTCTTTCATTGCTGCTGGCCTTGTTCGGAGCTCAAAGATTCGGACGGAGGCATTGGCTCGATCCTTACGGCTAGAGACTCCTACGGGAGAAGACTCGATGATTACGCACTGGTGTCGGCAGTGTGAGATTACTCTAGGAGGCGAGAGCTTCGGATGGGATATTCTTGTAGCTGTGTCGAGGCCTAACGACGTCATCTTGAGTATGGACTGGTTATCTACAGTCCATGCCCAGATCAACTATATTAGGCGCAAGGTGCGGTGTGTTTGCACTAATGGGAGCAGGTTCACATTCACCAGTGAGAGGGGAGCCTTTGCAGCACAGGATGGACTCACGCATAGGAGAGGACAACTGATCACTTATCAGTTGGCTAGCCTCATCCTAGGAACAATGGACGTGCGTAGTCCGAGTTTTCCTGTAGTGGTGGATCAGTATGCGGACATTTTTCCTGACGAAATTCCAGGACTATCTCCTCGAAGAGAAGTAGACTTTTACATTGACCTATACCCCGGGACATCCCCAATAACTACTCTAGAATATCGGATGGCTCCCGATAAGCTTCGAGAGCTACGGGTACAGCGGGAGGACTTGCAGGGCAAGGGATTCATTCGACCCAGTGTTTCACCCTGGGCTTCCCCGATTTTCTTTTCCAAGAAGGAGGACGGGAGCTTGAGACTGTGTTTCAATTACCATCACCTAAACTAGGTGACCATGAGGGACAAGTATCCGCTACCGAGGATAGACGACCTCTTCGATCAGCTCAAGGGAGCACGATGGTTCTTGAAGATATACCTCAGGTTAGGCTATCATCAGCTCAGAGTTCAAGACGAGGATGTGCAGAAGATGGCCTTCAGATGTCGGTATGGCCACTATGAGTTCTTGGTTATTAATTTTGGCATAACCAACGCTCTAGTAGTGTTCATGAGTCTCATGAACATGATATTTCTTCCTTAGCTCAATCGGTTTGTCGTAGTCTTCATTGATGACATACTGATTTACTTGACTACTGGGGAGGAGCACGCCTACCACTTACGAGTTGTACCAAATACCCTATGAGAGCACCAGCTTTATGGTAAGCTCTTGAAGTGATAGTTCTAGATTCGAGAGGTCCACTTCTTATGATAGGTCATCTCTGAGGTAGGAGTTGTGGTGGATCCTGTGAAGATCGAGGCAGTGCTATCTTGGGAGCCACCCAGGAGCGTGACGGAGGTGCGAAGTTTCCTAGGTCTGGATGGGTACTATCAGAGATTTGTTCTAGACTTTTCCAGAGTTACAACACTGCTTTCAGCTTTGATAAAGAAGGGGAAACCCTTCGTGTGGTCAGACAGATGTCATTAGAGCTTCCAGGAGCTGAGGCGGAGATTGACCAGTGCGCCCATCTTGAGGCTACCAGTGGAGGGCGTAGGGTATGTAGTTTACTATAACTCATCAGGGACTGGACTCGGGTGTGTCCGGATGCATATGTGAGCAGTGATCACTTACGGTTCACGGCAGTTGAGGAAACATGAGAAGAACTACGCTACCCATGACCTGGAGATAGTAGTAGTGGTCTTTTCCTTGAAGATGTGGCGACACTACCTGATGGGCGAGCACATTACAGTCTATTTTGACCACTAGAGTCTTAGGTACATCTTCTTGCAGAAGGACCTGAGCCTGAGATAGTGGAGATGGCTCGAGTTCCTCCAAGACTATGACTTTGAGATAGTCTATACTCCTGGAAAGGGGAACGTAGTAGCCGATGCTCTCAGCAGGAGGACGAGCATTCAGCTACTTAGAGAGGTGACAGAGCAGCTAGCTACTTTTTAGATATCCTTCGTGGATAGAGAAGGGGCAGCCTTTATTCAGTCACTCACAATCACACCTCCACTTCTTCAGCGGGTCAGAGAGGCACAACATGTGGACGTTGACTGTGAGACGCGACGTGCACAGATTTCTATAGGACATGCTCCTAATAGATTCTCGGTAGGAGGAGAGCACTTCGTCCTTTTTAGAGGACGTACCATGGTACCAGCTACTTTATAGGAGGAGGTTCTGAGAGAGTTTCATACTTCCCCATTAGTGGTACATCCAGGAGTAGAGAAGATCTACCAGGATCTCAGGCGATAGCACTGGTGGCCGGGTATAAAGAAGGTTGTCGCAGAGTTTGTTTCTCAATGCCTCACCTAAAGCAAGTGAAGTTGGAGCACCAGGTACCAGCAGGCTTGGTACAGCCCTTGGAGGTCCCGAAGTGGAAGTGGGACGAGATATCTATGGATTTAGTGACTGGACTTCCACGTACTTCTAGAGGTCTCGACTCCATCTGGGTGATTGTCGACCGACTCACCAAGTCGGCCCACTTTTTACCCATCAGAGAGCAGGGTTCAGTGGAGATCTTGGGACACCTCTATGTTCAAGAGAGTGTATGTATTTTTGGTGTGCCATCATCTATCATCTTCGATCGAGATGCTCTCTTTACATTCCAGCTTTGGAAGGGGTTGCAGGAGGCACTTGGGACGTAGCTATGCCTGAGCACCGCCTTTCACCCTCAGACGGACCGACAAACGGAGATGACCATTCAGACTCTCGAGGACATGCTCTGTGCATGTGTCCTCGACTTTGGTCATAGCTAGGAGGATCTACGTCCCTTAGTGGAGTTTGCGTACAACAATAGATACCACTCCACCATCAGGATGGCACCATACGAGACATTGTACGACCAACCTTGCAGGTCACCTCTATGTTGGATAGACCCTGTGGAGTCAGCACTTGTGGGACCAGAGATGGTCCAGGACACAACAGAGAAGGTCCAGGTCATCCAGGAGCGGATGAGGATAGCTCAGAGCCGACAAAAGTCGTATGCTGATAGGAGGCGGAGACCACTAGAGTTCAAGGATGGCGACCACTTTTTCCTGCAGGTCTCGCCTCGGCGTGGATTATGGAGATTTGGCTAGGGCGCCAAGTTATCTCTGCGCTTCATCAGACCATTCCAGGTTCTCAGCAGGATAGGCGAGGTGGCTTATCGCCTGGCTCTAACACCTCATTTGTGTTGGGTGCACGACGTCTTCCATGTATCACAGCTGAGGATATATGTGCACGACCCGACGCATATCATCGACCATGGGGAGCTGGACATTGATGATGGGGTGACTTTTGCGGAGGTCCCGGTGGAGATTGAGGATCGAAAGGAGCGAGTCCTACATGGGTGGTCAATTCATCCAGTGTGCATCAGGTGGCAGCATGGGAACCTCCAATAGAGCACTTGGGAGCGGGAGGCTCAGATGCGTGCTCAGTACCCCCATTTGTTACCCTAGTTTGTGATGTATCTTTACAGGGACATAAATCCCTGAGGTTAGAGTAATGTAAAGACCTTTAAATTTCCTAGAATTTTTTTTTCTTAATTTAGTTTAGATTTTATGAGTACGCAGTTTCTGACGGCACCTGATTCCGAGGCCCGGTGTGCTCGGAATCAATTTCTGAAGTTTAGCTCTGGTACGTTCAGTGAACGAATGAGCGGGTTTTCCTAACTTTTGAACCGGTGCTTGGAATTGAAATCCGAGGGCACCGATGAAACCACAGTGCCAGTAATCGTTTTAGAAGACCTTTTCTAGAGTTTCGTTTGCTCGGGAAGAGTTGTTTAAAAAAATGTGGTTTAAGTGTTAAGTAAATAAAGTTGTGTCACAACATTATTTTTCACTATGTGGTATAATTTCCATGTGAGGGAATATCCTAACACCTATTGTTAGGATATTAGTGAGGTGGGGCCCACACGAGCCCCACCCCTTCAATTTACTCTAACCCCTCTAACCCTTTTAATGTTGGAAACCCCCCTTTTAATTTGTAACTCATTCTCTCTCCCTCATTAATTGCATGCCAACTCTCACATTAAATTAATTGATTTAAGATATTCAATTTATTTAATTAAGAGTTTGAATTTTGAATTTTCGGAATTCATGGAATTGGTTAATAAAATAATGACGAACCTAATTTTATTTGGGGTTGGTTTGTTGTGAGAGGATTGGGGTGAAGAAAGCTCTAGTCTTGAAGAACTTCATCTTCCTTGTTGAATAACGTGAAGATCGCTGGAGCACCTAGGGAAGACGACGTACCGATCTTTCCCTTCTTCGCAACCGGTGTGTGACGCCTTTTCCGAAGAACGTCGACGCACCATATTTCGATCTTCTTCCAGCGTCAAAGTAAGGGAAACTTCGTTTCTTCGTCAGAAGAACACCGTCATCGCATACGGAGCTTCACCTCGCGACGTTGTTTCCCACGACGATCATCGTTCGACATCTTCTTCCATGTAGGGGTTTGTTTTTACATTCGGAATTTAATTTGGCGTTCATCGTTAAATAAATATCCGATTGTTATTGAATTAACGGGAGGAGGTTGGACCGCACAAACATGGCCAACCCTCCTCCCCTTTGTTGTTGTACTTTGTTATAGATTGGAACGGAGAAGAAGCGGTGCCGTTGCACCGCGTGGAAATGAAGGAACCACGGCCGGTGTGGGCAGCGGCGAAGGAACGCGGCGCCGTCGTATCGTTCCATTGAGACCGAAAGAGGCCACGACCGTAGTCGGGCCACGGCGGAAGAGCGTGGCGCCACCGCGCCGCACTGGAGCATCATGGAGGGCCACGGTCAGGGCGGGCCACGGTGGAGGGGCACATCACCGTCGTGCCGCACCGGTCAGACAAGGGCCGCGACCTAAGGTCGTGGAAGTGCAAAAGAGGGCGGCCGGAACCGCCGGCTGCCAGTGCTATAGAAGGCGGGACCAGCATGTCTTGCACAACACAACCGGCTGACCATTACAGCCGGCCGGATCCGGAAAGTCTGGGGGGTCAACCCCCAGCGGCTGGCGAAGGGCGGGCCCCTCACTACTAGAAATTTGACTTTTCCCAATGCTTCTATACCAACGGTTTGTAAAAACCGTTGGTATAGGTTCCCTTTCCCAACGGTTTGGCCAAACCGTTGGGAAAAGTCCCCTTTTGTGGCCACCTTTCCCAACAGTTTGGCCAAACTGTTGGGATAGGTATACCATTTCCCAACGATTTGGCCAAACCGTTGGGAAAAGTTCCCTTTGTGGACACCATTCCCAATGGTTTGGACAAACCGTTAGGAAAGGGTATACCTATCCCAACGGTTTGGAAAACCATTGGGAAAGGTCCCCCATAGATCAACCTTCACCCAGAATCAAAATCTATACTCAAAATCTATTCCAACGGTTTTGAACACCGTTGGAATAGATCCTTTGATTTTTTATCAGTTCTTCTTACCGAGATCATTATGTAAATAAAAATTTAAAATAATTATGAGATTAAATATATATATTTACGTAATTATGTTCACAAAAGTCATGTTAGGTTAGTGTTTAAGTCGTTCAATGATAACCAAGGGGTCCTGGGATCAAATCCCAGCAAATGTTTTTTTTTGAAATGCATATACCAACGGTTCCATAACCATTGGTATATATTTTCATATTACTTATACCAATGGTTTCCAAAACTGTTTGTATAGGTCTATACCAACAATTTCGGGAAAACCGTTGGTATAGACCTGTCCCAATGGCTTACTTGGAAATGGTTCTTCAAACTATTGGTATAGGCTATACCAATGGTTTGGAGGCCTATACTAACGGTTCCAAACCGTTGGTATAGGTTAGTTTTCCAGTAGTGCCTCAATGTGGGAGGCCACCGTTTCAAAAGCAAGGGGGGTAAGTGACTCCTCCCCCCTTCCGCGTCCGCTCAGCGCGGACACCCACACAAGACCGGAATGGCAGCATCGGGCAGGACCGCCCGCGTCGGGCCGGACCGCCCTCACCGGGCCGAGCCGCCTGCGCTGGGCCGGATCCCCGCGCCTGGCCAGGCCGCGCCGGCTGGGTCGGGCCGCACCGGCTAGGCCGGGCCATGCCATCCAAGCTGGGCCGCGCCGATCGGGACGGGCCGCGCCCAACCAGGGGGAACCCAGACCTGGGTCGGGTCGACCTGGTTCGGGTTGACCCAGGTGGTAATAGGCCGGGTCGGACCGGGCCCGAACCCCCTACTTTCGGAAAGTTCTGTTCAAGTTACCATAACTTGGGATAAGGACCTCCGATCGATGCACCGTCAGTTGCGTAGCGATCCTTGGATCGAGACAATCGTTTTGATATATTAAACACAAGGTTTTGGATAAATTTTTGTACGTCCGGGTTGGTTTGAACATGAAACCTACCGGGCCCTTGGAGCGGAAACACTTATAACTTGAGCTCCGGATGTCTGATTGACGTGCTGTCGACTTTTTTGGATTCTTCTTAGTAATAATGTTCTTTTGACTTACTCAACTCGAGGTTTGGATGCAGTTGGAGTACGGTCGGGTTGGTTAGCTTAAAAACCAACCGGGCCCCTAGGATGAAAAAGCCAATAACTATCAGACAGGGTGTCCGATTGATGCGCTGTCTGTCGCGTTGAGTTCCTTTTGATGAGATGGAACTTTGAGATACATCAACTCCAAACTTCATGTTATTTGATGTATCGAACCCCTTGGATTGTGGAGCGGACCCTCCCAGAATCGAGTATGCTATGTGCGGGAACCCTAGAGCTGGTTGCGACTACGACGACGATGACGACTGCACTGTGATCCTCTGTGGGTTCGGCAGCGATGACGACCGTACTGGAATCCTCTGTGGGTTTGATGATGATGACTACTGTTCTTGTATCCGTTATGGGTCCGTTAATACGTGACTACTGTTTTTGTATCCTATGTGGCCCTGCAGTATTAGACTCTGTACTTGTATCCTATGTGGGTCCGGAAGAGTAGCTCGTCTTGTCTCCTTTGTTGGTCCGACAGCTTAGCTAGTCTTGTATCCTATGTGGGTCTGACAGATTAGATGAATAAGTGGCTACATCTGATCATCTCTATCCTCTTACGATGATGTATACTTGTGTGAGCTGATTCTTGAATTTCAATCAATATCTTCGATATGATTGACTTGCATTCTTGTGTGGATTGGGTTGTGCTTTCCTATGTGGATTGGTTTGTACTATCCTGTGTGGACTAGATCGAACTTGGGCTCGGATGTTGGAGCCGAATTGGAATTGATGAATTAGTTATATGTATGGTCATATACCTAAGTAGGGTTGGTTGTTACTTCGTGATTGTAACTTTCCTTTGTGGTTTATCCTTCGTGGATTCTGGGAGACCTTCAGGGGTCTCGGGGTCCCTACTGAGTAGCGTATACTCACCCCTGCACGGGCTATGCCCGCACTACATTGTGTTGGATGCATACGAAAGATAACACAGGTTGAGGCAGGAGCTCGTAGAGCTAGACAGTACCTGGATGTGGATCACTGGATGAGATGTACACGGAGAGGATGACTTCGGGTAGTCACGGGACGGGCCCCGAGGACGGGCCCTGACACATAATGGTTAGGATTTCAGAAAGGGTCATAGTATTAGATAAAGTGAATGAGTTTAAGATAACATGAATAATTATATCTTAGTATTATATGATGATTCTAATGACATACTCACACTGACCTTTTTGGTTTAGTAAATGGATCAATCTAGCAGGCACCAAAGTGACAACAGGTTTGAAGGAAACTGTGGTAGTTATCTAATTAAGTGACTGGATGAAATGGGGGATTCAATGAGATATCTCGGGGTTATTCTAAACCAACTATCAGGAGGCATGATTAACCACTTGAACCTTGGTGATTTCTCTAATGCATCATGTACGAGATGACCAACTCGATGTGGAAGTTTAGGTAATAATTATAAAGGTAACCATTAGGGTTTATATAATTCTTAATTTTGAGGTAATTATGGGTAACTATATGTTATGATGGAAAATGAAAGGCATGAGATAAACTTGAGGTTAAATTATGTTATGGTTATTTTTGATGATTTTATCTCTTTTTGGGGAATGTTTTAAAAATTATATAGTTTTGGAAAAAGGACAACACGCAGACCGTGTGACAACCCGTCGCGTTGGACAAAGCTATGGGAATCGAAACCACAACCAAAGTGCAGCTGGTATTTATCACCTACCACTGGACTATGTGAAGTCCCTGGTTAGTATGACAAATTCTCTTTAGTTATATAATTTTATGAATCAAGAATAAGTTTATTTTGGGTTATCTAGGAAATTATTGACCTATCATGGAGAATATATGATTAGGTTAATTACATTCCAATATGAGACTTTAAGAGAAACTGATGTTATTTAGAGATAAATGTAAATTTTTACCTTGCAAGACTATGTGATTAAATCCTTAAAAGATTTGGGTTTCAATGTTAGTTTGGTTTACTTTGATGAATTTTATGGACAAATTGTTTATCGAATGGTCTTCGTTGAACTTTTGGTTTTTTTGGACAAATTTTGGGGATTAAGAATAGATTTTCTTTTTATAAAGGATTATCGTTTTGTGGATTATCTGATCTTGTTCTCACAATTTTGGTTTTGGTTAATGTCTAAAGACATGGGAAATATATAGTTTTCTTTTGTGGATTAGGTGATTCTCTAGAATTTTATTATAGCTCTCTTAATGTGAACAAGTCATCCTAAATACTCATCTTTTGGAGAAAATATGAGTTTATGTAAGAAATCTAGTAAGAGATAAAAGTCTACATGACATGTATGTATGTTTACTTAGGATTTAGTTAAGCTCATAAATAAATTCCTCAACGAAAAGTAACTTAAAACAAAAATGTTGTCTGTTAACTTTTCCTACTGTGGAATCTAATACCATTTAACCCATCACAACTTTATGATTTTCTTGTGGTTAACTTTCTCCTAATTATGTTTTCTATCACTCTCCATCAGAACATGACCCTTTGTTTTCTCTTCCATATCGATGTTTTCATACATGGAATCCTAGTATGGGTTAACTCGGGTGACCCTTGCACTTCTATTTCTTTCTTTTAAAGTGATATTTTAATTGACTCATTTTCCGATGTGGGGATTTCAAGGAAGTGTCGAAGTCCAATTTTAAAAATTGCGAGGACGTAATTCCCAAAAAGGGGGAAGGATGTAACATCCCAGGTAAATAAAGAATTAGAAATTTTCATATTTATTAATATTTGTGAATTAAATATTAATTTTACTTCAAAAGGGTTGCTATGTTCAATAATGTACCTGATACGCAACAACGAGTTTCTTTGAAATCTTATGTTGCACACTAATAATATAATAATATTTTTTTAAATGAAAGTTAACACATAGCTATTTTATTGGTGGGAATGAATAGAAATAACTAAAATATGATTATATATGTTTTTTAAATGTTTTTACATTTATCCAATAAAAGATAAAGGCTTAAAATAAGAAAAGAATTCAATTTTAAGCATAAATACTATAATATTCACTAAAAGGTTGATTTATCGCCTTTTGATGGAGAAACATATTTAAAAATAGTTTTGGTCACTCTTATACATTCTATTGGACCAAATAAAATCCTTCTTTAGAATCGGTACATCAAAATTTATTTGTGTATGTTTTTGTTTTTTTTCCGATAAAGTTCATTTTTAATGAATAAGTGAAAAATGTTGTATTTTAATTCAAAACATCATTTTATTCTAATTTATTTATATGATTATATTATCTTCTGAATTAGTTTTAAAGTTAAATTAGAATATATTTTTTCCATTTAATCCAATGGTGGTCATTAGAATTAATTTCACTTTGAAATTGGACTTAAAGTAGTGTCAATCTTTTGATATATTTTGTTTCTTAAAAACACGCTATTTGTTTTGACAACAGGAATTAATTATTAAATTGATTAATGCAACATATATGTTTTGAATTTTGTAAAATAGACACCATTTTTTAATCCAGAATATCAAATATAGATTAGGGTGAATTTTTGGTATTTTTCTGAAAACTTCAATTTTTTATGAATAGTGAAACCACTAAGTGGTAGTTAAAAAACCTATATTTAATTTAAATGAAACTTTACCAATTCTATGAATTGAATTTCAAAAATATGACATACATGGTTGTCATTAAGTAAAATGTGGTTCAATGGCATGAAAATAATTTTTGGTGAATAGTAACTTTTAAGTTTTATTAATCGCGATTAAAGGTAATTAGTGTAATTTAAGGTAAAGATAATGTTATAATAATATGAAATGACCATGAAACATGTACTAACCTTATTGGATGTGTCATGGCCGACCGATAAAATAGATGGGTCAACTTGGGGACCCCATGGAGCCACTTGGCTAAGAAAATGACATTAATAACTTTTTATTTAAAGTTAAAATAAAAATTTCACAAACATGTATTGTTTTACTAGAAGAATTTTTACATGGGGTTATACAAGTCATATTTTTTACTATAAATATTAATAAGAAATATAAACAGATTTTATACATCATGATATATTTTTTATAATTTTTAGACATTAAATATATAAATTTACTTATGACACCATGATGATGCAACGATTACCTCATTAATTAATGATTTAAATAAAATGAAAAGATAAGGTAAAATCTAAGACTTGCACTTGTAAAAATACTATTGGATGGGTGGATTTATAAGAATTATCACATTATCCTAGAAATATAAAATTGTGTGACCTTTAATATCTGAAAATCATTTTATAATAAAGTTACTTTCCATGACTTTCCCAGAGTGCCCCTCCTCCCTCTTATAAAAGGCCCCCACATCTACCTCCTTACCCACACCTCTCAATCCTTTGGCTTGACCAAACTCTGATCATTTTATCTCTCAAAATCCCTCTTCTCATCCCAGAATCCTTACCTTAGGCAAAAATCTCTTCAAGAAACCCTTTTGTTTCAAACCAAGAGGAGTTATGTGATTTAAAGGTAATGTCTTCTCTTATGTTCTTTTGTTTTATTATGATTCTAAAACCCCCTTAAATCTTTTTATTCTTTTCATTGGTAATAAAAACAGTATATTAAATATACTAGGATGTTTGTTTTATAAGTATTCAAGCTACACATACACAAACCTCCTTCTAATGGTTAAAGAACATACTATTTCTATGGATGGAAAATTTCTGCCTCACGAAACGATGACTGTTCAATATTCTTGTAACACCTTTCATGGTGGCCATTAATATGTAACTATATTTATATATGATATATATTATGTTTATATTTTTCATATTCTTCTGTATTTTTCATTTATGGCATACTTTTGTTGATTCCATTATGGGTAAACGCGATATCTTCATTTTAGGAAGCACAGACTATCGCCCCCTCAAAGTGATTTGATTCGTTAATTCCATATGTGGGATGTATAAAGGATGGGGTTAATGATATTATAAATATGATATTATACTGAAATTATAATATACCTTTATATCATTATGTTTTCATTCCATTAAATACGAAATAGAAATGAATGTAACATTCATGCGTATGTACGACTTACCGTCTCCATGAATGGTGCATTTCATTTATTACCTCTAAATGTTATGTAATATTATAATTCATTTATATACTTGATATATATGATATATATGATATCTAAATCTTGAATATAATTCTGGATATAATGGATATTTTACGACATGAACAATTTGTAATTATAAGAATTTTATTTTTGACTCAAGAACCAATGATCGACAAAATGACCGTTATTAACTTAAATAATTACATAATGTTCATAAAATGGTAATAAATGATATAAAAGGAATAATGAACATAAAAAAGGTTTTTATTCAAGTATAAATTAATTCTATTTTATTATTCAGGAGATTAAATAATGATCGAGTCAAGTCAGACACGAGGTAAGGGATCCGACCTCTCTCTTTCTTTTCAAGTACCCCATTTTTTGTCATTTCATTTATTCTAAATGTTCTTATGTTGGAGGATGTTATTTTATATTCACCATACTGTAATTTGTATTTTCATATGATGAGATATTCCCTCTTACTCTCATCAATTCATTTTAATAATTTGTATGTGGTGCTGTTAGGCTGCCGAATTTTGGTAAGGGATCCTACCTCTCTCTTTCTTTTAAAGTACTCTCTTTTTTGTCACTTAATCTAAGGTTATCTTTATTATGTTGGGGGATGTTATTTTATATTATTATTGATTTAAATTTTATGTTAATATTATGATAGACCCTATTTGATCACATCAATCCATTTTTGGAAGTTTTATGTGGCGCTGTTAGGCTGCCGAATTTTCATAAGGGGATTTTTCATCTCACTTTTATTCCCGTGAGATTCATGCTACATTTGACACTATTTTCTTTTTTGCGGTGTATGTAATACCCATTATTGTATTCTTTGTGTAATATAATTTAATTTATGGGTTTTTAAATCTTCATTGTATGACCCTTCTTTCATGGGCTGTACGTTTCGAAAGTTACCCAAATCAGTAAGGGAACCTTTCACCCACCTCTTTTTAAAAGACTTCTTTTTTGTTTGGTCTTATAATTGACATATGTATATGTTTGTATGTGTTCTTATATATACTTATTGATGTAAATAATATATCCAAGTGATGACATACCCTTTTTATCTCTCATTGTCTCATTTTCGGAATTTTAAAATGACCCTGTTAGGCTGTCGAATTTCTGTAAGGGAACTTCTTAACCCAATTTCAATTGTTTGGGTTAAACCACTAATTTTTGATTATGTCATACTATGAATATGTGTGGATGAACCCTGATTGTTTTACACTTAATATCCTCTTATATTTGGTTTATTTAAATTTTTCACACATAATTATGTAATTGATTTATCCTTAATCTAAGCATACCAACTTTGTAAGGGACTTCGTCTCAATAACCTTTCATGGATGAGTATTTTGTTTTACTCACAACTTTCTTTTATACGGTGTATAAAACCCTTTGACTTTCACTTTTTTTCAAAAGGAATATTTTTTATATGAAGCGTTTTACTAAACGACAAAAAGTATTTTTCTTTTTAACGTACGCAGTGACTATGACCTTTCCGCCACCGCACGTATTATTTGATCTTTGGCTTCCTCAATAAGCCGTAATGTTTTTAAAAGTAAATAAATTACATAAAAGATTTTATATATTTTGTTATTGAAAATGGTTTTGATAATGGATTTTTTATGTCAATATATTTAAGTGATATATTGTGCTTGAAATGTGGAAATGTTTTCTTTCCTATATAATTGTATTATGTGTTATGATTTTATAATGATACTTGGACATTTGACGAGTGGTTACATGATAAACCAAATGACTGATGGTGTAGTGAATACCAGGACGGGTGGTTACATTATAAGCTCAAATGAATTGGGTATGAAAGTCGGCCGTATGGCTATTCCATGTAGTGATATGTGTGGAAGTCGACTGTATGGTTATTCCATTTAAGTATGTTTATGTCCCAAGTTACCTTTATATGTTATGTGTTCTTTATATGGGTTTTTTGATAATAGTTTGGTTACAAAAGGGTAAGAAATGATCTTTTATTCATGAAGAGTATTTACTACTTCTTAAAAGTGAAAATTATTACTTTGATAAAGTATTCATGGTTTACTTGATGTTTTGAAAAACTAACTGTTTTCCTTCTTTGGGTATCCCTTACTGAGATTTTTATGCTCACCCCATGTTTTTTTTGAAATGTTTTACATAGGACATAATGTTTAATAGGGTCAAGTATGGGATCAAGGAAAATTCATTCTGTATTAAACATGGATGTAGACATGAATATTTTTTTAAGAGTTCATTTTTTGTAAAAAAAAGAAACTTTGTAGAAGTGTCTACTCTGTAATATTTTGAGATATAATAGTTATGATCTAATTATCTAAAACTCTAAACCTAAAAATATCCTCAATGTGAATTATTCAATTTAATTCAAGATTAAGTAATGTTTTAAGGCCGATCCCTTATAAAAAGTGATAGTTTTATCGACTATTTTTCCGATGTGGGACTTTCAATTAAGTTTTCGATCCCAATTTTAAAATTGCGAGGATGTAATTTCTAAAAAGGGGGATGTATGTAACAACCCATGTATTTATAGAATAAAAATTATTGATTTATATTAATACTTATGAATAAGATATTAATTTTATGTTAAATGGGACACTTCTTCTGATAGTGTACTCGAAACGCAACAACAGGTTTCTCCGAAATCTTATGCTGCACACAACATTGAGTTATACCGGAAAATAATATATTAATATTATTATTCTAAAGGGTAGTTAACACATAGATGTTGTATTTATAGGACTAAACATAACTTACTAAATTATTATTAAAATTGTTTTTTTAAATGTTTTTACATTAATCCAATAAATATTTGAGGCTTAAAATAATAATGAATATGATTTTAAACATGAAAAACTCTAATTTTTTTAAAAGGTTGTTTTACCATATTTTGATAGAAAACCATTTTTAAATCTAGTTTTTTCCTTGATATATGTTCTATTTTAAGAAATAAACTACTTATTTAGAATCGGGACATAAAAATTAAATTTGGATGAAATTTTGGTATTTTTATGATAAAGTTTATTTTTTTAATAAATAGTGACAAATAGTTCATTTTAATTCAAAACAGTCCTTTCATCTAATTTATTTATATAGTTAGATTGAAATTTTAATTGTTTTTAATGTATTATTGGATTATATTTTTATCATTTAATATAATTATGGCAATTTCATTTAATTTCACGTTTTAATTAGATAGAAACACATGTCAATATTTTTGTTGTTTTTACTCATTAAAAACATGCATTTTGGTTTCGAAATGGGAATTAATTTTAAATTAATTATTGAAACTTTAGTGTTTAGAATTTGGAAAAATGGATTACATATGCGGAAATAGGAGTCCAAATTGTGTAAATATATATACTTTTTATTTTTAGACATTATTAATAATAACTTCAGTAATTATTTTATTTACGAGGGATACAAGCTAAATCTGGAAAATAAGGGTAAATGAAATAATATTATAATAATATTATACTACCCTAAAACGTGTTATAATCCTATTTAATGACATATTTCCATCCATGGTAATCCAAGGGTCGATATTGGGACTCCATGGAGCCACATGGATGTGAAAATGACACTTTTTAAGAATTAATTTAAAGTAAAGAAAAATGTAACAAAATCATGTATCTTTTAGTAAAACATTTTTTATATGGGGTTATATAAGTGATTTTTTTAACTATAAATAGTAATTAAAAAGATAAAATATTTCTTACAACATCATATTTTATTTATAAATTTTATACAATATACATATAAATTTATTTATTACACAATGATTAGGTAGTGATTACCATATTAATGAATGATTTTAATAAATGAGATTATAAATATTAAAATAAATTTATTTTTAAACTTTTTATGCCATAAAAGAATTTTAGGGATTATTATTACTTTTTATATTTGAATTACTGAAGTTTTTTCGAAATAATAATGTTCTTATGGATTTTTCAAAAGTCATGATATGAATAGTCTAAAAATTGGCATAAATAATTTTTTAAACAAAATACTATTTTAATCAATGATATAATTGTCCTAAAAATATAAGATTAAAAAAAATATTTAGATAAGGTTTAAAATTTCATTAATTAAGCACTATATTTTCAATTGTAATTTTATGGTAACTATATATACCATATAGTATGAATATACAAGATGACATGGTAAGAGTCAAATAAGTTAACTATGGTTTAAAGCTAAAGGATAAGGTTACATTTGAAACCAAAACTTGTCAAAAACCTATTGGTTGAAAGGATTTAGAACAATAATCATATTATATTTTAATTAAATTTTATGGGGACTTTTTTAAATAAAAATTATGTTTATAATAAAATAATATTTGAATGCCTTCCTAAAGTACCCCTCCTTCCTCTTATAAAAGGGGATCACCTCTAACCGTTACTCACAACTCTCAAGATCCTTGGATCTTCAGAAATCTACCCAAATAATCTCCCAAAATCACTATATTACTTCTATAATCCTCAACATGGGAGGAGTTCAATTATAGAATTCCTTATTTCTTTAATCGAAAGGGGTTACCCAATTTAAGGTAGTGTCTTCTCTCAAGCCTCTTTCAATTATATTTTTTCTCCATCCCCCAAAACTCTCTTTATTCCATTAAATTATATCAAAACAAGTATATTAAATATACTATGATTTTGTTATGATAATAATTCTAATTAAACTTACACACACCTCCATCTAATGGATACAAACATACTGTTTCTGTGTACGATGAACTACTGTCTCATGAAACGTTGATTGTTCGATTATCCCCTACCACATCTCATGGTAGAAATTATGATAGAACTGTATTTATATATGATATATATTATATTTATATTGTATAATATCTTCTGTAATATTATTTTCAACATACCTTTATTCTTTACATAATGTGTAAATACGATAATTTCATTTGAGGAAGCGCGGACAGTCGTCCTCTCGATGTGAGATGACTCATTCATTCCATACATGGAACATATAAAAGATAGAGTTAATGAACATATTTAACATATATATATTATTATATTATAAAGGAATTATAATATACCTATGTATCATTTATCTTTAATTCCTATAAAAATGATAAAAATAAGTGAAACTAGCATTCACGCGTACGTACAGCTTACCATCTCGATAAATAGTGCATTTCATTTCTTATCTCTAAATGTTATGGTCTACTATAAATATATATTTAATAGATATATATGATATATATGATATTTAAATCATGAATATCATTCTTTAGATAATGGAATATTGACCTAATGGGAAATTTGTAATTATAACAAGTTCAATTTTGACTGAAGTGCCGAATATCGACAAAACGATCGATATTAACTTAAATAATTATGTAATTTTTATAACATGGTAATAAGTGATATAAAAATAATAATAAACATGAAATATTTCCTTAAGAATTTATAAATTAACTTAACTTTATTATTCGGGAACTACAAGGAACATATATGATGAGTTAGTGTTTAGGTTAGGGGTTTCTTTTCTCAATTTTAATTCCATGAGATTTCTATTGTTCACCACTTATTTCATGCACGTGGTGTATTTTGTGCTGAAATATTATATATATTATAATTATTATATTTATAAAAATGTTAATCTATTATTAATTTGGTCATTCTTATTTTTTTTCATAAAACTCGATTGATTACTACATGGTAAGGGAACCTTTCACCTTCATCTTTTAGTCAATGACTTATTTTATGTTATGTCTTTAAATTTTAATTTTTTTATGTTGGGATATGTTCTAATGTATCATTATTTATGTGAATATTATTTACATGTTATGAGATACCATTTTTTCTCTCATCATCTCATTTTTTGAATTTTTAAGTGATGTCGTTAGGCTGTCGTATTTTCGTAAGGGAATTTCAAAACTCAATTTCCATTCATTGGGTTTTACATTAACTTCATTGATTATATTATTTCAAGATTATGTGTGGTATACCTACTTATTTATTTATGTTGTAATTTATACTTCCCTTTTTGAGGATATACAATTGCTACACATTATCACCCCATTTATAAATTCTTACGTCATTGATACGATCTTTGAAATGGATTTCATCTCAATATGATTTCATTAAGGCATATCTTAATGTTATTCACCTTTATTATCATATAAGGTGTATTAAAAACCCTTTTTAAATTTTATATCATGAATTTATATATTATCATTATATGTAATGATTAATTTCATGTTATTATTTTATATTTTTAATCAAGTCTTTCTCAATTTTTACAAGACTTTTTAACTAAAACATCCTTTTAAATGTTTTAATGATTTATTCTTCTAAATATTTTTCATTCATGTATATGTTTTTCAAAATGGTTTCAAGAATTTATTTATATGAACATATACATATTTAAATTATAACATTCCAATTTATTATAAATGTGTCAAAGTGGTATGAGACACTTTGACTCAAAAATCCCTTTATTAAATGTTTTAAATGGTTTTGGAAATGGATTGAATATGTCAATATCTTGAATTAATTTATTGTGATTGATGAGTGAAATGTTTATAACCTCAATATTTTAAGTGTTATGATTATGTTATGGTTATTTGTCATCTTTTACGTATATGGGAGGTTCTGTTCAAAACATAGTGTGGGTGAGCCTGAGATAGCTCTCCAATGCATTGGGTAACATGACAAATGTAAATCTAAATGTTTATACTAAGGGATTTAGGGAATATAGTGTGATGGGTATTCCAAATTTAACTATCTATGTATATGTGAAAGATATAATATAAGTATGTTATGGATTCGACAAGTTCCCTTTATGATTTTTGATTTCTATCTCTAATTCATAAATCTTATGATTTCATGAGGTATGTTAAAGAGATTATATAATATGAGTGAAAAGAATGATTTAATTGAATTCTATGAATTGGTGGGCTGATGTTTTCTTTCCTTATTTTATAAAACATTATGAGGTTTTTATGCACATCCCATGTTTGTGAAATTTTTTTCACAGGTTATAAGGAAGGGTAAGATAAAGGAAGAATTCAAGAAGATTTATATCAAGAAAGGAATTCATATTTTATATAAGGAGTTTAATTTTTTTGATCATTTTTTGTTAGAGTAGAAGTGTATACTTTGTAATATTTCTGATGTAATGTAATGTTTATGGCCTAATTCACTAAAACTATGAACTTTAAAAGATCATTAATGGGAATTATTGGTTTAAATCAATATTAAGTAATGTTTTAAGGACGCATCCATACAATATGTTATTTTATTGTGAGGCAGCGACCATGCTTTACCCTAGAAAGAATAGGCAGTGGAGAAGTGGATGTGAACCTATATGGGGTAGTGTTAGAGAGCTCATGTAATTGGGTGACACAAATACTAGGAGAAGAAATGGTAGTGGAGTGGCATGGAAAAAAACAAACAAAAAACATGTTGAATCAAGAAGGACCTATGTGAGACGTAGTCAGGGAATGTCAGGAATGGAAAGACCCACAAAACAAGGAACCCTGAGAGGAGGTTGAATGATGGTTGAGACTTCATCAACAGAGCTCCTAAACATAGAACCATGATATCATCAATCTGTGATAACTCCACATAAGTACACACCACTGAACATGAAAAATCAAGAAAATAAATAGGGGATAAAAAATTACACACCATAAATTTGAGGCTTGATTCCTATAAGAGAAGGTCGAGGGGGTGTGGTGGAAGCACTTGATTTCTGTGAGATCCCGAACAGAGTGATTGAAATAGATCCAATTAAGGATCTTTTTAACAGATTGGCGGTGGTGGGGGGGGGTTATCAACGCTTATAAAAAAACACAGACAACGAGGGGTTTTATTAGGGAATAAATAGTAAGCTCTGATAAAAGAAAAATTTATAATGGCATCCTAAAAAGAGCTGATAAAGAGAGGTTTTATTAGTGTTAAAATAATATGAACTAACAATATAAATCTTTTTCAATGGGTTTGTAATGATAATAATGATATATCTTTGTCATTGTAAAACATGCGTTGATAAATATGGATTTTATCAGTGACTGTTTAGCACTTGTAAAATTTATTAATTATAGTTATAAATAAATTAATAAATATATATAAATATTTTATCAATATTTGTATATAATTATAAATGTATTTATATGAAGATATATAATTATATAAGTATATATATTTAATTAATATAAAAGAAAATAAGTATAAAAGTATTAAATGTATTCATTATTTAAATATATATATAAAATAAAATTTTATAATTATTTAAATATATATATTTACTTATTTCATATTAAAAAATTAATTTTCAAAAATATATATTTTTATTTATAAATATAAATATATAATTTTATAAATATAGTAAATATAGTTTTTAAATATATGTATAAATATTTATATTTTTAAATATATTAATATATATTTATTTATAATTATAAATATATGTATATCATATGTATATTTATATTATTATATATATATATTTAATAAATATAGTTTATATATTCATTATTTAAATATATTAGATATAATTTTATAATTCTAAATATATTAATAACTTTATATATATTTATGCATATATATATAATAAATATTTAAAAATATAAATATAAATATAAATATGTAAATATATTAACTATTTAATTATATTTATTATAATTTTATTATTATTTAAATATATAATTATTTATTTAATATTATACGTATAAATTTTCAAAAAATTATATTTGTTTATTTATAATTATAAATATATATAGTTTAGTAAATTTAGTAAATATAAATTCATAAATATATATTTTTTATAAATATTAATTTGGAATATATTTTTATGATTATTTAAGAATATATAATCTTAAATGGAGGAATGCTATATATGAGTAAAATTGAATAATTAAAACATTGTGGACTTTAAAAATATTGAAATAATTGAGATGTTTTATTAATTATAAAAATTATTGACAAAATATAATATGGATATATATTTAAATGAATATGAATAAATAGTGAGAATAGTAAAAAATAATAAATAAATAATTCTAGATAAAATATTAGAAAATAATTAAATTCTAGAAAACTATATTAAAAATCAATAAATAATACGAGTTGTAATAATATTAAAAAAAATTAATAAAATTTTACTAATTTAAATAAAAATATATTTAATATATTTTGTTACTAAATGAAATTCCAAAATGAATATTAAAACTTGAATAAATTACATAAGTATTATGTGTGCGTGTTTCTATATTAGATATCATTAATTACATAAATTTTTATTTGTATGAAATTAATGAATTTATATATTAAATTTTGATATATGTTAAATTGAACAATGACATTATATAACATGTTTCATCTATTAATGAAATAAATAATAATGAGAATGAATAAATTTAAAAAATGAATAACTTTTATTAATTAAAAATATATATTTTTTAAAATTATATATATTGAAATTGAAATGAATACATATTACATATATAAATTAAAACCATATTAAAAAAAATTTAATAAATAAACATATAAATAAATATTGAAAATGGATAAAATTACAAACATAATTAACAATAAGAAATTGAAAATGTATAAATTATTATTTTAAAAAAAATTAATATTATTAATGGATAAATAATATTAATAATGAAAAAATTGAAAAAAAATAAAAACAATGAAGTTTATATATTGAATAAAAATATAAAAAATGATAAAATTTAATGATTAAAAACATTATATATATTAAATATAATATGATAATAATTAAAATTGAAAAATAAATATTAAAAATTAAATTAAGTATAGAAATATTATGTGTGAGCCCATGGTATATATGAATGCATTAATTACGTATAATTTGTGCAAAATCAAGGTAACACACATTTGATATATGTTAAATTGAAAAATACAACGGGTTTCAATGAAATGTCCACTACTCGATACAATTAGTCAATATTATTAATTAACATCAGTTTTTTAATTATAGTACATTTTCACTAAATATATGACATATTTATTGCAATCATAAATATTTTGTGTCATATAGTCCATATTATTAGAAATAGAATATATATAGTAATATATATGAATGTATATATAGATAAAAATATTAAAAATATTAATTAATAATTATGTACAAAACCCCTTAAAATGATTAAATATAAATATTTTCTAATTAATACATTCCATTCATTTTGTATCTTCATATGTAATATATTATTCTTAACTATTTATAACTAATATCTATAAATATATTAAATTTAATCTTTTTTATTAATAATTATTTAATTAATAATTTTTTAATAATTTTGTAATATATTAATTTTAATTTTTTTAAATTATTATAATTTATTAATTTTTTGTATCTATATTTAATATATACTATTTATTAATATTTATAATATAAATACATTTATATTAAATTTATTCAATTTTATTAATAATTATTTTACTAATATTTTTTTATTTTACTATTTTTTAATTATTATTTGTTTTATTATTTCAATTTATTAATTTTATATATCTATATTTAATATATATTATTTATTAATATTTATAAGATATATATACATATCAATTTTTGTTATTAAAAATTATTTTATTAACAATTGTTTGTTATATTTTTAAATTATTTAATTTATATTTTATTCTTTTAGTTATTTCAAGTTTTTGATATTTTTAATACTGGTATTTTTTCAATTTATATATATATATAATTATAATTATTATATATAAATAGAAGGGTGAGTTGGTCCAGATGGTGGTTTAGGTGAGCCATGTCAGGTATGACCTGGGAATGTGTATGTTGGTGAGAAAAATACAAGGGGAAGAAAAGGGTGTTCAATGGAACGTGCACCCATATGAGTGGTCATGGAGAGTGTATGCAAGATCACTTCCCCACAACAGTCTTATAATATCAAGATATAATAGAATCATATATAAAAAAGCAGACGAACGTACACTATTTCCACATGGGAATCACGCTTGCGATCATGAGCGTATGAGTGCTAGAAAATGAGATTATAAATATCACCCTTTATCAAAAAAAATTCTAATGCTGATAAATGCTAACACTATATATTGAACATTTTTTAGTTAAGTGAGCATAAGAGGGGAGAATAATGTTCCTGATGTGATTTTTCATATAATGCCTTTGAAAGTAAAAGAAAACCATTGTATTTATCTCATGAGAATGTAGATTCATCCATTTAACTAAATAAATAGTTATTTTATTTGGAAGTATTACATTAACATATATAATTTTTTCTTATTGCGTGAGAATAATTATTACATTTCTTTAATAATTTAAGAGGATTCATACATTAATCCTCTCCATCTAATATTGATATTAATATCATGTTTAATGATGGCAATTCCTTTTATCTACAATATAATCATTTATAAAATGAGTAAAAAATTATCCAATCAATTAAATATAACTTCTATTAAATGTAATGACACTAAAATGAATATTCCTTTTTGATTCATCATATCTGTTAGTGGGTCAAGATCTATATTTTACTATGGAATGAGTTTGATTTGGAATTCTTATCTACACCGAGCTATTTGGGAATTGAATCACCACAATCATAAACAATATACCACTCTTAGATTATTGAGTTGAAAAATCATTATCTAATATATCATATGGATAAAATCAACACCATTTTTATAATATCTAAAAGTATTGGGTTTTCCAGAAATGTGTAAACTGTTACTCACAATAGTATTTGGTTTTTGAAATCCTAGGGTTATCCTATTCCACCATAACATACAAAAGATCAATGGGTAGCTTAATTTGGGAAAACCAATGTGGTCAAATGATATAGTTCATAAAAGGTGCTTTCATTAGATGGAATATAAGAATGAATATTTTTATATGGTATATAATCTCACCTTTTTTTCTCATGTATTCAATTTGAAAGTATGGATTCTTCCAATGATTTAATTCCAAATTGTAGTCTATCCATAAAAAGAAATATTCTCTAACAAAATTGATGTGAAACAAATTACACTACCCATAACTTGTGTTTATATCCCAAATAAAAATCCATCAATATTCATGTACACATAAATATATCCAATGTATATGGTGCACATAACGCTTTTGAGAAAACACTTCGAATGAAATGAAATCAATAATCCCCAAAAGTGTAAACCTAGAGTGACAAATATCCTACCCCCACATTATAGTATATTTCTTATGCCTATAGACTTGTAATGAGTCTAACCCATAGTCCATCTGACCAAGGATAGTTTACTATTGAGTGATCCTAATTCCATCTTAAATCAGACACCTATTTTTCATAAACTATAATTAGTTATTAAATTCAAAATCATAACCATGTCAAATTCAACATCAAGGTTGAATAAAACTAAATCCATTACTGTAACTCAATTGTAACTCCTTATATGCATTCATGATTCTTTATAGAAGTGGTTTACCATTTAAAATAAATCATACATCATAGTAATATTTATGAATATATGATATAAATTTATGAATAAATGGGATAATAATAAAAAAATTAACAATTCATAAATTTTGATATGATATTATCTATTTATAAAAAAATAATAAATAAATCAATTTGACACTTTTTAATATATCAATGCATTATGGAAAATACAATATCAAATAAACATTAACAATACATATTCATGACTCATATGAATAATTCATATTTTCATTTATATAAAATTTTACCTAAATATGTGATAACTAAAATGTAAATATTATATATACGATTAATTAATGTTTTATACAAATATTAAGAATATTATATATTTAATATTATTTAAACCTTTATTATTTCAATTATGAAATCTACATTTGATATGGTTAAAATAATATTTCAAAAAATGACATTAATTTAAATAATTCAAATGAAATAATGATGAACAATTCATAATTTTAATATAAATCCTTCTTCAATTTTTCCATTATTTAATAATTTATAAGAACCTTATAAATTATATATAAATTATTTATAAAATATATTTATACTAAAATTATATGTCATACCGTATAATTTTTTTTAAAAATAAATATTAATGAAAAATATTTATGAAATATATATTTCATAATTTTTGACGATATATTTAAATTATTAATGATCAAACTTTAATAATTATGTAATTTTATAATAATTTTTATATTTAATAAATACACCAAAATACTAATTTTTAAAATTTTCAAAAAAAATTAAATTATTAAATTCATTTCGTAATTAAAAAATGTAAAAAATTCTATACATGTGGTAATTGACAACATCCGTATGTCATAACCCATGTCATATATTTATTATCAATTATGTTTTAGGATAGATAATATCATGTTTTGATATTCCATTAGGTCCAGTAGAGTCATGTCCTTTAACTAACATCAAAATTAATTTTAACGATACGATGCTCTGTTTTCACCCATGGTTTGAATCATTCATCCCATATGGTACCCAATATCATAAGATATTAGAAACCGAAAAACCCAAGTTATTTCATTAAGTCACCACCTATGATATCCTATATAAAATGACATGGCCCCAACTACAGATTATGTTATCATAATGTAATGTCAACCTTATTAAAAAAACTATATCACCGCTCATGATATAAAATATCTTAATTCTATCCACAATTAAAAATTAATATATTTTTAATAAAAATAAATTTTATATCAATGAGATAATGTGTATTTTCATTTTCAAACATGATTTGAAGAAGCAAATAATCATTCCTTGACTCTGAAAACATTGATCGGTTTAGTACAATTTATTACCACTTAATAAATTATGCTAAAACAACTACCAATAAAAATTCCATAGATTTAACATATATTGAATCCCAAACCATTTATAGATATAAATGATGAACTTTTTTTACTATTCACCATTGACCACCACTACCACTACCTTCCATCACGCACTTGATAATTATCCCTTATAGGTATTCTAAGCAATCCCTACTCCATGTTGTATATATGATATGATGTGAATCACAGCTCATATGGGTGGAATTTTTCTAATGACCTATCCCATTGTAGTGTAACACCCTTACTCGAACCACCATTTTTTATTTGGGGACTTCACGACATCATGCGTGCCTCCCTATATATAAGAGGTTTCTGACTAGAGGTGAGGGCCTATTGAACATCATAATGAGAATATTCCCTATGTATAAGGTATACATTAGAGTTTAATATTGTAAGTAATAACTATAACAAAAAATAATTAATGACTAATAAAAATCAACATAGTAGTAGAATACACATATAAAACTAGCCTATGTAGTTAAAATATGGAATGCCAGATATAAAAACCAAAACTAAAGAAAATGATCTAATGTATGTTCTAAATCATATAAATATAATCAATATACATCAAGAGTTTTTTCTTTCTATTAATGTCAATATCCTCTTGGTAATATACAAAAATTTCCACTATATGGCCCTTTCTGTTCATTGAATATCTAGAAATGGAATCTAAAAGGACAATAAAATGCCTGAGTAGGTTGTGAGTACAAACTCTGTAGAAAAAAACAACTGAATCATAACATGAAATCATAAGATATACATGTCAATTAAATTAAATTAGAAATATAATTTATAAACAACAAGTAAATCATGGAAGCGCAATTACACTTGTTGGGTCCTTGAAGACTGACTATACCTACTTGAACACTATTCCAAAAAGAATGTCAACTAGAAATGTCTAAAACACCCCCTAATTGATTAGATAGATTACAAAATATGTTATAAATATCTCTATAAGAAGTATGGCCTATGTACACGCTGATCAATATGACCCGCATGCCTTTTAGGGGGTTAGTCCATGTGGATGATCCAACATTACCTATAGTGATGAGGAACAAAACAAAAAAAACCTTTATACAGAATGATAGAGAGTAATTTAATATAAAAACAAAGGGCAAAAACCATATAAAACCATATATGAGGAAAAAATATACATTGTATTTTCATAACTAAAAGCACATGTCAAGCATCAATGATAAGAACCCATATAACAGGTGTTAATGTCAAGGGATTCTAATGTTATGAAAAATGACAATCGAGCGAAAGGATTATTGTAAGAGTCTAAAATCACCACCAAAACCAATAAAAACATGTTCAAAATGATTTAAAATATTTGTATAAAGTATTTGAAAAAACCCCAACCAAAATGAAGGTCCATAGAAAACATACCTGACATGATCCACTACCGAAAATCATCTTGATCCAATTGATGTGTAGATTCCAAATCCATTAATCTTGATGTTTATTCATCCAAAAATCAATGAAACCCACATTAAAAGATGCCAAAAAATTCCATATCTGATAAAAAATATATTTTGTAATATGTTTTTAATAAGGAAAAGGGTAGGGTAATGTTGTAGAATATGTAATGACTCAAAAAAATTGAAGCACATGATTGATTTATCATTCGGGGGTTTAATAGATGTGATATAAGGGAGGAGAAGGTCCCAAAACTTTTCAAAGTGGTACCCTAATTTTATAAGAGTTAATGATAGTACGACATAATTGGAAATAGTAAGGGAGGGTTGGGTATTAATATAAACACCTATAATCCACAAATCCTTACTAGGATCCATAGGATACCACCAGCTTACCACCACCATCCCACAACTACCCAATGTCAAATGGGAAGTTCAAAACTAAACTAGGAGCACCACTAGTAGGCTAGTGGATTAAGTAAAGAAACATTTCAACCTAAACGACACACCATACGACCGATGGATTCTCACTATCTCATAAGTGTGACTTCTGTAACTCTAAAAGATACAACAAGTTCCCTACACCTACCTCACCCTTATTATAACCCCTTAAACAACCCAAATGTCCTCTAAACACAACCACAAATACTCAAACTCATTTCAATTATTGAAAATGGGATCACCTAGTATAGAGGTGTGAAAATTCCCTCCTTTTGAAAACTTATCATCTTTCAGATGTATTCATAGAGTTATTCTCAAACAAATCATGCCATTAATCCCAAATGTTAGTTTCCCACACTCATGTCACATCCAAAATTCATTCATGAAACCACTAAACATTAAAAGAAGGAAATGGTTTCCCCTAAATTAACTTATCACTTTGTTCTCCCATCTAAATAGGGTATTTTAAAAAAGTAAACATCCTTCCCCATATCAAAATCCTTATAGTGGAACACATGTTTAGGATTGGAACATACTTCAAAACTATTAAATGTGGAAAAAAATGAATATACATTGATATTGTAGAGGATGATATAACTAGTATGCCACTATCTTGATGTTTTTTATTATATCAAATGAACTAATGTACCACAATATCAGTTTTCCATGCCTCCATAGATGGTTATTCCCCACCATAGGTGGAACCCATAAGGAAACATTATCACTCACAAAAAACAATAAGGGTTATCTAGCCACTGGTCTTAATAAGACATATTATTATCTTGAGCTATGACCAATACTCTTTGATTTCTCTTATTGATCTTGTATTCTTTTTCCTCTTCCTTTCCTAGAACCAATTCTGATTTAGACATCATTCATCTCTCATCGTCCCTATTTACACCTTTCTCTGTGACTTCAAACCTCCACATTGGGTTTGGGTTTAGGTGCTTTAGATGGATTGGCCTTGTGTCAATGGTGGAATCCTATTCCCCCCCTCCTCTTCTCTTGATGTCCAACCCATCGTGCTCAACCCCATATTTTTTGGAAACAATGCAGGTCTTGGGGAATATTGGGATGGTTCTAGTGGAAGGATTCCATTGATCTTAGTCTAGTCCTTATAATTTTTGTAATGTTTTCCTCTTCGACATAGTTCTTTCCTCTTAGGTTATTTTTTATTTTCATACTTTGACGTGGTTCATTTTTTGTTTAGTTATGTGTTGGATTTTTATGTTTGGGTTTGATTAGATTTTTTTTTTCAGATGGTTCATCCCTCTATGGAGGTCTTTTGGAGCTTCTCTCTACCCTGGTTTTATGTTCCCTTCTCCTCTCTAGGTTGGTCTGGTGCGGTGTTTCTCCGATGCTTTGGGATGTGGTGCTGAATTGGCCATCAGTCTCCGACACATGAGGCCTATGTTTTCTTTTTCAGCGTGATAGAGGAAGGTTTGATTTTTTATTTGGTGAATATCATCAATGATTTAGATTTTTGTCATATGGTGGTGGTCCTAGAGGAAGATATGTTCCAGATATGATGGCCATTCTCAATTTTTGTGATAGTCTCTTATGACATTGTTTGATGGAAATGATGGACTCCAGCTTATAGTTTTCTCAAGGTATCTCGTGTGTTGATATTTTTACAACGACTACATGGTGGTAACTTTTGGTTCTATAGATGGTTGGTGGTATTATATAGTGTTTCACGGTGAAGCCTCTAATGACTAGTGTGATGATAGCTACGACAATGATGACAGAACAATGATGTCGTTGAGGGTGATAAAGATGGATAGTGGCTGGAAATTACATAATTAGTTTTGGATACTCCTGACTCGAGGTATCCTTGGATGATGTGTATTTTGAATTTATAATTTTGAAATATGTATTTGGATACAATTAATTTACAACCCTTGCTTAATTTTCCAGTTACTTCCCAAACATAAAGAGGAGTATTTGAAAATCAAAAAAGAAAATTTCAATCATGTTATTATATCAATCCCCTCTAAAGTCTGTAATACATTTATAAATCATATCGCATATGGTTTGGATTATATCCTATGAATTCCCATTGATTTGAGGAGGAACGATCATACTAAGCTTTAACTATTTTCCCATAACGTTTTTCAATCCTTTAAAGAACTATGATGGATACATGTTATCTCCATGAGATAACAAACTCAAAGGAACTCTATGAAGTCCCAAAATCTCTTGACCATTGATCTATCCCAGATCATCCACTGAATACATTTTTCAGATTGATATGAAGTGATCCACCTTATTTAATTGATCCACCACTACAAAAATGGTGTATCAACCTCTATGGGTCCTGGGGTTATTTATTATTAGGTCTATAATTACAAAATCCCACTTTTAAGAAGGCATTGTAATTCACTGGAGAAACCATCCATGTCATTAATTGTTGGACATAATCATACAATGTGTTTGATAAATGGATACAAATCCTACAATGTCTCTCTTCATAAAAGGCCACTAGAACTATCACATAACATCGTGATACATCATGGATGACCCATGGAACACTACCCAATATTAATAATGAGAAGATCTAATCATCTAATATCTAATGAAAGATGAAATTATCACCCTTCCGTGAACTAGGAACACTCTATGTCTATTCAAAGACCCACATTAAATGGGTATATCCCCTTACAAACACTCTTGTATCATGAAAACCTATTGATATGGTTACCATATAGAATTCATTCATTATAAAAATAAGAAACTGAGTAAAGAGGGTAAAAACACACTACCCCATGATCCTTTACTATCCATACATTCTTGTCTTCCCACAATCTCATGAACTTTCGTATGGATTTTGACATTCTCTCTCTCAATTGTTGTCATTTTCTATTCATTTCATTTGAAACCCAATTGCATTTAACAGTAGATAATATATAACACCCTAATATTTCATACAGTGTTATCTCATTAAAGTTATTCAATAGCTTACGCTACATGCAACACTAAGTTCGAGCGCACCACAACTTACCAAACTAGCCACTCAAAAAGTGGTTATGAATAGTATTAACTAAAATTTGAATCTTATATACTCTATATAATGTTAACATCCATATTATGTGTTTCATAGATATAATATAAGAACAAATTAATTTATTTAGATAAAAGAAGATTTAAAAAAAAGCAATTTTACCAGCTTTTAATGACAAACCCTTTTTAAAATCAACATTTGACACTTTTATATATTTGATTTAATGAAATTAATTTTTTATTTAGAACTGGGAAATAAAATTTTAATTTGAATAAATTTTTTTTACTTTTCTGATAACTTTCATATTTTTATGAATAATGAAAAATACTACCTTTTAACTGAAAAAAACTTTTTTAATCGAAATAATTTATAGTGTTAAATTATGAATTTGAATTGTTTTGAAGTATAATTAGATTATATTTTTATCATTTAATACAATATAGGTCATTATAAGTAATTTCACATTTGAATTTCACATAAACACAGGTTAATCTTTTGATAGTTTTTACTTTTTAAAAACCCGCCTTTTGGCTTTGAAAAAGGGAATTAATTTTAAATTAATTTCTGCCACTTCAGAATTTTGAATATGGAAAAATGGATTCCATATCTGGAATAAGGAGGTCCCAAATTTAAAAATATGTAACTTTTATATTTATACATTATAAATATTTGCTTCAGTAAATATTTTATTTACTATGGTTAAAGGGTAAATCTGGTAAATAAGGGTAAAAAAATATTTTTATAATAATATTAAATTACCCTAAATTGTGTCCTATTCCTATTTGTTGATACATGTATGACTGTGGGAATCCTTGGGTCTATTATGGGACCACTTTGAGCCACATGAGAGTGATAATGACACTTTATATTAACTAATTTAAAGTAAAGACAAAAATGACATAAATATATATCTTTTAGTATAACAATTTTTACAAGGTGTTGTATAAGTTATATTTTAGACTATAAATATTCATTAAAATAATAAAAATATTTCCTATATAATGTTATTTTATTTATAATTTTAAGACATTATATAATTAAATTTATTTATGACACGATGATGATGGAGTAATTACCTTAATAATGAAAGAATCAAATAAATGGTATTATAAATATTAAAATAAATATAATTTCGACATTTTTATGACATCCAAGAATTCTATAGGTTAATATGACTTGTTATTATTGATTAAATTTATCTTGTTCTAAGTAATCATGTTGTGATTACTTTCACATAAATCAAATACTAAATAGTGTCATAATTGACATAAATGAGTTTTTAAAACAGATATTATATTATTAAATTTTATAATATTCCTAAAAATCTATGGTTTGGCCAAAGGGCGTAAGTAATATTTTATATATGTCATTAATGAACCACTTTAGGTTCTATTTTACGTTTAGAGTATGTTTATTAACCATATAGTGTAAGAATACAAAAATACATGGTAAAAGTTAAACTATTTAACTATGAGTTAAATCTAAAAGATAAGGATAATATGGAGATCTAAACCTATCTAAAACCTATTGGTTGAGTAGTTTTCTAATACTCCCCACCTTATCCTAGAAATAAATCATTTTAATTCCATTAAAAACCGAAAATAATTTTTTTATAAAATAATATTTCAAGCATTTCCTAAAGTGACCCTCACATCTCTTATAAAAGGGAACTTTCTCTTCTCTCAAAATCACACCTCGAAATCCATTTGGCTCGGCAAGATACTTCACCAAATATACTCCCAACTTTTCTAAAATCAACCTAGAGTCATTAAATTGATCAGAAAGCCAATCTATGGAGCCATTTTGATCAAATCGAAAGGAAACACCCGAAGAAGAGGTAATAATTTCAACACCCTCTTTCAAGTTCCTTTCTTCTTCCACTTCCCCTTTCTTTGTTGTTTCCATACCAAAATAATAAATCTAGTAAATTCTAAATACTATTATGTTATTATAAATATGGTACAACCATATACATTATTCTAGCCATCCTATGAATGATAATGTCACCATGTGTGCGTATGTACGGCTTACCGTCTCCACGTTATGGTGTAATTTATTATTTAACACCATGCATTTTGGATGGATATAATGATGAGTAATATTTATATAAACAATGAAAATAACATAAAAATGTCTCTGTAAAATTAATATGCCATCCAATTCCACAAATTTTAATCATTAAGAAAATGAAATCATCGAACATGTGTACATACGGCTTACTGTCTCCACGACACGATGAGATTCAGTTACAAAATCACCATTCAACAATGATTATAAAAATATATATATTAAATAAGTATGTAATATATGACATAATAATTATACCAAATATATATATATATATATATGTATTTATGTACTTACATATATCTTATTCACTTCCATTCAATATGATATGAAAACAGAAACAACATTTATGTGTATGTACGACCTACCATCTCCATAAATGGTGTTTTACATTTCATATATCTATCTACTATACATATTTATATTCTAAATATATATGATATATAAATAATTTCTTATATTATATAAGTATGTAAATCATGATCTAAACAATACGATCCAAAATAACGGGTTAAAACATGTACGATAAAGAAAGCAATTATTACCCGATATGTTAATTTAACATGGAAATCATTATTAAATGGGTTGTATAAAGTCATAAATGAATTATGTATGATATAATAAATATGAATATGGTTATGGTATAATTTAACAACTTAATATGGTCATTACACATGAGGTTAAACTTACCCTTGACCAAAGGAAAGTGCGAGGTAAGGGTTATTTCCTCAATCTCATTATTATCTGAGATTGTTTATGTGTAAGGGTTTCCAGGGAAATATTAATCATTGATACCCATATTTTATAAAAATGTTTTTAAAAGGATTATTTTAAGGTTTTATGGGAGTGTCTATTTAACTAGATCATCATTTTAATTTTTTTAAAGATTTATCTCTCAAAATCCTTTTTATTAATGTCCATTTTTTGAAAATGATTTTAAGGATTTATTTATATGGACATGATTGTTTTGAAATGATAATTCTTTTCAAAATTTTCAAAGTGGTAGGGGACACTTGGATTCAAAAATACCTTTTAAATTATTTCCTTTATAAATGTGTGACATTTAAATGTTTTCCTGGAATAAAGATATTTCTCTCAAAGAGTTTTACAAATCATTTTCATCTATATCAACATCGTTTGATAGATTTTAAACTTGTTTTAAGTTGATTTATTATGATTCAATTATTCCATATTGTATTTAATGTTTTGTGATATATTTTACTGTGAATGTGAAACTTTTATACCATTCATGGTTTATGGTTAATGTATTGACATTTTGTATGCTAGTTTTAATACGATTGTTTATGTTATATTCCACCCTTTTCTTATGAGGAATGTATTGGACTTAGTAAGTGATGGGTAGAGCCTAATATAGATCCTCAGTGCATCGATAGGTCCCATGAGACAATTAGATGTGAAATTGGAAGAGACCTTTCCCAGTTTGATATATGGTTTTGGTCGATGCCTTAATCAATTTTATAATTCTTGGCCAAGGCCTTGATAAAATGTTTCAGAATGTCCGGCATTATACATTCCCACATTATGAAAATATTATTGATGGTTAATGTGGTTATTCACCTAGTAGAAAACCAATGACTATGTTTTATTATGGAATTATTTATTCGTGCGATAAAATGTTCATGTTTATTATTTGTAAAGGCATGTGTTTTAAATTATTCACAACACATAATGTTTATGTTATGTTCCACAGTATTTCTTACCCTTACTAAGTATTTGAGCTCACCCCTTTCTTATGTTTCATTTTACCAAGATTCCAAGAAGTGTATTCTGATTTATAAGAAGGGTTAAAAAAGGTGATAAATGGCGTTATCAAAGGATCATTTATGTTATGTTTTATTTTTCTATTGTGCAATGTAACGTTCATGTATGTAATCTATTTTCCAATAATGCTAAACTGATTGATCCTTCAGGGCTTGATTGCTTGTAATAATGCCAGTGAGTTTAAATAATGAACCGGCTCCGAGCATCTAGGTTCAGGGCATTACAGTTGGTATCAAAGGAAGTTTAGAAAAATCCTTGGAAACTAGATTTTGATAAACTTTGATTAGAGTACATTATCCTAAGATAGAAATTGAGGATAATTATAGAATAAATTCATATAATTTTGGTAATGTAGATATTTTGTGAGTTTTCCAAGAAATACATCCCTGTCTGGATACGAGCAGGTAGAGATGGCTCAGGCACCGATATACCTAGGAGTGAAAACTCTGACAAGGAGTTTAGGGCTTGACCCAAGGTATCCTGGTACATGAAAATGAGTCTTGCTGCACTCTTGTTTATGAAAATCCCAGGGGATATGCTTAGGATAATTCACATTTTCATTACAATCCATTATGAAGGATTTATGAGTAAATACTTCCTCAAAGAAAACATTTTATGATTATAGATTATATGCATAACCTTTTAAATTTACATTAGGTATTTTACAAGTTTGGAATTATGAATTGCGATTCATAAACTAACCTAGTGAATGCTATTGTTTAGAAATGGTGCCTAGTATAAGGAATGAGAATTCCAACAATACGCATGATTGAAAGATTAAGAAGGATCACATATTTCATGATATTAAGCCATCATTAAAATGGAAATAGTCTCCCATGTAATCTCATCATATAATGAAATAGTATCATGTGTTAATAAGATAAGTAATGAATTATCTGAGTCCTATGGATTTGAAGGGAAGCAATAGAAGAAAAGGATAAAAGAGAGAAAGATGGATAAAGGGAATAGGGGAAAGAAGGATTTTCTATATGTGATAACTGTGAAAAGAACCACCTTGGTAAATTCTTGAATTAAATCAGAGTTTTTTATAAGTGTAGAGAAAAAGGACACCAAGTACACGATTACAAGGGTTAGAAAATGGCTTCAAATGTAAAATGCTTCTTCTGCAAGGAGTTGGGACACTATGCGAATCAATGTGCAAATAATCAGAGTATGCCCCAAATGATTCTATTGGACAATAATCAAGTTATTGTACTACCAAAGATTAAGATGAATGATTATAGTTATTATGATGTTATTAAAGTATTGTGTAATTTGATTATAGTATTAATGATGTACTTGTTATAAGAATTAGAGAGTATATAAGGATTGTACTACAATACTTTTTCATTAAGGACTTGAGATTGTGTGGAACCATGAGAAGTGACTCAATACCAAGATAACATTTTTGGAAAATATATGGTTGAGAGAAAGATAAACTATAGTATGGTTCTGATACTGAGGTAGTGATTTTTGGAATAATATATGGTTGATTTGGAAAAATTATATTTGATATTCTTGACTACCTTGAAACTGATTAATTATTCGTATATTCCATCATTGTTGGAGTTTACAACTTTTTTGGATAGGAGTATATCCAGTATTCTATATGAAATTAGGGATCATGAATGTAATAAATAATGTTTTATGCTAATTAAGGATGTTATAGTGTTTTAAAGGAATACATGATGAAGGTATTCACATGTAATTACGTGGAAAAAAGGATCTTCACTGTGTTTACCTTCCTTTTAAATTTTGGACTGTGAGTTTGGACAGAAGTATTTTCGATAATTCTAAAGGTTGGAATTGATTAAGCATGATTTTGGATACAATTGTTAAGGTTAAATATTTTCTTGAGATTATTTTTGGATTGCCAGAAAGCGGAAAACCAGAGGTCGGGCAATAACCTGTCGCGTTCGATAAGTCCGTGTGACTTGAACCCGCAAGCAAAGGGCGATAAGGGTGCATCACCTACCGCTGGCCAACGTGATGTCCTGGTTGGTATAATGTATTTTTTTAAATCGTCTGATAAATGAATTATAAATTCAATATTTTTAACTCTATACGATTAGGATAAATATAATATTTTTGAATTCTATTATCTTTTTGAGTGAAAGATGAGTTTGTGGTTGGAATTAGTTGAAGAATGATTCTGTTCTTGTCAAGTATATTTTTTCCTCTTATTCTATGAATAAATTAATTCTTAATCTTTAGGGAATGGATCTCAAAACAAAAAATGTTTTTTCCTTATACCATATGTTTTGATGAACCGATGATAATTTAAATCATCAAAGATTTATGGCTTCGAGTCCCTCAATTTTACACTTGTTTGTGATTAATGACCCCAATCACTCCCTATAAATATTTATTCTTTCCTCCAATTAACTTTCTCTAATTTCCACCAATGTTCTCCTAATCGAGATCATAATTTGTTGGTGACGTTTTCATTCCCCTTTCCTTTTTATTACGACTAAATTTTATTAACCCAATTTCCGATGTGGGTTTTCCGCAAAGGTATTTTTCTAGTTTTAACCAATTATTTTCAAAGAACAATTTCAAATTGTGAGGACCCAATTTATTGAATAAGGGGAGAATGTGACACCCAAATATTTCATACTACGTTATCTAATTAAAGTAATTCAATAGCTTACGCTACACGCAACACAGAGTTTGAGCGCACCACAACTTACAAAACATGTCGTTCAAAAAACTGTTACAAATAGTATTATCTAAATTGTGAATCTTATATAGTATATATAATTTTAACATCTATATTATGTGTTTCTTAGACAAATTATAAGAACAAATTCATTTTTTTAGATAAAAGTAGTATTTAAAAAAAATTCATTTTTACCACCTTTTAATGACAAAACGTTTTTATAACGAGTATTTGACCCTTTTATAGATTAAATTTAATTAAATTAAATACCTCTTTAGAATCAGGACATAAAAATTTAGTTTGGATAAATTTTTGGTACTTTTCTGATAACATTAATATTTTGATGAATAGTGAAGGTTTTAACTGAAAACTATTTTTTTAATCGAAATAATTTGTAGTGTTAAATTATGAATTTTGATCTTTTTTAATTATAATTATATTATATTTTTTTCATTTAATACAATTTAGTTTATTATAAATAGTTTCACATTTAAATTTGAAATAAACACATGTCAATCTTTTGATATTTTTTACTTTTTAAATACCCACTTTTTGGATTAGACAACAGGAATTAATTTTAAATTAATTTCTCCCACATCGGTGTTTTTAATTTGGAAAAAATGGATTCCATATTTGGAATCAGGTGGTTGAAATTTTGAAAATAGGTAACTTTTATTTTCATACATTTTGAATATTTATTTCAATAAATATTTTATTTATATCGTTAAAGGGTAAATCTGGTAAATAAGGGTAAACAAATATTATAATAATAATATTAAATCACCATAAAATATGTCCTTTTACAATTGGTTGAAACATTTCTGACCATGGGCTTCCTTTTTTCGACTTTGGGACTACATGTAGCCACTTGAGGGTGATAATGACACTTTATATTAATTAATTTAATGTAAAGACAAAAATGACGTAAGCATATATCTTTTAGTAAATCAATTTTTACAGGTTTAAGATAGGTTATATTTTCGACTATAAATATTAATTAGAATTGTAAAAATATTTTTTACATAGTGGTTTTTATTTATAAATTTTAGACATTAAAAAATTAAATTTATTTATGACACAATGATGATGTAGTAATTACCTTATTAATGAAAGAATCAAATAAATGGTATTATAAATATTAAAATAAATAAAATTTCAATGTTTTTATGACATCCACGAATTTAATAGTTTAATATGACATGTTAGTGTTGATTCAATGAATATTTTTTGAAGTTATCAAGTTTTTATGACTTTCACATAAACCAAAAACTAAATTGTGCGAAAATTGACATAAATGAGTTTTTGAAACAAATGTTATATTATTAAAATATATAATATTACTAAAAATCTATGGTTTGGTAAAAAGGATTAATTAATATTATATATGTCATTAATTAACCACTTGATATTCTCTTGGAAGTTTAGAATATGTTTATTAACCATATAGTGTAAGAATACAAGAATACATGTTAAAAGTTAACCTATTTAACTAAGAGTTAAATCTAAAAGATAAGGTTAATATGGTGACCTAAACCTGTCTAAAACCTAATGGTTGAGTGGTTTTTGACCCATACCCACCTTATACTAGAAATCAATAAATTTGGATCCATTAGTAACTGAAAATGATTTTATTATGAAATAATATTTCAAGCTTTTCCCAAAGTGACCCTCACCTCTCTTATAAAAGAGAACTTCATCTTCTCTCAAAATCACACCTCAAAATCCATTTGGTTCAGACAAAAACTACCCAAATATCCTCAAAACTTCCCACATATTAATCTAGAGTATTTATATTTATCATAAATCCAACCTTTGTAACCTTTTGATCAACTCGAAAGGAAACACCTGAAGAAGAGGTAATAATTTCACCACCCTCTTTCAAGTTCTTTTATTCTTCCACTTCCTATTTCTTTGTTTTTTCCATACCAAAATAATAACTCCAGTACCTTCTACATATTTTTATGTTATTATAAATATGGTACAACCATATTCATTAATCTATCCTTCCTATGAATGACAATGTCACCATGCGTGCGTACGTATGCCTAACCGTATCCACACAGTGGTGTAATTTGTTATTCAACACTATGTTATTTGGATGGATATAATGATGAGTAAAATGTATATAAATAATTAAAATAAAATAATAATTTCAATGTAAAATTAATTTACCATCCAATTATACACATTTTAATCATTAAATAAATGACATCGTTGCTCGTGTGTACGTACGGCTTACTGTCCCCACGACGCAATGAGATTCACTTCCACATTCACCATTCAATGATGATTTAAAAAAATATATTTAAAAAGTATGTTATATATGACATAATAATGCTACTAAAGTGATATATATATTTATGTATGTATGTATGTATATACTTACATATATCTTATTCAGTTACTTCCATTCTATACGATATGAAAACGGAAACAACGTTTATGTGTATGTATGGCCTACCATCTCCATAAACGATGTTTTACATTTCATATATCTATCTACAATACATATTTATATTATAAAAATATATTATATATAAATCATGTGTTATATTCTTTAATTATGTAAATCATGATCTAAACGATATGACCAAGAATGACAAGTTAAAACACATACGATAAAGAAAGTGATTCGTACCTGAAATGTTAATTTAACATGGAAATCATTATTAAATGTGTACTATAAAGTCATAAATGAATCATGTATGATATAATAAATATGAATATGGTTCTGTTATAATTTAACAACATACTATGTTCATTATATAGGAGGTTAAACGTACCCTCGACCCAAGAAATTGGCAAGGTATGGGTTATTTCCTCAATCTCATTATTATCCGAGATTGTTTATGTGTAAGTATTTATAGTGACATATTTATCATCGATACCCATATTTCATGAAAGTTTTTTCAAAAGGAATATTTTAAGGTTATATGGGATTTTCCATTTAAGTAGATCATCATTTTAAATGTTTTAATGATTTATCTTTCTAAATCCTTTTAATTAATGTGCATGTTTTAAAAATGATTTTAAGGCTTTATTTATGTGGACATGAATGTTTTGAAATGACAGTTATTTTTAAAAGTTTCAAAGTTATATGGGACACTTTGATTCAAAAATCTCTTTTAAATTATTTTTTTTACAAATGTGTGACTGTTAAATGTTTTCATGAAAAAATATATTTCTCTCAAAGAGTTTTTAAATAATTTTCATCTATGTCAACATAATTTAATGGATTTTAAATGTGTTTGAAGTTGATTTATTATGATAAAAATCTTCTATATTGTATTGAATGTTTTTTGATATAATTGACTATGAATGTGTTTCTTTTATACCATTCATGGTTTATGGTTAATGTATTGACATTTCATATGCTAGTTTTAATGTAAATGTTTATTTTATATTTCAACCTTTTCATGTGAGGAATGTATTGGACATAGTAAGTGACAGGTAGCCCACTATAGCTTCTCAGAGCATCGGTAGGTCCCATGAGACAATTAGAAGTGAAATTATAAGAGGCCTTTCCCAATTTGATATATCGTTTTGGTCAAGGCCTTAATCATTTTTAGACATCTTGGACGAGGCCTTGATAAAATGTTTTTGAATGTCTGACATTATACATTCCCACATTATGAAAATATAATTTATGGTTCATGTGGTTATTCGACTAGTAGAATACCCATGACTATGTTTGATTATGGAATTATTTACTCATATCATTTTCCTACCATAAAGTGTTCATGTTTATTATTTGTAAAGGCATGTGTTTTAAATTATTCACCATGCCTAATGTTTAGTGTTATCTTCCGTAGTATTTCTTACACTTACTGAGCATCTGAGCTCACCCATTTTTTATGTTTTATTTTCATAGGATTCCAAGAAGTGTATTCTGATTTATAAGAAGGGTTATTCAAGGGGATTAAAGAAATTCTCAAAGGATCATTTATGTTAGGTTTTATTTTTCTAATGTGAAATGTAATATTCATGTATTTAATCTATTTTCCAAGACTGCTAAAATGATCGGTCCCTCGGGACTATATTCCATATAATCATGCCAATGTATTAAAATAATGCACCTGAACTAGGATTCTGGGTTCAGGGCGTTACAGTTGGTATTAGAGGAAGTTTAGTACAAACCATGGAAACTAGATTTAGATAAAATTTGATTAGAGAACATTAACCTAAGATAGACTTTGAGGATTAGTATAGAAGAACTTACAAGAATTTTGGTAATGTAGAGATTTTGTGAGTTTTCCATGAAATACATCTCAATCTGGATACGAGTAGGTAGAGATGGCTCTGACATAGATGTACCTTGGAGTGAAAACTCCGACAAGGACTTTAGGGCTTGACCTGGGGTATCCTGGTACACGACAAAGGGCCTTGCTGCACTCTTGGTTACAAAAATCCTGGGGGATATGCTTAGATAATTCACATTTTAATTAGAATCCATCATGAAGGATTTAGAAGTAAATAATTACTCAGAGAAAACATTTTATGATTATAGATTATATTCATAACCTTTTCAATTAATGTTAGGTATTACACAAGTTTGGAATTATGCATTGCGATTCATAAACTGACCTAGTGTATGAAATTTTTTATAAATGGTGCCTAGTAGAAGGAATGATAATTCCACCAATAAACATGATTTAATGATTAATAAGTATCACATATTTCATGGTATTAAGCGATCATTTAAAAGGAAAATATTCTGCCACTCATTCTCATCATATAATGAAATTGTATCATGTGTTAATAAGATATGTAAACAATTATCTGAGTCCTATGGCTTTGAAAGGAAGAAATAGAAGAAAAGGATGGAAGAGAGAAAGATGGATAAAGGGAAGTCGGGAAAGAAGGATTTTCCTATATGTGATAAATGTGGAAACAATCACCTTGGTAAATTCTTGAACTAAATGGGAGTTTGTTATAAGTGTGGAGATAAATGACACCAAGTACATGATTAAAAGGGTAAGAAAATTGTTTCAAATGTACAATGCTTCATCTGCAAGGAGTTGGGATACTATGTGAATCAATGTCTAAATCATTAGAGTATGCCGCAAATGATGCTATTGGATAATAATACAGTTATGGTACTACCTAAGATGAGGAGGAATGATTAGAGTTATTATGCTGTTATTAAAGTATTGTGTTATTTGATTATTTTCATAATGATGTACATATTATAGGAATTATAGAGTACATAAGGATTATACTGCAGTACTATTTCATTAAGGACTTGAGATTGTGTGGAACCATGAAAAGTGACTCAATAACAAGTTATTTTTTTTGGAAAATATATGTTTGAGAGAAAGATAAACCATAATATGGTTCTGATACTGTTGTAGTGATTTTGGAATAATATATGATTTATTTGGATAAACTATATTTGATATTCTTGACAACATTGAAACTGATTAATTATTCGAATATTCCATCATTGTTGGAGTTTACAACATTTTTGGATAGAAGGAGTATATCCAGTTTTCTATAAGAAAATAGGGAGCATGAATGTAATCAATAATGTTTTATGATAATTTAGGGTGTTATAGTGTTTTAAAAGAATACATGACGAAGGTATTCATATGTAATTATGTGCAAAAAAAGGATCATCATTGTGTTTACCTTCCTTATAAATTTTGGACTATGAGTTTGGAAAAAAAATGTATTTTGGATATGTCTAAAGGTTGGAATTGATTAAGTTTGACATTGCATAAAATTGTTACAGTTAAATATTTTCTTGATATTATTTTTTTTATTTTCAGAAAAATGACAACCCGGAGGTCGGGCGACAACCCGTCGCGTCCGACAAGGTCGTGTGACTTGAACCCGCAACCGAAGGGCGACAAGGGTGTATCACCTACCACTTCTCAATGTGTTGTCTGGGTTAATATAATGTTTTTTTAAATAGTCTCACAAATTAATTATAAATTCAATATTTTTGGAACCCTATACGATGAGGATAAATATAATATTTTTTAATTCTATTTTCTTTTTGAGTGAAAGATTAGTTTGAGGTTGGAATTAGTTGAAGGATGAAAGTTTTCTTGTCATGTATATTTTCACCTCATATTCTAGGTATAAATTAATTATTAAAATTTAGGGAAGGGATCTTAAAATCAAATATGTGTTATCCTAATACCTTATGTTTTGTTTAACTGATGATATTTTAAATCATCATGGATTTATGGCTTTGAGGCCCTCAATTTTACACTTGTTTGTGATTAAGGACCTCACTCACTCTCTATAAATATTTAGGGTTTTCCTCCAATTAAGTTTCTATAATTTCCACTAATGTTCTCCTAATCAAGATCATAATTTTTTGGTGACATCTTAATTTCCCTTTCCATATTATTAAAACTAAATTTTATTAACCCAATTTCTGATGTGGGTTTTCCACAAAGGTATTTTTCTATTTTTAACCTTTTATTTTCAAAAAACAATTTCAAATTTCGATGACACAATTTATTGAATAAGGGGACAATGTATCACCCGAAGATTTAATACTACATTATGTCATTAAAGTAATTCAATTGCTTACGCTACACGCAACACCGAGTTTGAGCGCACCACCACTTACCAAACTGGCCGTTCAAAAAAAGTTACGTATAGTATTAACTAAATTTTGAATCTTATATACTCTATATAATTTTAACATATATATTATGTGTTTATTAGACATAATATAAGAACAAATTCATTTTTTCAGATAAAAGAATATTTTTTTTAAATGAAATTTTACCACCTTTTAATGACGAAAAAATTTTATAACTAATATTTGACCCTTTTATAGATTAAATTTAATGAAATTATATTATTCTTTAAAAGCGGGACATAAAAATTTATTTTGGATAATTTTTTGGTACTTTTCTGATAACATTCATATTTTGATGAATGGTGAAGGCTTTAACTGAAAACAACTTTTTTAATCGAAATAATTTAAAGTGGTAAATTATGTGTTTGAATTTTTTTGAAGTATAATTACATTATATTTTTATAATTTAATACAATTTATGTCATTATAAGTAACTTCACAATTAAATTTGACAAAAACACATGTTAATCTTTTGATAGTTTTTACTTTTTAAAAACCCACGTTTTGGATTGGACAACGAGAATTAATTTTAAATTAATTTCTGCCACTTCGGTGTTTTTAATTTGGAAAAAATGGATTCAATATTTTGAATCAGGTGGTTCAAATTTTGAAAATAGGTAAATTTTATTTTTAGACATTTTTGAATATTTATTTCAATACAAATTTTATTAACCATGGTTAAGGGGTACAACAGCTAAATAAGGGTAAAGAAATATTATTATAATAATATTAAATTACCTTAAAATGTGACCTATTCAAATTGGTTGATAAAATTATGACCATGTTCATCCTTTGGTACATTTTGGGACTATTTGGAGCCACTTGAGAGTGATAATGACACTTTGTATTAATTAATTTAATGTAAAGACAAAAATGACGTAAGAATATATCTTTTAAATTTTTTTACAAGGTTTAATATAGGTTATATTTTAAACTATAAATATTAATTAGAATTATAAAAATATTTTATACATAGTAGTATTTATTTATAATTTTTAGACAATAAACAATTAAATTTATTTATGACACAATGATGATGTATTAATTACCTTATTAATGAAAGAATCAAATAAATGGTATTATAAATAGAAAAATAAATATAATTTCAATGTTTTTATGCAATAAAATAATTTTTTACATGAATATGAAATGTTATTGTTGATTCAATGTATCGTGTTCGAATAAATAAAGTTTTGATGACTTTCACATAAACCAAATACTAAATTGTGTCAAAATTTACAGAAATGTGTTTTTAAAACACATATTATATTATTAAATTATATAATATTCTTAAAAATATAAGGTTCGATAAAAAGGATTCAGTAATATTATATATGTCATTAATTAACCACTTATGGTTCTCTTGTAAATTTAGAGTAAGTCTATTAAACATATAGTGTAAGAAAACAAGAAGACATGGTAAAAGTTAAACTATTCAACTAAAAGTTAAATCTAAAAGATAAGGTTAATATGGTGACCTAAAACTGTCTAAAATATAATGGTTGAGTGATTTTAGACCCATAATAGTATTATCCAAGAAATAAATCATTTTTTATCCATTAGTAACCGAAAATTATTTTATTATGAAATAATATTTCAGGCTTTTCCTAATGTGACCCTCACCACTCTTATAAAAGGGCACTTCATCTTCTCTTAAAATCACACCTCCAAATCCATTTGGCTTGGCCAAAACCAGCCCAAATATCCTCAAAACTTCCCTCAAATCAAAATAGAGTCCTTACATTGATCATAAAGCCTACCTATAGATCCCTTTAGATCAACTCGAAAGGAAACACTCGAAGAAGAGGTAATAATTTCACCACCCTCTTTCAAGTTCTTTTATTCTTCCACTTCCTATTTCTTTGTTGTTTTCATACAAAAATAATTACTCCAGTTCCTTCAACATACTATGATGTTATTATAAATATGGTACAAACATATTCATTATTCTATCCTTCCTATGGATGATACTGTCACCATGTGTGCGTACGTACGACTTACCATCTCCACGCAGTGGTGTAATTTGTTATTCAACACTATGTTCTTTGGATGGAAATAATGGTGAGTAAAATGTATATAAATAATGAAAATAACATAATAATTTCAATTTAAAATTAATATTCCATCCAATTCCACACTATTTAATCATTAAAGAAATGACATCATCGCTCGTGAGTACGTACAACTTACTGTCTCCACGACACGATGAGATTCACTTCCACATTCACCATTCAACGATTATTATAAAAAATATATATTTAATGAGTATGTAATATATGACATAATAATGGTACTATATATATATATGTACTTATATATATCTTATTCTTTTACTTCCATTCAATAAGATATGAAATTAGAAACAATGTTTAAGCGTACGTATGACCTACCATCTCCATAAACGATGTTTGACATATCATATATCTATCTACTATACATATTTATATTTTAAATATATATTATATATAAATAACGTGTTATATTCTAGATGTATGTAAATCATGATCTAAATGATACGATCAATAATTAAAAATTAAAACATGTACGATAAAGAAAGCGATTATTACACGAAATGTTAATTTAACATGGAAATCATTATTAAATATATAGTATAAAGTCATAAATGAATCATGTATGATATAATAAATATGATTATGGTTATTTTATAATTTAACAACATTCTATGGTCATTATATAGGAGGTTAAACATACCCTCGACCAAAGGAAAGTGCAAGGTAAGGGTTATTTCCTCAATCTCATTATTATCTGAAAATTTTTATGTGTAAGTATTTACAGTGAAATATTTATCATTGATACCCATATTTCATAAAAGTGTTTTCAAAAGTAATATTTTAAGATTTTATGGGATTGTCTATTAAACTAGATCATCATTTTAAATGTTTTAAAGATTTATCTTTCTAAATCCTTTTAATTAATGTCTATGTTTTCAAAATTATTTTAAGGATTTATTTATATGGACATGAATGTTTTGAAATGATAATTCTTTTAAATTGTTTCAAAGTGGTATGGTACACTTTGATTCAAAAATCTCTTTTAAATTACAACCTTTATAAATGTGTGACTTTTAAATTTTTTCATGGAAAAAGGATATTTCTCTCAAAGAGTTTTACAAATCATTTTCATCTATGTCAACATCATTTGATGGATTTTAAACGTGTTTGAAGTTGATTTATTATGATACAAATCTTCCATATTGTATTACTAGTTTTTCAATATATTTGACTATGAATGTGTTACTTTTATACCATTCATGATTTATGATAAATGTATTGACATTTTATATGCTAGTTTTAATATGAATGTTTATGTTATATTTCATCATTTTCATATGTGGAATGTATTGGAACTAGTAAGTGACGGGTGGAGCCCGCTATAGCTAATCGGTGCATCAGTACATCCCTTGAGACAATTAGATGTAAAATTAGAAGAGGAATTTCCCAATTTGATATGTGGTTTTGGTCTAGGCCTTAATCATTTTTAGACATCTTGGCCGAGGCATTGATAAAATTTTTCAGAATGTTCGACATTATACATTCCCACATTATGAAAATATTATTGAGGGTTCATGTTGTAACACCCGAGACTTTTATGAGAAATATTTTGTTTTTATGTTATATAAATCATCAAAGGAATCTTTCACTACACACAACACTAGCTTGGCTTGCTTTACACGCAACCACGGACTTCCTTGATAGCTTGCGTCGTACGCAATAACCGAGTTTCACTAAACAACGATATATTATAATATTAGTCGTTATGAATTTTATAAATTTAATTTTTAATTTTATAACATTTTAATTCATCTTATATATTTTCTAGAATGAGGTATGAAAACAAAATCAGTTTTTTTTTATAAAAGAAGTATTTTTAAAAAAATACAGTTTTACCGCCTTTTGATGGCGCACCCATATTAAATATAGTTTTTGAAAAGTTTATAAGTTCAATTTGACAAAATAAAATTCTTCTTTAGAATCAAGATATAAAAATTTACTTTGGATAATTTTTTCATATTATTATGATAACTTTCATATTTTAATGAATAGAAAAAACACGCTATATTTTAATTAAAAACAACTTTTTTCATCGGAATACTTTATATGTTTAAATTATAATATTTAATGTTTTTAAAGTATAAATAGAATATATTTTTACCATTTAATATAATTTATTTCATTAGCATTAATTTGGCATTGAATTCAAAGGTAAAAACATTTCAATCTTTGGCAATGTTTTAACTTTTAAAACCCGTTTGCTTAACAACGAGATTAATATTAAATTAATTACTGCAACTTCTGTGTTTTGAATTTAAAAAAATGGATTCCATATTTGTAATCAGTGGGTATTAATTATGTTAATAGGTTACTTTTATTTTTTGTGATATTATGAATAGTAATTACGGTAATTTTTATTTGCTACGGTTAAAGGTAAATAGGGAATTTCAAGGTTAAAAGTATATTATAATACTTCAAAATTACCTTGAAACTTGTCCTAACCTTATTTGATGAGTCTTGGCCGACCATGGGCATCCTTGGGTCGATTTTGGGACCCCATTGAGCCACTTGGTAGTGACAATGACAATTTGGATTAATTAATTTAATGTAGAGACAAAATTGACATTAACAATGATATTTTAGTAATTAATTTTAATAAGGGGTTATATAAATTATTTTTTCGACTATAAATATTAATTGGAAAGCTAAAAATATTTAATACATAATCATATTTTTTTATAATTTTGAGACACCAAATAAAGTAAATTATTTATGACACACTAATGATGAAGTATTTACCTCTTTAATAAATTATTTAAATAAATAAGATTATAATGATTAAAATATTCTCCAAAACATGTCCAATTCTGATGGGATGATTTCATTTCAACTATGAGTCCTCTTATCTTCATCGTTAATGATTTTTGGACCTTTTTAAACTGAAGATAAGGGAATAATAAAATAATATTTCCACACTTTCCAAAGGTGCCCCTCTCCTCCCTTATAAAAGGGCACCTCCTCCCTCTCTTAATCACACCAATTTGAGCCTTCAAGCTCGGAAAAACCATGCCCATTTCAATTCCACACTTCGTTAGAAACCTACTAGAGGTACTGGTCTTATCAAAATACAAACTCTAGTGCCTTAAGAGAAAGTTTAAAGGAGGCACTTTGAGAAAGAGGTAATACCTTCTACCATTTTCTTCATGTTCCATTCTTCTTCTACTCCCTCTTCTTTAGTTGTTTCATTATGAGGTAATAACATCAGTATCCCTAATATACTGATATGTTATTATAAATATGAAACAACCCTATTTCACCTCTTATCCATCCTACGGAAAATGAAATCACCGCGCGTGCGTACGTACGGAATACCGTCTCCACGCCGTGGTGTAATCTGTTTTCCACCACCACCTTACTTGGATGGGTATAATGGTGTAAAGAATAACTATATATGATTATTTTAAAGTGATATTGAGTTTGAGATAGTATACATACACTTCAATACAATTCCACGATCATGGGAACGATATCATCGCTCGTGCGTACGTACGGCATACCGTCTCCACGATGTGATGCGACTCGTTCTATATGATCTTCATTGAATAATGATTATATAAATGAATTGAATGAATTAATATGATATATATTACACTAATAACATTATGTAAATGATGTATCTATATCCTATAAAGAGTAATTTGAATTTATTCGACAAAACACGCATAAGAACAAAAAGTAATAAACACCCGAATAACAAGTAGTAATGAAATATTACTAATAAGAATCTAAGAATATGACCATATATGATATCATAACAATGAATATGATTCTGTAATAAGTCAATGAAATTATTTAAATCATTATACAGGAGGTTCGGGCACGTACAAAGCATATTAGACCTAAGGTAAGGGAAAATATCACAATCTCATTTTTATCCGAGATTGTTTATACTTTTGTATTTACTAGGGTGTATTTTATCATTCACATCCATGTTTACTCAATATGTAATATTATTTCCATCCACCTAAAATTTTTTAAATCCAATTTTACCCTTCGGTGAGTTTTTAGTAAAAGATATGAAAGGAATCTTTTGTCGTTTTTCGTACGAGGTACTTTTTGACTTTCTCGACAAAATATGAGAAGAATGTTTTTTTTAAATTATACGGAATAAATGGATTTTTAAAACATTATTTCCAAGAATAATCCTTTAAATGTTTTCAAGTTTATTTTTAATCAACTTCTTTTAGTTTAGAATTGTATAAAATGTTAATAAAGGAAAAGTGTTTTTGAAGTAGAAAGGATATTTTCCTCAAGAATGGAGTTCAAGTTGTTGGATCGAATAGTCGATATAAAAGTCTATTAGATGGAACAATACAAGAGGGGGGGTGAATTGTAGGTTTAAATGAACTTAAACTAATACAAACACAAACACCCACAATTGTATTGAATGTAAAAGGTATGATGTATTGTAATACTATTGTTATGTAAAACAATTGTATTCAAGATGAACACAATAATCAGAGTAATACAAATGTAAATGATTCTACCTTAAAGCGTATAGAACCAATCAATACAATAAGTAATGGAATGATTGTAATTGAAACAATTAAAATTGAATAAGTAAAGGAAACAATACAAATCCCTTTCTAATACAACAACGGAAATGTAAAAGTAATACAATTCTTTTAACCCAAAGAGAAGGGTTATCCTTTCACCTAGGATAAGAGGTCTTTCTCACCAACACCTTGGTGAGCCCTCGATACGATGATCGGCACGTCTGTCTGCCTATCCCCGGCAGCCCTCGATACGATGATCGGCTCGTCTGTCTGCCTATCCCCGGCAGCCCTCGATTTTGCAGGTAATCGGCACCTCTGTCTTTCAATTACTTGAAAGCCCTCGATACGATGATCGGACGCACAAGGCTGATGAGAGAAGTCACAGTGTCTCTCTCTAGAATCTTCGTAGTTCACAGAGTCTCTTCGTTCATCAGTGTCTTCTCAGCTTCAAATGACCTCCTATTTATAGGCCTCGGGTTCCAACGGTCATATTGCCTCCAACGGTCAAATTGAAACAGAAAGCACGACATCGTTTTGATTAGTATATAACTAACTCAACGACATCGTTTCGTTAGGATAAGAGATATATAGAAATGTAAAACATGAGTACGATTCATATGCAGAGAGAGTTTTTGACAAAGTACCAAAACAAATAATGATTATCTGAATAACAAAGTCAGTACGATACGATTGACAGAGTCAGTACGATACGATTGACAGAGTCAGTACGATACGTTTGACAGAGTCAGTACGATACGTTTTGGTCGGTACGATCAACATCGTACGATACGATAAACATGATAAAAGACAATTTGTTATTTACAAACATATGATAGAATACTTTTGAGATTTCCAAAACATGACATAGAATATATTTGTGATTTCCAAAACATGATGTAAAAGCCAAAAGAAGACTTTTGACTTAACAATCTCTCCCTTTTTGGAAAGCACAAACACACAAAGTAAATGAAACAAGAAATACTTATCTCCCCCTGAGTTATTGAAAACTCTTCTGAATAAGAAAATTGAATACAACTAACTCCCCCTTAGGTATTGACTTTCCTAAGGATTGTATTCAGATTTTCCTTAAGAGCATTGTAATGCATTCTCCCCCTTTGTAAAACAACCTTTGCTTTGTAAATATTCTCCCCCTTTGTGATTTACAAAAAGAAAGGAGGAATCTCGAAATGTCTGGAAGAGTTAGTGAAGTAATACAAGACAATGGACAAAAGAGAAAGGATTATAAGAGTTATTACAAAACAAACAAGTCCCAAAAGAAACAAATACAACAATCATTTGTTTTCTCTTTCCTTCTCCTTCTTTATAAGCTCATGAAGCACAGCTTTCATCTTCTTGATCTCCTTCTTGTCTTCAGAAATTGATTCACCCTGAGTTTTGAGAAGCTCCTGTTGATCCGCAAAAATCTGATCTTGATTTCTGATGGTCTCCTCCTGTACTCTGATTACTTCTTCAAGGGTATCAATTCTGTTTTGCAGAGTCTTGTTATCCTTGGACAACTCGGAATTTTGATTCTTCAGTAAAACCATTTCATCTTTGAAAGATGAAACCTTCGAGAATTCAGATTGGAAAGCATTCATCCTATCTTGCAAGTCTTTCACTGAAGGAACATCGGCTCTTTGAGACGACAAAAGGTTCAGCCTTTCAATTGTTTCTTTATCAAGCTTGTTGAAAGCAATTGCAAGCTCATTTGACAACCTTCTTATATCTTCAATAGCAATCTCATGATCATTGATTGAGCTCTCTGTTTTGTATGACCACTTGGTCATCTTATTACAAGCTTTCTTATGAGCAACTGAGCTTTCCGAAAGAACTTTCAGATCGGCTTCAACAGACAAGACTTTCTTTCTCAATTCTTTTACAGATCCAAACTTCTTTCTCTGATTTTCAGTGATAAAATCAATCTTTCCTTCCAGCCTCGGGAAATAAGGAATGGTTTTCTCCATCCTTCTCAAAACTTGAACAATGTAATCACTCTTCTTGAGAGAGATTGTATGCTCTGAATCAGTATCATCATCGTACGATGCTAGTTCATACGATCTGCTTGAATCAACAACTGGTTGTTTCCCTTTCACTTTTTCTTTCTGTTTTCTTTCATCTTCCACTCTGTCACTAATGACAACTACTTTATCAGATTGAGAAGATTGAGCATCTTGCTTTTCTCGAGATGACATCCTGTCCGAAGATTTTTCCTGATCGGCATGAGGAGTTTGTTGAACACCTTCGATCAGCTTTTGAAGCGATTCCTCTCTACTTTTCTTTGAACTTTGAAGAAATTCTAACAGAAAATCTCCTTCTTCTACTTCCACTTCTTCTATCACTTGTTTTCCTTTTTCTTTCTCAGGCAAACTCTGTACGATGGGTTCTTGATGTACTTCCACAGTTAGTTGAGCACTAGCATCTTCAACTGCTTTCAAGACTTTAGAAATATCAAAGTCCTGAGCCTTTCTTTTCAAAAGAGTCTTCTTTTTCTTTTCAGCTTGAAGGGTTTCTTCTACCCTTATTCTTTCTGCAAAGGCCTCAGCAGGGTCAAGTCTAAACTTTGGATCACCCTCTTTTCTCTGTTCGTTGTCCTTTCTCCACTTTGCAACAACTTCTTTACTGTACCTCGGCTTCTTCTTCTTCGGCTTTGAACTAGTCTGCGGATCAGACTTTCGAGTAACACCGACGGATTGATTGTCTTTGGCTGGCATAGGTGCCGATTGATTTTCAGGCAATTCAGCTTCTACATCTCTGACAAAAAGTTTTGAATTTGAATCAAAACAAACATTCAGCTTTTTCATCGTACTCTTATTAATGAAAGATGGCCACAAATCCATAGGTTTTCCTTTCAAAGGAATATTACAAAACTTCATACTCTCAAGAATGAATTTTGTAAGGATAGCTGGATACATTATTATCTGGGATTTAATCCCTCCTTTCTTGACATTCTTGACGGTTTCAAAAATATATCCCATGAGATTCACTTTCCTCATATTCACAAGATAATCGAGCATAAAGACATCAGAAACTTTAAGAGTTTCTCTATCCCCTTTCCTTGGGACAAGAAAACCTTTCATCCATAAAGTGACAAACCGATTGTCCGGTGAAAGATGATAAACTTTCCTCTTTCCCTCATTAACAACAAACAAAGATTTTTCAGCACTCTCTCTATTAAACGTACCAACTTCCTCTGGTAGTTTGTGAGATGGACAGAATGAATCCCCTTCTATAGAAACGTTCAGAAAGTGTGCCGCTTGTTTCACAGACATGGATAATTTTCGATCGTACACAACGAAGTTTATAGTCATATCTTTGTCGAAAGACACGGTTTTGTAAAATTGACAAACTTCATCAAAAAGAACTGGATCTTGAGTATCAGGCTTTTCTACACAGAGATGTTCCCATCCTTGAAACAAAATAATCCTCTTGATTGTAGAATCGTACATATCGAAGAATTCTCGGGATACTAACCTTTCTCTGTGAAAGTCTTTCTCTGTAAAAGTCTTTGAAGACATTTCAGCGGGAGTGTTGGCAGAGGATTGAGACATAAAGATGATGCCGATTGAGAAGATCGTACGATTGTTTATAGCTGGGGGAGCAGAGCTTCGCCTCAATTCCTGAACAATCAATGTGGGTTTGGGGAGGGGAGGGGGGTATTTATAGGCAAAAAAGGGATGACCGTTGAACTTCTACGGTCGAGATTAGATAATACCAGATCAATGGTTAGGATTAAAACAAAGAAAGAAAATAAAAAAAAAATTGAAAAAGATACCTGTCGGAGAACAAAAAGTGATTGCTGGATTTGGTAAGTATCAAAGAAACAATCGTAAGAAAAAAAAACATGATGCCGATGGAAAACAAAGTCATTACTATGGTCGGACCGTACGATGGAAAATAGTTGTTACCATTAACCGACAGTACGATGGAAAACAATCTCAATACTATCATCGGTCGATACAAAAAAATATTGAATGGTACGATGGAAAAGAATTTGAATACTATCATCGGTCGATTCAAAAATTATTGAATGGTACGATGGAAAAGAATTTCAATACCATCATCGGTCGATTCAAAAAATTATTGAATGGTACGATGGAAAAGAATTTCAATACGATAAACAGAAAAACTGAAATGGTCAATACGATAAACAGGAAAACTTAAAAAGAAACAATAAAACTGTCAGTACTATAAACAGAAAGAAACATATATAAAGAGAGTAAATATTTAAAGATCAGAAACAAAAAGACATAAAGAAATGTCCTCCCCCTTTCTACGAGGAGTTTCTTACTATTAGGAGAGATGTAAAACAGGAAGTAGATATGAATGATTATTTTATTGTAATCATTCCTAGCTTCTGTTTTATAAATTCAAATCTATCGGAAGGTAAAGGTTTTGTAAAAATATCAGCAAGTTGTTCTTGCGTTCCGATGAATTGTAAAACAATATCTCCTTTTTGTGTGTGATCCCTAAGAAAGTGATGCCTAACATCTATGTGTTTTGCACGAGAGTGATGTGCTGGGTTTTTACTAAGAGCTATGGCACTTGTATTATCACACAGAATTTGAGTTTTGGAGAAACTCAAACCATAGTCAGTGAGTGTGTGCTGCATCCACAATACTTGAGCACAGCAACTTCCAGCTGCTACATATTCAGCTTCAGCAGTGGAGAGTGCTACTGAGTGTTGTTTCTTGCAAGACCAAGAAACAAAAGAATCTCCTAAGAAATGACAAGTTCCAGATGTACTTTTTCTATCCATTCTACAACCACCAAAGTCAGCATCTGAAAAACTTTTTAAAACAAAATCATTTCCAGAAGAGTAGAAAAGTCCTAAATCCATAGTGTCTTTTAAATACCGAAAGATTCTCTTTACGGCTTTTAAGTGAGACTTTTTTGGATTAGATTGATATCTTGCACATAAGAATACAGAAAACATCAAGTCGGGTCGACTAGCTGTCAAGTATAGCAAACTCCCTATCATACCTCTAAAAATTGTTTGATCTACTGCTTTCCCAGTTTCATCAAGATCAAGAGTATTTGAGGTACCAATTGGGGTGCTAATACTTTTAGTTTTGTCAAATCCATACTTTTTGAGTAAGTCTTTAATATACTTATGTTGAGATATATAAGTTCCTTCTGGTTTTTGAGATATTTGAAAACCTAGAAAGAATGTTAACTCACCCATCATACTCATTTCAAACTCAGATTTCATTAAATTTGCAAAAGAATCGGTTAAAGATTTCTGAGTTGATCCAAATATGATGTCATCAACATAGATTTGGACAACCAAAACATTTTTGTTTTCCATTTTGATAAAAAGAGTTGGATCAGCTGTACCTTTTCTATAATTGTTTTGTAAAAGAAATCCTGTAAGTCTATCATACCATGCTCTAGGGGCTTGTTTAAGACCATATAGAGCCTTGGTAAGTTTAAAGACATGATCAGGATGTTTTGGGTCTTGAAAACCAGGAGGTTGTTCGACAAAAACTTCTTCTTGAACAAAACCATTTAAAAAAGCACATTTGACATCCATTTGAAATAGTTTGAAATTGAAATATGCTGCAAAGGCTAATAGAATGCGAATAGATTCAAGTCTAGCTACAGGAGCATATGTTTCTTCATAGTCTATTCCCTCTTGTTGATTATAGCCTTTAGCAACAAGTCTTGCTTTATTTCTTACAATGATTCCATTTTCATCACACTTGTTTCTGAAAACCCATTTTACACCAATTACAGTTGTTTCTTTAGGTCTTTCAACTAAAGTCCAGACTTGATTCCTTTCAAATTCATTTAGTTCATCCTGCATTGCTTTGATCCAATCATCATCACCTAAAGCCTCACTTGGACTTTTAGGTTCAAATTGGGAAAGAAAATCAAGATGTTCTATTTCATTTCTTAAGGAATTTCTGGTCCTTACAGGTTGATTTATATCACCAATGATATTATCACTGGGATGATTCCTAAGAAACAATTGATTTTGGTTTTGTAAAACCTGTTCATCAACATATGGTAGAAAATCTTCTGTGGTAAATGTTTCAGGAACACTTTCTTGAACATTTTCCTTATCAGAATGTTCTTCTAACAAAGGTTGATAAACATCTTTAGAAAACACATCCGAGGATGTAGGATTGGGTTGGTTGAAAACAAAAGGGTTAGTTTCATCAAATTTTACATGTACTGTTTCTTCAACAGTACAAGTGTTTTTATTGAAAACTCTATAAGCCTTAGAGGTTGTGGAATAGCCTAGAAAGATTCCTTCATCAGATTTTGGTGCAAATTTGTGTAAATTTTCTTTTGTATTCAGAATGAATACTTTGCATCCAAAAACATTGAAGTAAGAAACTTTAGGTTTTCGGCCAGTCCATAACTCGTAAGGAGTTTTATTAAGAAATGGTCTAGTTAAAACACGATTTATAGTATAACAGGCAGTACTTACAGCTTCAGCCCAAAAATGCTTAGCAATTGAGTATTCACTCAACATGGTTCGAGTCATTTCCTGAAGAATACGATTTCTTCTTTCAACAACACCATTTTGCTGAGGAGTTCTGGGTGCTGAGAAATTGTGAGTAATACATTTCTTACTACAAAAAGTTTCAAAATCTGAGTTTTGAAATTCACCACCATGATCACTATGAATAGTTATCAATGGTAGGTTTTTCTCATTTTTAACTTGGGCTCTAAAAGTTTTGAAATACGAAAAGGCTTCAGATTTCTTTGTGAGAAAGTAGACCCATGTAAATCTAGTAAAGTCATCAACTAAAACAAATACATAGTATTTGCCTCCAATGCTTCCAGATTGTGAAGGACCAAACAGATCCATATGCACAAGCTGTAATGCATTAGAAGTTGAAACTTCATTAATTGGTTTAAAGCTAGTTTTATGTTGCTTGCCAAATTGACAAGGATCACAGACTTTTGAAGAATCATATCTAAGATCCGGTAGCCCTTTTACAAGTCCTTTCTTTGAGAGTTTTCTTAGGTTTCTCAAATTACAGTGTCCTAATCTCCTATTCCATAGCCACGATTGGTCTTCTATTACACTTAGACAAGGTAAGTTTTGGTTCCTAAGGTCTTCTAAGTTAATAGTGTAAACATTCTCTTGCCTATGGGCAGATAGAATGAATTCATCCTTGGAATTGTGAACTAGACACTTATCATTTCTAAAATTCACAAGGTAACCTTCATCACATAATTGACTTATGCTGATGAGATTGTGCTTAAGACCTTTAACAAACAAAACATTTGAAATAAGAACTTTTCCAAGAAAAACGATATTACCTATACCAACAATCTTTCCTTGAGCATTATCTCCGAAGGTAACTTTTCCACCTTTTGTTTTGATAACCTTTTCAAAGAAAACTTTGTTTCCAGTCATATGTCGAGAGCAACCACTATCCATGTACCAAATGTTCTTATTGATACACTTCTCGTTTTCCTGAAAAAGAAACAATTAGATTTTCGGAATCCAAACTTGTTTGGATCCAGAAGGATTAGATAAAAGAATTTTAGGAATCCACATTTGTTTTGCAAAATGAGCTTTATGAAATCCTAAGGATTGAGTTTTGTTAAGAGAACAATCTCTTCTCCAATGTCCACCCCATTGACACTTGGAACAGAAAATGGTTTTTTGAGGAACAAAATAGTTATTACTAAAAACAGGTTTGGAATAAGTAAAACCAAGACCAGAACGATTTCTCAAAGGTCTTATTTGAGAGTACATCCTATAAAAGTTTTCTTTTCCATGAGTAAAGTTTGACAAACACTTTTTCAAGGATAAAATCTCTGACTTTAGTTTTAAAACCAAATTCTTGTTTTCTAAAACATTTGAATTAGAACTAGAGTTAGACTCTAAAATGTTTTTCTTTGAAATAGCAGTTTCAAGATCCTTAGAAAGTTTATCTTTTTCAGATTTGACTTTCTCAAGGGTTTTCAAAATACTTTCAAAATCAGAAGTTTTCCCATCAAGATCTTTAGAAAGATCTGATACTTCTTTAGTCAAAATAGAAATTCTAGAATTTGCTTTTTCAAATCTCTTTTTGAGTTTAGAATTTTCATTTTCAAGTAATTTAGCAAATCTAGAGGCTTCTTCAAAAGAAGGTAAAGTATCATCTTCTGATGATGAGGGTTCATCATTTGAAGATTCATAATATCTATTATCAACATAATTTGCATTTAAAGAGACATTTGTAACAGCTTCAGCATTATGTACCTTAGCCATGAGACAATGATCTTCAATTGGTAGTTTGGCTAGAAGTCCAATATTCCTTTGTCCTGACGTCTCATATTCTGAAGAATCATCTGAGGAATCACTACCACTTGCACTCCATGTATCATTTGCTTTCAAGACTTTCTTTGTCTTATAAAACCTTTTCTTGTTTCTTTCAAAGTGTTTCTCTTTTCTATCTTTCCTCTTCAGTAAAGGACAATCAGGCCTTATATGTCCTGCTTTCTTGCATTCATAACAAGTTACCTCTGAATCTTTCCTATCTTTCCTGTATTTCTTTTTGAATCTATATTGAAAATCTTTCTTTCCCACAATCTTGTTCATCCTCCGAGCAAGATTAGCTAACTCATTGTCTGAAAGATTACAATCACTTGAATCAGAAACAACAACTTTCTTGGATTTAGACCTTGTAACCCTTCCAGGTGTTTTAGCTTTAGATGCAAAAGCTACACTTCCATTCCCATTCTTCTTCTTATTGAAATCAGCATCTCTTTTCATTCTTGTCTCGTGCTGTAGAAGAGTTCCAAAGAGTTCATCAAGAGTAATCTGGGAAACTTTTCTATTTTCATCAATAGCTGTTCTTTTTGACTCCCATTCATTTGGCATAATATCTATAATCTTATCAACAAGAGCTTCATCATCAAGACCTTTTTCTCCCATAGATTGTAAGCTGTTGACAATTGTCATAAACCTTTGTTGCACTTTACATACTTGCTCTCCATAAGGAAAAACAAATCCATGATACTCTGCTCGAAGCATTGCTCTCCTTGTTTCTATAACTTTGGATGTACCAAAATGAGTGACTTCTAATTTCTTCCAAATACAGTTGGCTGCTTCACATGAAGATATCTGGCTATATATATTCCTGGTCATAGAACATAATAAAGTATTGCGTACCTTGTAATTCAGTTGATATTCTTGCTTCTCTTGATTGGTAAAAGTACTAACTTCTTTGTCAGGAATTTTGTAACCCCCAGTAAGCATAATAAAATTGTCTACACCAGTATTGATGACGAAAGTCTTCATACGATCTCTCCAATACTCATAATCATTCCCATCAAAGATTGGTGGTCTAGAAGGATTCAGATTATCTATTGATCCGATATTCATTCCTGCCATCTAATATAACAAAAACAACTTTTCCACTCCACACGTTAGTGTAGTAAGTATTTAAGAAAGTAATAAGAAATAAAGCTAGTAATACAATTCAGTGGAAAACCTCCTTTGATACCAATTGTTGGATCGAATAGTCGATATAAAAGTCTATTAGATGGAACAATACAAGAGGGGGGGTGAATTGTAGGTTTAAATGAACTTAAACTAATACAAACACAAACACCCACAATTGTATTGAATGTAAAAGGTATGATGTATTGTAATACTATTGTTATGTAAAACAATTGTATTCAAGATGAACACAATAATCAGAGTAATACAAATGTAAATGATTCTACCTTAAAGCGTATAGAACCAATCAATACAATAAGTAATGGAATGATTGTAATTGAAACAATTACAATTGAATAAGTAAAGGAAACAATACAAATCCCTTTCTAATACAACAGCGGAAATGTAAAAGTAATACAATTCTTTTAACCCAAAGAGAAGGGTTATCCTTTCACCTAGGATAAGAGGTCTGTCTCACCAACACCTTGGTGAGCCCTCGATACGATGATCGGCACGTCTGTCTGCCTATCCCCGGCAGCCCTCGATACGATGATCGGCTCGTCTGTCTGCCTATCCCCGGCAGCCCTCGATTTTGCAGGTAATCGGCACCTCTGTCTTTCAATTACTTGAAAGCCCTCGATACGATGATCGGACGCACAAGTCTGATGAGAGAAGTCACAGTGTCTCTCTCTAGAATCTTCGTAGTTCACAGAGTCTCTTCGTTCATCAGTGTCTTCTCAGCTTCAAATGACCTCCTATTTATAGGCCTCGGGTTCCAACGGTCATATTGCCTCCAACGGTCATATTGAAACAGAAAGCACGACATCGTTTTGATTAGTATATAACTAACTCAACGACATCGTTTCGTTAGGATAAGAGATATATAGAAATGTAAAACATGAGTACGATTCATATGCAGAGAGAGTTTTTGACAAAGTACCAAAACAAATAATGATTATCTGAATAACAAAGTCAGTACAATACGATTGACAGAGTCAGTACGATACGATTGACAGAGTCAGTACGATACGTTTGACAGAGTCAGTACGATACGTTTTGGTCGGTACGATCAACATCGTACGATACGATAAACATGATAAAAGACAATTTGTTATTTACAAACATATGATAGAATACTTTTGAGATTTCCAAAACATGACATAGAATATATTTGTGATTTCCAAAACATGATGTAAAAGCCAAAAGAAGACTTTTGACTTAACACAAGTGTTTTATCAAAATTATTTTCCATCTAAGATAATATAGTATTCTGTTTCTATCCCTATTATTACATTGATTTGATTATGTTGTGATGGAAATATTTTATGAATTCCTTTATCTTATATGAATTGTTTTATGATGTCATAATGTTTAAGATTCCCATTTTTCTTACATGGGTTATGCTATGATGTATGGTTTATGATTTTGTGGAACACATAAGAATGGTATCATTATGAGATGGGTGGGACCTATATATCCCTATAATTAATTGGTTAAAGATTTTATATTTCATGAGATAGACAAGGATGGAATGGCAGGTTAAACCGGTTCAGTGAAACGGGACTGAAACGAGGAGTGAACTCGGTTCAGAAATGGACTTTGTCGACTAAGATAGTCTTGGCTATGAGTCTTGACTAATAAGAAATGATTCTATATGATTATGTGTGTATGACAAAAAGTTTCATGTTTTATGTTATGATTATTGGGATTACATTTCACTACCATGATTTATCCCATGTTATGAAATTATGATCTCTTTTACAGGGTAAGATTTCCAAAATGTTATGTTCTTTTGAATTTGATGTGATTGATATTTCTTTTGTTTACCCTTACTGAGCATTTGAGCTCACCATTTTGTATGTTTTCTTTCCCTAGGTCAGGAAGAAGTTTATTAAGTAAGATATTCAAAAAGGGACAACAAATATGATAAAATAAATAGATGACAGTGTAGATGCTTTATGAACCAGTTTTTTATGTTTCACAGTCTCTAAAGACACTATACCTATATGGTACTTTCATGGTTTTGTTATATGTTTTAATAAGTATGCTTCAATTTTGAAGAATTAACCATGTATGTAATTTATGGGTTGTTATAGTTGGTATTAGAGGAATGGTATAGTTAACCTTTGGAAACTTGGATGTGAAATCCTTAGTAAGAAACCTAAGGATATGTCTAAGCATAGAACACAATCTTAGTGTTTTAGAAATGGCCATGAACAACCTATGATAAGAACTTAAGTGTGTAATTTTATTCTTGATTATGTGGTTTTACTATTATAATTAGTGATGCTCACACTATTCTTCTTGATTTTAGTCAATGGCTGGAACCTGAAGAAACCGTGTTAATGCAGAATGCGATGGGCAATGCAATGATTGTCCCCCAGAGCAACCAAACGTTATGGGAGATGGAATGAAAATTCTTGTAGCCATGATCACACAACTTTCTCAAGCTATGAACAATGCTGGACATCCAAATGAGCAAAGTAAGGAGCAACATTCTGTCGAATCCTTCATGAGGCAGCATCCACCTTCATTCAGCGGGTCTTCTGATCCATTAGTGGCTGAACAATGGATCAGTACCACTGAAAAGATATTTTCAGTTCTTCAATGTTATGAACATGATAAATTCATCTTAGCAGTATATTGTTTGGAAGGTGATGCTGATCAATGGTGGAATCTTATTAAGAATATGAGTCAATGGGATGAAATTGAGTCCATGGAATGGGAAGAGTTCAAGAACTTATTTTTCAATAAGTATTTCCTTCGTATTCTTGGAAAAATATGGAGAAGGAGTTTCTTGGACTAAAGAAAAATGATGATGAATTAGTTGGTACCTACGAAGAAAATTTTACAAGACTTGCAAGGTATGCTTCCAGAATTATTATCCCACCTGAGAGTAAGATCGATCGATTCTTTAGTGGCTTAAAACCAAGTATTCGAATGGCGTTAGCCATAAGTGACTTCAATAGCTACGAGGAAATTGTTCGTTGTGATCTCAAGGTTGAGATGGAGATTGGTGTAACCCATCAGTCACATGGGTTTGATAAGAAGAGGAAAATGGAATTCAAAGGAAAATCTAAAGACCACACTGAAAAGAAGATGAGTTTTCCCTTATGCTCAAAGTGTGGAAAGAAACATGCAAGAAATTATATTAAGGGGACACGCAAATATTATATGTGTGGAAAATAATGTCATCAGGCAATTGAATGTCGAAATAATGGGAAGAAGATGTCTAATGATGCAAACAAAGGAAGGGATACACAGAATGAACCTACAACACTTCAATGATTCAAGTGCAAGGAGATGGGGCATTACGCCAATCAATACCCAAATCCAAGGGTTTATGATGATGATCAACCTAAAAAACTATTAAGGCCAAAGACAAAGGAAAGTCACATGCAATTACTATCGGCGATGTGGAGTACGAAAACGAAGTGGTGAGAGGTACACTTACCATCCACTCCAAAGTAGAAAATGTTTTATTTGATTCTGGATCCACCCACTATTTTATTTTTGAATAATTTTCTAAGGGTATCACTGTATTACCTCAACAATTAGATGATGAGTTGGCTGTGACAACTCCTAATGGCACAACGGTCGCATCAAAAGTTTATAATTCTTCTCTGATTGAAGTTTGTTGGAAAGTGCTTCCTGCAAATCTTGTGATCCTTTCTATAGTGGAATTTGATGTGATTCTTGGCATGAATTGGATTTATTTATATGGAGATCATATCAATTTCCAAAGAAGGGAAGTCACATTTCATATTCTAGATCAATCTATGATCGTCTATCGATGCAAGGATGAACAGAACCTTCCAGTGGAAATTTCTTCCATCTTATGGGTCTTTATTCCACTAAATGAATGTTATATATCTCAAATGGTTGGTGATAAACTCACGATTAAGAATATTCCCATTTTACGGGAGTTTGACGATGTCTTTCCGGAGGAATTTCCAGGTCTTCCACCAAATCGTGAAGTTGAGTTTTCAATAGAACTCGTACCGGGTGCTTTGCCTATTTCAAAGACACCTTATAGAATGGAACCAATTGAGTTGTAGGAATTGAAGAAGAAACACCAAGAGAATCTTGATAAAGGATTCATATGCCCTAGTGCGTCACCTTGGGGAGCACCTGTTCTGTTTGTTAAGAAGAAAGATGGATCAATGAGGCTCTGCATTGATTATCGAGAACTTAACAAGATCACTATCAAGAACAAATATCCTCTCCCACACATTTAAGACGTATTTGAACAACTACGCAGAGCTCAATACTTTTCCATGATTGATCTTCATTAAGGGTATCATCAATTAAGGGTCAAAAGGGAGGATATACCAAAGATGGATTTCTGTACAAGGTATAGACACTATGAATTTATACTGATGCCATTTGGTCTTACTAATTCCCCTGCTATCTTCATGGATCTGATGAATAGAGTCTTTAGAGACTATCTTGATCAGTTTGTGGTAGTCTTTAAAGATGATATTCTTGTCTATTTAAAGAGAAAGGAAGAACATGAAGATCACTTGAGAATTGTATTAAAGACCCTAAGAAAGGAGAAGCTTTATGCCAAATTTCCCAAGTGTGAATTTTGGCTTCAAAAAGTTTCATTTCTGGGTCACATAATCTCAAAAGAGGGGATATCTGTGGATCCAGCAAAAACAGATGTTATCGAAAGATGGTTGAGGCCAATAACAGTAACCAAGATCCAAAGTTTTCATGGTTTGGCTGGATATTATCGATGTTTTGTGAAAGATTTTTCACGATTATCTAATCCACTCACCAAGTTGACTCGGAAAAGAGTTAATATTGTTTGGACAGAGGAATGTGAAGAGAATTTCAAGGAGTTGAAAAGAAGGTTATCTAGTGCACCTGTGCTCACACTGCCTTGTAGTGGAGAAAGGTTTGTGATCTATAGTGATGCATCCTAGAAGGTATTGGGGTGTGTTCCTATGCAAAATGATATGGTGATAGCTTATGCCTCACGACAGTTTAAAATACATGAGAAAAATTACCCAACTCATGATTTGGAGTTAGCTGCGGTAATCTTGGCATTAAATATTTGGAGGCATTATCTTTATCAAGAAAAGTGTGACATTTATACTGATCATGAAAGTTTAAAGTATGTTTTTACACAAAAGTAGCTGAATATGCAGCAAAGAAGATGGTTGGAGCTAATTAAGGATTACGACAGCTCAATTCATTACCACCGTGGGAAAGCAAACAAGGTGGCAGATGCATTAAGTCGACAAGACCATACTAGCTTATCCATAATGAGGATCACAAAAGATCCAATATTTATGGATTTATAAAGTATGGATCTTGGAATTATAATGAAAGGGGAAAATCGTATTTTTCTCAAATGAATGTTCAACCATCTATACATGTGAAGATTAAAGAGGCGCAGAAAGAAGATGTCGAGTTACAAAAGAAGGTGAGAAATGTTCCTGAATTCAACCTTGATTGTGATGAGATAATAAAGTTTAGGAATCGAGTTTGTGTTCCTCCCATCCCCGAATTAAAGAAGGAGCTACTGGATGAGGCTCATAGTTACTCATTCTCTATTCATCCTGGAAGCACGAAGATGTATAGGGACCTGAAAGAGTACTTCTGGTGGGATGACATGAAAAGAGATGTTGCTGAATAAGTCTCTCGATGCTTGGTTTGTCATCAAGTTAAAGGTGATAGACAGAAGTCTAAGGGGATGTTACTGTAACACCCAAATCTTTTATGAGAAATATTTTGTTTTTATGTTATATAAATCATCAAAGGAATATCTCACTACACACAACACTAGTGTGGCTTTCTGTACACGCAACCGTGGCCTTCGTCGATAGCTTGCGTCGTACATAATAACCGAGTTTCACTAAACAATGATATATTATAATATTAGCCATTATGAATAGTATTAACTGAATTTTGAATTTTATAACATTTTAATTCATCTTATACATTTTCTAGAATGAGGTATGAAAACAAAATTAGTTTTTTGGATAAAAGAAGTATTTTTAAAAAAATGCAGTTTTACTGCCTTTTGATGGCGCACCCACATTAAATCTAGTTTTTGGCAAGTTTATAAGTTCAATTTGACAAAATAAAATTCTTCTTTAGAATCAAGATATAACATTTTAATTCATCTTATATATTTAATGTTTTTAAAGTATAAATAGAATAAATTTTTACCATTTAATATAATTTATTTCATTAGCATTAAGTTTTCATTGAATTCATAGGAAAAAACATTTCAATATTTGGCAATGTTTTAACTTTTAAAACCCGTTTTCGTAACAACGGGATTAATTTTAAATTAATTACTGCAACTTCTGTGTTTTGAATTTTGAAAAATGGATTCCATATTAGGAATCAGTGGGTCCAAATTATGTTAATAGGTTACTTTTTTTTTGATATTATGTATAGTAACTACGGTAATTTTTATTTACTACGGTTAAAGGTAAATAGGGTAAATCAAGGTTAAAAGAATACTATAATAATTCAAAATTACCTTGACACTTTTTCTAACCTTATTGAATGAGTAGTGCCCGACCATGAGTATCCTTGGGTCGATTTTGGGACCCCATTGAGCCACTTGGTAGTGATAATGACAATTTGGATTAATTAATTTAATGTAAAGACAAAATTGACCTTAACAAAAATGTTTTAGTAATTAATTTTTATAAGGGGTTATATAAATTATATTTTCGACTATAAATATTCATTGGAAATATAAAAATATTTCCTACATAATTATATTTTTTTATAATTTTTAGACACCAAATCAATTAAATTATTTATGACACAATAATGGTGAAGTATTTACCTCATTAACAAATGATTTAAATAAATATGATTATAATGATTAAAATATCTTCCAAAACATGTCCAATTCTGATTGGATGATTTTATTTCGACTATGAGTCATCTTATCTTCATCTTTAATGATTTTTGGACCTTTTGAAACCGAATCTATGTTTATAATAAAATAATATTTCCACACTTTCCAAAGGTTCCCCTCTCCTCTCTTATAAAAGGGCACCTCCTCCCTCTCTTCCTCACACCAATTTGAGCCTTCATTCTCGAAAAAACCCTGACCATTTCACTTCCCCACTTCCTTATAAACCTGCTAGAGGTACTGGTCTTATCAAAAGACCAACTCTAGTGCCTTAAGAGAAAGTTTAAATGAGGCACTTCGAGAAAGAGGTAACACCTTCTACCATTTTCTTCAAGTTCCATTCTTCTTATACTCCCTCTTATTTAGTTGTTTCATTATGAGGTAATAACATCAGTATCCCTCATATACTGATATGTTATTATAAATATGAAACAAACCTATTTCACCTCTTATCCATCCTAAGGAAAACGAAATCACCGCGCGTGCGCACGTACGGAATACCGTCTCCACGCCGTGGTGTAATCTGTTTTCCACCACCACCTTACTTAGATGGGTATAATGGTGTAAAGAATAACTATATATGATTATTGTAAAGTGATATTGATTCGTAAATAGTATACATACACTTCAATAAAATTCCACGATCATGGGAATGATATCATCGCTCGTGCATACGTACGGCCTACCGTCTCCACGATGTGATGCGACTCGTTCTATATGATATTCATTGAATAATGATTATATAAATGAATTGAATGAATTAATATGATATATATTACAGTAATACCATTCTTTAAATGATGTATCTATAACCTATAAAGAGTAATAAGAATTTATTCGACAAATCACACATAAGAACAAAAAGTAATAAACACCCGAATAACAAGTAATAATGAAATATTACTAATAAGAAGCTAAGAATATGACCATATATGATATCATAACAATGCATATGATTATTTAATAAGTCAATGAAATTATTTAAATCATTATACAGGAGGTTCGGACACGTACAAAGCATATCGGACCTAAGGTAAGGGAAAATATCACAATCTCATTTTTATCCGAGATTGTTTACACTTTGGTATTTACTGGGGTGTATTTTATCATCCACATCTATGTTTCCTCAATATTTAATATTATTTCCATCCACCTACAATTTTTTAAATCTAATTTTACCCTTCGGTGAGTTTTTAGTAAAAAATATGAATGGAATCTTTTTTCGTTTTTCGTACGAGGTACTTTTTTACATTTCTGACAAAAGTACGAGAAGAATGTTTTTTTAACTTATATGGCATGAATGGATTTTTAAAACATTATTTACAAGAAGATTCCATTACAACTTGTAAAGTTTATTTTTAATCAAATTATTTTAGTTTAGAATTGTATGACATGTTAAGAAAGGAAAAGTGTTTTTGAAGTAGAAAGAATATTTTCCTCAAGAATGGAGTTCAAGTGTTTTATCAAAATTATTTTCCATTTAAGATAATATAGGGTTATGTTTCTATACCTATTATTACATAGATTTTATTATGTTGTGATGGTAATATTTTATGAATTCCTTTATCTTATATGAATTGTTTTATGATGTCATAATGTTTAAGATTCCCATTTTTATTACATGGGTTATGCTATGATGTATGGTTTATGATTTTGTGGAACACATAATAATGGTATCATTATGATATGGGTGGGACCTATATCTCCCTCCAATGCATTGGGTAAAGATTTTATATCTCATGCGATTGACATGGTTGGAATGGTAGGTTAAATCGGTTCAGCGAAACAGGACTGAAACGAGGAGTGAAATCGGTTCAGAAATGGACTTTGTCCACTAAGATAGTCTTGGCTTTGGGTCTTGACTAATAAGAAATTATTCTCTATGATTATGTGTGTATGCCACAAAGTTTCATGTTTTATGTTATGATTATTGGGATTACATTTCACTACCATGATTTATCCCATGTTATGAAATTATGTTCTCTTTTGCAGGGTAAGATTTCCAAAATGTTATGTTCTTATGAATTTGATGTGATTGATATTTCTTTTG